>CM028382.1:53382649-53412329 GCA_013146195.2 Codonopsis lanceolata | reverse complement strand
CACGTAGTTAGTTTGTAGGTAGCGTAGTTTTTAATTTAATTTAGTTTTAGTTTAATTTTACGTTTTTATAAAAATAAAAAATACAAAAGATTTTATTTTATTTTGCCTTAATAGTTAGTTGTTTTTAAATTGCTTTTAATTAATTTTTATGCAAGGTCGTAGATCTTTAAATCTGAATTGGTAGACTTAGATCAAGAGATAAATATTGTTAAAAGATACCAAAGATTTTTTGAAAATCTAGTTTTCGAGCCCGATAATCAAGATAATCGAATCGAGAGGATCCTCGGTTTGATCCTACAATGGAAGATAATAACAATAATCGTAATCAAAAACCTAGTTGACCCGATCAATAGGAATCAAAGACAAGAAGAGCACGCAAGAAGAAATATGGAAGTAGTTGTAAATCAAAGAACTATTAATGATTTTAGTAGACCTTCATTAAATGTGGTAACATCATGTTTAGTATTGCCGAGATCTTTGTTAGGAATTTTGAACTAAAAGGACATTATTTTTAATGCCATACCATCTTTTCATGGGATGCCCCATGAAGATCTGTCGGTTTCTTAAGAGAATATGAATACATGATGAGTACTTTTCCTTTAGGAGGTTGGCGAAGATCAAATTAAAATGAAATATTCCAGTGCATTAAAAGAATTGGCAAAGAGATGGTTTATGAACCTAACACCAAAGAGTGTTTTACTTGGGCACAATTATATGATTTGTTTATGAGCAAATTTTACAAACATGCATCTCTTACAGAGTATAGAAAACAAATCATGTCATTCCAAAATGAACCGGGTGAAACATTCCATGAGTCATGGGATAGATTTAAAAATACATTATGTGTCCTCATCATAATTTGGCTCAACATGTGTTAGTGCTTCAATTCTATCATGGTCTTTCGCCGGGTTTACAAACTATGGTTGATAGTAATTAATAGAATGACACGGAAGCATTAGAAGAATTATTTGAGATGCTAAGTATTAATTCCCAAGAGAAAAGTGCTAGAGGTAAAAATAAGAGCCTATATCAATTGCAAGATAATTCAAATACACAAGCTCAATTTGAAAATTGGCAAATTCAAGAAGCATGTGCTCTATGTGGATTATATTCTCATGCTACTAATTTTTGTCCGTCAAGTGCTATGTATACGAGCAGGCTAATGCTATGAATATGTACCCTCAGGCCAAGGAATGATCCATATTCCAATACATATAATCTGGTTGGAGGAATCATCCTTTTTCTTGGGGAGGAAATAAGCCTTTGCAACCTCAACAATTCCAACCTCAACCACAACCTCCACGGTTGCAAAATCAAAATCAAAATCAATTGAGAATTGAAGTTCCCAAGCAAGTAGCAAGTAAAGGTCAAGCATCGTTGATGAAGTACATGCTTGAAGAAATACGAGAAGAAATATATCGAAAATTGAAGCAAATAAAAGAAGGGAAGTTCCTAGTCAAGCGAGCAAGCTAAGTCAA
This sequence comes from Codonopsis lanceolata, assembly GCA_013146195.2. Classification (NCBI taxonomy): domain Eukaryota; kingdom Viridiplantae; phylum Streptophyta; class Magnoliopsida; order Asterales; family Campanulaceae; genus Codonopsis; species Codonopsis lanceolata. Next base: position 53,410,851 of record CM028382.1, on the reverse strand, counting down.
TCACCGTCTGCGAGAAGTGGTAAGGTGATAGGTGAAGAGGTAAGTGATTACGATCCCCCTTCTAATATGCATGCTTCGGTAGAAAATTACGAAAAAGTAATAGAAAAAGAAATCGAAAAAGATAGTGTTAGTGATAAAGTGATTGATGATTTAAGTAATCAAGAGGTAGAAAAAGAAAAAGAAGTAGAAGTAGAGTTAGAGGTTCCAAATAAGGAACATGAAAAAGAAAAAAATTCAAAATAAAGACAACACGGTTGAAGTAGATAAAGAATTAGATCAAGAAGAGAGGAACCTTATGTGGCTCCACCACCTTATGTTCCTCAATTCCGTTCAAAGAAGACTTATGAAAAACCGAATGGACAAACAATTCACGGAAATTTATAATATGTTATCCAAAGTAAATGTAAATTTGCTTAATGTTATTAAAAATATTCCGACATCATAAAGTTTTTCAAAGATCTTCACTCTAAGAAACACAAGTTTGAAAACAACGAAAAGATTGTTGTTTAAAGCGTCGAGTTACGTTTTACTTACCACCTAAGTTGAAGGACCAGGCGGCTTTAATATTCAAGTTTCCTTGGGAGACTCTAAAAGATGAAAGCAATGCTAGATTTAGGAGCAAGTATTAACTTGATGCCTTTTTCGGTCTATAAACAATTAGGTCTAGGAGAACTAAAACCCACTAATATGCAATTACAATTAGCTGATCGCTCAGTTAAATATCCCTTGGGTATAGTGGAAGATATCCTAGTTCAGGTTGATAAATTAATCATACCAATAGACTTTGTGGTTCTTGAGATGGAAAGGAAGATATGCACTAATAATGAAGTCCCAATATTGTTAGAGCGAGACCATTTATGGCAGCTAATACAATGATAAATGTGAAAAATGGTAAACTCACAATGTCGGTCTAGGTGAAAGATTGAAATTTACGTGTTTGATGCTATGAATAGACCTAGTGACATGAGTGCTTGTTTTCAATTGATGAGATTGAAATTATCACTGAAACTTTTGAAGAAAGAGCAAGATTATGAGAGAGATAGATTTATTGTCTATGATGATAGCCTATTCCTCCCATAAAAATTGACATTGAGGAAATTGAAAGAGAAATAGAGGAAAGAAAGATTAGAAAAGAAAAGCTAGAAGCTAGTAAAAAGAAAGATGAAAAAGAAATAAAGGTAGAAGAATGAAATTAATTACGATGAGTCAAAGAAAAGAGTTGAAGAAAGTTATGAAATTAAAGAAGATGAAGTAGAGATTCTAAAATCTCTCTTTGAGGAAATTGAAATTGAAGATATTAAGGAAGAAAAACAAGAAGAGAATAATGAGGCTAAAATAAAAGAAACAATTCAAAGCGAAATTCTGAATTTATGCCTTCTATTAATTCTCCCAAAGTCGAATTAAAGCCATTACCATCCCACTTAAAATATGCATTTTTAGGGAAGGTAACACTACTGTTATTATAGCGGCCGACTTATCGGAAAAACAAGAAGAAAGTTTGTTAAAAGTTTTATGGACACATAGAGAAGCCCTAGGATGGTCTTTAGGCGACTTAAAAGGAATTAGTCCTCTATGTGTATGCATAAAATTCATTTAGAGGAAGGTAGTAAACCTTCTAGAGAAAACAGAGAGAGACTCAACCCACACATGGAAGAAGGCTGTTAGGAAAGAAGTTCTTAAGCTCTTAGATGCGGGTATAATTTACCCTATATCGGATAGTAAATGGGTTAGTCTGTCCAAGTAGTTCCTAAAAAGTCGAAATTCTTGTTGTCAAAAATGATAAAGATGAATTAGTCCCTACAAGGACTATTACTGGTTATAGAATGTGTATCGATTTGCGTAAATTAAATGCGGCAACAAGGAAAGACCACTTTCCTTTGCCATTTATTGACCAAATTCTTGAAAGATTAGCAGGCCATGAATACTATTGTTTTTCTTGATGGTTTTACGGGTATAATCGGATCCTGTTGCACGAAGACCAGAGAAAACAACATTTATGTCCCTTTGGTACTTTTGCCTTTAGGAGAATGCCTTTTGGGTTGTGTAATGCACCGACTACTTTTCAAAGATGCATGATTTCTATATTTTCGGACTTAGTTGAAAGATGCGTAGAAGTTTTCATGGATGATTTTTAGGTTTTGGGAAATTCTTTTGATCCTTTGTTTAGAAAACCTTACATACGTCACGAAAGATCTTTGAAACTAATTTAACGTTAAGTTGGGAGAAAAGTCACTTCATGGTAAAACATGGAATTGTCTTAGGGCATGTTGTTTCAAATAAAGGAATTGAAGTTGACAAAGCTAAAATTGAAGTTATTTCGCAACTACCCCTCCCACTTCGGTTAAAGGAGTTCGAAGTTTTCGGGTCATCTTGGTTTTTATCGTAGATTTATAAAAGACTTTTCCAAAATCGTAAACCTCTATGTAATTTGTTAGCAAAGACACCTGAGTTTATTTTTGATAAAGAATGTTTGGAAGCTTTTAATTTATTAAAAGAAAAGTTGACTCTTGCCCCAATCTTATCAGGCCACGATTGGTCACTTAGTTCGAAATCATGTGTGATGCATCGATTTTGCAATTGGAGCCGTGTTAGGACAAAGGGTAGATAGAAAGCCTCATGTGATCCATTATGCTAGTAGAACTACGAATGATGCTCAATTGAACTATACCACTCTTGAAAAGGAATTTTTAGCGATAGTATATGCTTTAGAAAAATTTAGATCATATTTGCTAGGATCAAAGGTGATAATCTTTTTAAGATCATTACGCATTAAAATATCTCTTAAGCAAGAAGGATGCTAAACCAGATTAATTAGATGGATGTTATTGTTACAAGAATTTGACATAACTATCAAGGATAAAAGAGGAACCAGAATGTTGTGGCCGACCACTTGTCTAGGTTAGAATTTTCACCCTTCTTTGGGCGTCAATTTCTTGATGATCTGTCCCCATTAATGATAATTTTCTGATGAACAACTCCTAGCCATTAAAGACTTCGACCCTTGGTATCTTGACTTTGTCAACTACTATGTGTATGCGATATAATTAATCAGGGATTTTGATCATTACGAAAAGAAGAAATTTTTTGGCGGAAGCGAAAAATTATTTTTGGGAAGCTCCTCACTTATACAAGATTTGCTCGATTCTTTAATAAGAAGATGTATACGAGAAAAAAGACCAACAAGGTATCATGGAATTTTGCCATGGATATTCGTGTGGTGGTCATTTTAGTGGTAATAAAACCTTCGAAAAATTTTGCAATCGGGTTTGTATTGGCCTCTTGTTTTTAGAGATTGTGAAGCTGTTTTCTGAAACATGCGACAAATGTCAAAGAAGCAGTGGTATAGGAAAGAAAGCGAGATGCCCTTACATGTTTATTTAGTAGTTGAAATCTTTGATGTTTGGGGTATTGATTTTATGGGCCCTCTTCACGTGTCCAATAATTGTGAATATATTTTGGTAGCGATTGATTATGTCTCTAAATGGATAGAAGCGGTAGCAACTAAAACTAATGATGGAAAAACAGGTAGTCAAATTTGTTGAAGATTTATTTGCTAGATATGGAGTCCCTAAGGCCATAATAAGTGACCAAGGAACTCATTTTACCAATAAGTTGTTAAGCAGTGTTCTTAGAAAGCATGGTGTAACTCACAAATTAGCTACACCTTATCATCCACAGAGACTTACGGACAAGTAGAAGTAAGCAATAGGCAGATAAAAGCGGTGTTAGAAAAAGGCTGTTAGGCCTAATCGTAAAGATTGGGAATCTAAACTTAAGGATGCTTTATGGGCATACCGAGCGCTTTTAAGACACCCATAGGAATGAGTCCATATAGGATGGTATATGGTAAAGCTTGCCATTTACCGTGGAAATTGAGCACAAAGCCTATTGGGCAATTAAAGAATTGAATTTAGATTTGACATTAGGTTGGAGAAGAAAGATTGTTCAGTTAAATGAATTAGAAGAACATAGACTCAATTCGTACCAAAATGCAAAAACTTATAAAGAAAAGACCAAAAAGTATCATGACATGGGATTAGCCAACAAAATGCTTCATCGGGTATGAAAGTATTATTGTTTAACTCTAGGTTAAGGTTATTCCCAGGTAAATTAAAATCAAATAGTGCGGTCCTTTTAGAATAATGCAATTTATCCTCGTGGGTTTGTTGATATACAAAACCCCAAAAATAATGAAGTGTTTAAAGTGAATGGACACAGACTCAAGCCGTATTTTGAGCCAATGTCGGTTGAGCGAACAATTGAATTAATCCGTTTGGTGACAATGAACCACCAGAGACTAGGCTTGCGGTTTGGTCGAGCCAAAGACGTTAAACAAAGGCGCTAAGTGGGAGGCAACCCACTAATTTGAAAGTTATTTGTTAACTAGTTAATTTAGATATGTTTTCTCAGTTAAATTCTATTCTTGGACATTTAATTTTTAATTAAATATGCCAAAATTTAAGTTTGGGGAGAAAAACATCTTAATGTTGTATTTATATGTTGCTAATAATTTTTAGTTTAGAATTTTGTTTAGATTTTTCATACGAGGAATTATCAAAGACATAACGGAATTAACGAAAGGACTAAGCGCAAGGCTGTTGAAAAGTTGGAAAGAAGACAAAGTGAAGTTTACGCCCACCTTGCGGGGCGCAAGGTGTGAAGGACTGCGCGCCAAGGTCCCGATAAATGATCGATATCGGGCGCGAAGTGTCGGACATGGGGAATGAATGAAGGAATCCCAACGCTTTGGTGTCACCTTGCGGACGCGCAAGGTGTGGCTGCTGCGACCTGCACTAAGGTCCCTTTATTTAAAGCCACCGGGTTTTCTTCTTGAGATCACACACGAAACTCTCATCTCTCTTGACAAGCGGCGGCGAGTCCGAATTCTTCAAGAATTCCGGCAGATCTTCAAGAATTTCAGCATCAACTTCAAGATACACTCTCTCTCTCTCTCAAAACCCTTCATCTCCCTCACCCATCTCCCATTACACTCCATTCCAAGTTGAAGATTTTGAAGGCGAGAGGAAGAATCACCATTGTTGCTGTAGAAGATCAGCTCACTCCGGTTGCATTCACTCAGATCAGGCTGCAAACTAGTATTCCTAACACCCTCTTTAATTTTATACGTGAAATATTTGCATGCTAGGGTGCTAGTTATTTTTTAACGTAGATATATTTTTTGCATGCTTTAGATTAAATTTTAATTTTAAAATTTTTAAAACACATTTTAATTGTTATATTTTTAGTTTTTAAAATTTTATCAAACAAAATGTTTAAGCGTAGAAATACCGGTTCTTCATCCTCCGGCCCAGTTCAGGAGGAAGAACAAAATTTTGACATCACCGCTTAGGTGTCTCTGAGAGCATCGGAAAAAATACACCAACAAACTCTCCAAGTCCTTGGTGCCCGAGAAAGGGGATTCAAGGTGAAGATTTTGGTATTCGTCCCATTCGATGGCTCGTAGGTGGGGGCTTGTTAGATTCTCCTGCCTAGGGGCGCCATAGTCCCTATTGTCGAAAATTCTCGCCAATGGCGACATTGGCATGGATGGCGGTGTGCTAGACACCATTGTTAATGTTAGGAATAAAGTAGTTAATTTTTTCGAAAGCATTAACATGTACTTGGCACCTCAACTGCGGTTGGTGCCGATGATTATAACACACACCTCGGCCCGTATCCTGTCGAGGTGGTGAATCTTTGTCATTGCTCTCCACGGTGTGGAGTGGTCCTATAACCGTAACCCACCATATGGACCTCGCACCATGAGAGAGTCCTTCCTTCAAGACACTGACCAAGCCCAGTGTATAAATTTGTTTGTGGCCGTCTCATGCCCTCAGTCACCAAAACACGGTGAATTGGGAGAGAGGGCATTCGACCTACACCATCATGACTAATGGGTCTATTGATGTTGGCCGTTTGATCAACGGCCAAATCAAGACCCTAATTAGAGGTAGGACGAATGCGGGGTTCGCGTTCCCGCATTTGATTCTTGACTTGTGTAGGGGGCAAGCGTGAGAATGCCCAACTGAGAGGTGAGGCAGGTCGGTCATTACTAGGGCCATTTTGTTTGAGCATCACCGGCGGCCGCGAGTGAGGGTTCCTCAGAGGAGGAACAGAAGAGAACGAGGATCCACTCGTTGGGATCTCAACGGGTTGGAGGCGCTATCCTCCAAGCCCGATATGGTGAGTCGGCGATTGGCGCAGATGCGTCTTGGGCCGAGTGAATTTTTGGCTATGTTAACATTGTTGGAGAATCGTCCAACTATTATGGCTGCCACCACGGCACGATCCCGAGAGTTTCATCCTCATTCGTTATCTCCGCCCGACTCACCTTGAGTCGAGGCCCAAGTTCCATCCTCGTTCGTTAGGTGGACCAGCTATGTCCTTTTGATATTTGTCCTACCCCATCAATCCTCTCATATGTTCCTCTATTTTGAGGACAAAATAGAACTTAAGTTTGGGGGGGGGATTGAAAATTTTAGGTCTTAGCGGGTCGACCTAACGAAGAATGGAGATGGACTATGTCGTTAGGGTGAAAGAGAATTGCTTTATTGATGACCATTTAACTCTTCACCCTATTTATCTGTTTTTATTTTTCGATTTTCGGAGGTGTTGCCTTGACGAGAATACACTCACATTAGATACTCGTGGGTTCCTCTTATGGGGACCCATCATCAATTGTCATTGTCATCACCTCAATTTTCTCATTTCTTAAAAAAAAAAAAAAAAAAAATATTTAAATTCAAAATATTCATCCTCGAGTTTAGGTGTGGTAATGCTAGTCGTAGTCCATGAGGAGATTAGTGCAATGAACACATAGTTAGTCAGTAGATCCCCCTGAGGAATTTACTTAATTTTTGAAACTTTTACTTTTCTCCAAATTCTTCATGCACTCACACCAGTCATAATTTTGGATTGATTAGAATAGTTTTATAAAGTTTATAACACCGATTGATCTTCAACAAGATATGCACAAGAATATGATGCATAGCCATTCGAACATGATTGTTGCATTAAATTGTAACTTAGGGTCAATTGCATGTTAGTTAGATCCCTTATTTTTCTCATTTATATATCTCAAGCACACTTTCGAACAGTGTTTGCATGTTAGTCTCAATTGTCTATCCATCGTCTTAGCGAATGCTTATGTGAAATCCAGTGATGCTAAACACTCAACCCAATTCCCATAGTTGATATGATATTTTGTGTTATCTTACTTGCTTTAAATATTATGTGAGCATTTGGCATTAAGAAATGATTTAGGCCATCTTTGGATCGTTAGAGCCTAAATATTCCCTGACCTATACTAAATATATCCCTAGTGTCCCCTTTGAGCCTAATGAAAAAGAATGGAGTGTGCTAAGCACACTATTTAAACCCCCATTCGACATCGTTTCTTTACCCACATTAACTTAACCCTAAAAGCCTATACACTTTTAGCCTACCCTTTGAGAGAGTAGGATTGGGTGGGAAATTGATTCTAGGAGGACCACTTCTTTTCAGTTAGGCTATTTTTCAGAAGGTTTCTTCTTTCCGTCGTCGAAAAAAAAAATAAAATAAAATAAAAAATAAAATAAAAAATAAAAAAAAAAAATCATGTGTCGACGAAAAATGAAACGGAAGAAGAAGAGTGTTAACAAAGATTCAAATGGAAGCATAGCTTTCAAGAGAAAATATGTTAGAAAAATTCTGCTGATTGGAATGTGATATTTTTAGAAAATCTAGTGCCCAAAACAAGTTTGGGGGGGATAAAGAAGAAAGTGAAAAGTAACACAAAGTACCCCTCCACTTGTGGTCTTTGCAGTCCTAGCCTAAATAGGAAAACTTCCTTTGCTTGGAAGTATGAGGGATAAAGGGTAGTCTTACTCTCTCACTTTGAATTCCAATACCTTTCATCAAATCCCCAAACACCTTGGCCTTACATTACAAGCTTAAAAGTCCTAATGATCTTCTTGCCAATGCTTATGTTGTTTTTTATTGTCAAGTAGTAACATAAAATTGATCACACACTCCATATTCATTATTATTCACCCTAAAGCTCACTTGTGTTAGCATAATCTTAGCTATTACAAGTCATTGGGATAGGAGAGCATTGTATACATACATAGAAGTGCATGGGATGGATGTGTAAATCTTTTGAATCCTTGGGACCTTTAAATGCATGGCCGAGGTTTGGATGGTAGATCTCATACTTCTTAATGCATGATTTTCTATTAAGCTGTAATTTTCATATGAATGTGGTGTTTAGCTCAATAAAAGCTGTTTTTAGTCAAGATATTCTTTAAGGCCGGTGATCACACACACACGGAGAAATTAAAGTAGTAGCGATATTAAGAAAAGACTAGTTGGTTCTATATGACTAAGCTGCATATATGTGGTGAGCATCAAGCGAGATTACATGCATGCCATATGCTTATAACTTGAGGATGAAACCAAAAGATTTTTTATTTAATTAGTTTGTTTGTAGTTGAATTTAGTTTTGTATTTATACGTTTTTGTATTTATCGCATAGTCGAGTCACTCGAAAGAGTCTCCTTGAGTTTGTGGGTTTATAGAGGAGTGTAAATAGTGTCACCCTCACAAAAGATTTTAATTTTTGTTATTTAGATGTTTTGTATTTATAAGTTTATTTGTTTACTCGTGGACGAGCAAAGTTCAAGTTTGGGGTATTTGATCGATGTATTTTATACGTCGATTTTATATATACGTGACTTGAATTAGGCTATTTCATGAGTCTTTTGAGTACTAATATATGTTTTTGGTGAGTTTTGTAAGTTTCGAGTTGTTCGTGAAAATACGCGAAACTCGGGGTTTTAAGTGCAAATTACAAAGAAAGAAAAAATTGAAGAAAATAAAGTCTTGTCAATCTGACACCTTGCGGACGCAAGGTGCCTCGTTCTGCGACCGCAAGGTGGCGATGTCGGTCCCTGAAGCCGGCAATCGAAGAGCCAAGAAGCACACTTGGAGACCTTGCGGACGCAAGGTATCCGGCACCTGCAAGGTAAGGGGCGGAATCTTGTGGCGAAAGTCGGGTTTTCACACGGTCATTCGATTCAATCACAACTCCCAAGTATATATAGAAGTCGGATCCGAGCCTAAGAAGAGGAGGGCGGTGGAAGCTTTCTTTACATAGATTTTAGGTAGTTTTAGATTGTATAACATAATTAGGTTTTGTAATTTCAAGTATTGAAGATCAAATCATGTCTTCCATCATCTTCATGTGTTGTTCATCGTCTATGATGAACTAAATCATCCTAATCTAGGAGGTGGGAGGTAACTTGTATCGAATTTATGTTTTGATTCTCATATATGTCTATTCAATGCTTGTTGATTGTGTTGTTTATCAATCCCTTTATTATTTCGCTTTGAACAAATGAATGTAATCGCAAATAATAAAGGCTTAGAGGTGCGGATACTGCATGACCAAGTGCATATGTCGTACAACGGCTCACCAACACAATAAATTGGACCTATCGAAGCACGAGTGATAAGTTAGGACCGGGTTCTTACATGATCTAGGTGACAGATAGATCATAAATCTAGGTAACTGACTAGATTCTTGTTCATGTGCTTAGGATATGGAATGGATGAATTTTTGCGGGAGGAGGCGAACCAATTGTTCAACAGACCATATCTATTTTTAGTGAAACGAACCCAAGACATTGAATGACATTATTATGAATTGAATATAAAGGAGATATAAGTGAAACCCAGAATCCTAGATTTCCACTCACCATAAGATCTTCATATCTGTTATTACTATCTAATTAGTTAACATCTATAACTAGTAAATTAGAGTAGAATTAAACATAAAAACCCCCACTTAGGTTAATAATTTGCTATCTATAACCGCTTGTTAAGTGTGATCACTTGTCTCGTGGGTTCGACCCTTGCTTCCGAGTCTATTCTATAATAGTCTTGTACACTTGCAAGGAAATAGATAAAATAAAACATCGATCACTTGGTCTCCCTCTTTTTCAAGGCCGTGTCAAACGACATTATTTTGAGCATCTGGAAAATAGAATTAGACGGAAAATAGATGGTTACAAATCTCATCTCCTCTCTTTTGGGGGAAAAATAGTGCTAATTAAATCGGTTCTTAGCAGTATCCCCGTTTATGCGCTTGCGGTTCTCAAAGTCTCTACGGGTGTCCTTCGTCATATTGAGTCAGCCATGGCTAATTTTTTATGGGGTGAAGGGGACAATCATCGAATTCATTGGGTTTCATGGACTGCAATGTGTAAGCCGATGGATGAGGGTGGTTTGGGTTTTCGTTCTTTGGTGCAGATTCGTGACTCTCTTCATGCTAAGTTGGCTTGGAGTGCTCTTCAAGGGCACAGCTTATGGGCTCAATTCATTACAGCTAAGTACAGGAGTGTCAATGGTTTTATGGCTCCTAGGGCTGCGTCTCATGTCTGGAGGGCGGTTCATGCTCATATTGAGCCTCTCATGCAACATAGCAGATGGATCCTTGGTAGAGGTGATGTCTCGTTTTGGAACGACAATTGGGTTGGTGTTAGGTTGGAGGGTCCTCAACCTATTGATATTAATCTGACAGTGAAGCAGGCTTTAGCTAATCTGGAAACTTTCCTTCCCAGCATTCCTATTCAATACCAAGGTTTTGTTCAGCGGGTTCATTTGGCAGAGAATGAGAGAGATAGTCTGATGTTCTGTGAGACCTCATCTGGTCATTTTGACACAAAGGCTTATTGGAATCTCTTCCGTAATCATTATCCTATTCTTTATTGGGCCAGAAGGATTTGGCACCCATGGATTCCCACAAAAATAAGTGCATTCGGCTGGAAACTCATGCATGGTGCTATCCCGATGGATTTGCGCTTACACTCTCGGCAAGTTCCTATAATTTCCCGCTGTGTTTGCTGCCATAGTTCTCCAGATCGAGAGTCTATTGATCACCTCTTTGTGCATTTAGAGGTGGCTCGTGATGTATGGCGTCGTCTGGCTCAGCCTTTCCACAAGATCGATAGTTATTCTAATGTTGCTCATTTATTCAAAATTTGGATAGAGGGAGTATCAGCTCGTAATCAAGGGGGAGCTGCTCAGATTGGTATTCTGATGTACGGATGTTGGTTCTTGTGGAAGGCTCGTTGTTGTGCTATCTTTGATTCTGTTCCTATGGCTGGAGATGCTATCTTCAAGCAAGTTTTGAATGGTTTAAAGGATGTTCTTTGGCTTCTCTGTCCGAAATCTCCTATATCGAGAATGGGTTTTCTCAGTTTGCAAGCATTCAATTTGCCTATTAAGAAGGTCAGTTTGTTTAATGGGACCTGGATTCGTTGGCATCCTCCAGGGGGCTAATTTTGTAAAGCTTAATACTGATGGTTCTTCGCTCAACGGCATTGCTACTGGTGGGGGTGTTATTAGAGATTCGAATGGTTTCTTCATCTATGGTTTTTCTCGTTATTATGGTTCAGGAACCAACACTGGAGCAGAATTTCAGGCTCTTCGTGATGGTTTAGTTTTGTGTCGTGCTTTGAACTATGATCGGGTGGTGGTGGAAGTGGACTCCTTAGTGGTAGCCTCAGCTATTAAGGGTTCTCAAGGTTGTCCTTGGAAATTTACTTATGATCTTCGGAAATGTTTGGATCTTCTGGGTAACAATAGTCTCTATCATGTGTTCAGGGAAGGGAATTCTGTGGCAGATCGGCTTGCGACTGTTGCTCACAATATGCAATGTGTTAAGGATTTTTCAGTGGTTTCTCAACTTCCGGGGGAGGTTCGTCGTGCTCTTCAGCAGGATGCTGTTGGTTTATTTTCTTTTCGCAGACTTTAATTTTCTTTGTATTTCCTTTTCTTTCGAGGTCAGGCCCCTTTGTCCCCCCTTGATTGGGTAAGGCTGGTTGTCCCCCTCTAGTTTCTTTTTTTCCTTTTTATCAATAAAATTCCTGCAGGGTGCCGTCCCGGTTTCTTTAAAAAAAACGTGAATTTCACTATACCCACAACATTTCTCTCTCTCTCTCTCTCTTCACTTCAATTTATTTCTTTCTTCTTCCTACTAACCCAATTTCATCTTCATTTCTTTCCCCCCCAGCACACACACAGAAAATGCAGTGCACGCCACACACAATCCTTAAATCAATCTTTCAAAAATTTAATCCAACCTAATACTGAATCCATAGGTTTCTGTTACCAAAACCTTCCACTTCAGTCTTGTTCAAAACACATACCCATAACTTTATACCCATTTCAATACATACTTTTTAAATTCAACATTTGAAGGAGAAACCCAAATTAGAAGCAGGGAGAAAGTATTAACTCACCTTGATTGGCTATTTTACGGATCTCTTGTTCAAGTCCTTCCCGACAGTGCCGGACCCCTTCTCCTTCTATTGTACTCTTCTGCTCTTCCTCTTAACTCAAGATTTTTCTGAATTTTCTTGATGAGAACATCCAAGTATCCGATCCCTTTTTATACACCCATCACATTGCTTCGCCTTCTCCGTCAATGAATCTCCCACCCACCCCCCTTTGATCGTCTTTCACTATTCCCGAGTTCAGCTGGAAACTTTCGTTTAAATGAACTCTTTCCCCCCATTCCTTTTAGAAACAGTGAATCCTCTATCTTTCCTTTCTTTATTTTGTTATTATTATAATATTATTACTATTATTATAATTATTGTTATCTTATATTAATAACTATTTTTATAATAGAAGAAATCTCAAATTGATGGGTCAAACTCAAACTCATAATAGGCAAGATAATACACACTAAGCCCATCAATTTTTTAAGTATGCTTGGTCCAAATATTTTAAGCAAGCCCAATGTTTAGTAAATAAAATCTAACTAAATAATAACAAAATTTTATTTTAGGAATTTTGGGTATATTACTATTGACTCTCATAGGTTCTAGATTTGGTTGAGTCATCTTCTAATTCTATTGTACAGTGGCTAATAGGTCTGCGTACCGATTAGTGTGGCAACTGTCTTAGAATCAAGGTTGTTTAGAACTGTTTAGTGTTAGTATAGGCGCGGATAAGCAAGCTTCTACAGCAGCCTTGGAGGAACAGCAGACTTTGAAGTCTGCTCAAAGAGCGAAAAATCAAGAATAGTCAAATCATGGAATTATGACACATATAGTCCTATCTAGATTTTTTTTTTGAAATATCTAGTCAAAATATCTTCATCGGATTTCACTTTAAAGAAGTCAACTCTACATGCTGACAACTGTCCAGTCTGTCTCCTGAAACAAGAAGTTTGAAGATATTACTCTTTTTGGCTAAGAAGACTTTCTCAGCTGCAACGCCTGCAACCTGAAACCTTACTCTATTTTGGAATGTCTTCTCTGCCGAATTGCATTCAATGCAATAGAACATTGGACATAGTTCTCTCTGCCTCAGTCCAACGGTCCAAAAGATCTCTCTGGTATTTATTCAAGTTTTGAAGATTTGAAGAAATAACTCTTGTGCATTAAACTCTCAAGCTTCATCTTCAACACTCTAGCTTTCAAGAGATCAAAGGACAAGAACTAACACTTCACCAAACTTCCTGAAGCTGCAGATCTGCCAGTCTTAAATTTGTTTCAGCTTCATCTAGTTTATCTTTAAAAACTGTTCTTTACTTTAGCACGTGTGAGAACAATTAATCCTTGATTGTTCCTCTCACCATTATACACTTGGTTGAAAACTTATTTTGTACACGATCCATTAGAGATCTTACCTATAAACCTAGTGGATAAACAAGTGCACATTTTAAAATCCAAAGCTAACGACTTTGGTAGTGGACGTAGTACTATTCACAGTACGAACCACTTCTAAACGATGTGTTCTATCTGATCTGTTTTTCTACATTTCTATTAACTGCTCATACTTAATCACTTCTGTATCTGTGCTACTTAAGCAGAATTCCAGTCAGTTCAGAACCTCTTCTGTTTCCGCTGCATTAACACTTCTAGTTAAATCCTTTTAAGAAATCTTTAAGAAGTGTTTATAAAAAGTTTTTATAAAAACACAACTAGGCTATTCAACCCCCCCCCCTTCTAGCCTAGATTGAGCCTATTTTGGGACCAACAATTACATATTATACTTTAAGTCTTGATATCTTATTATCCAAAACTCGATTTTGACAAATAAATATATCGTTTTGATGCTCTCACTGAGTATAACACATTTGCACAATTACCTTCGCCGACAAACAAATGATACATACAGAAATTCATGTCTCAAGTTGCACAATTTCTTTCACTAAAAAAACTAATTTTTCAACAATAGAATAGATGTATCTCACATTGGTTAGAAATTATGTTGGTTTTGAAAATATTATTATTAAGTACCAATAGAAGAAATGCATCATACATTGGTTGGAAAGTGATGTTGATTTTCAAAGTCATTTGACATTTGATAAAAGACTTTTACCATTATTACCAATAGAAGATGTATATCTCACATTGGTTAGAAAATGATGTTGAGTTTAAATTATTTTATTTTATTACCAATAAAAAAAATGTATAACACATTGTTTAAAAAGAAAATGTTAAATTTTAAAGTCATTAAACTAAAAACTTTCATTTTTACAAGAGATGTATTTCACATTGGTTACAAAATATTCTACTATTATTACCAATAGAAGAGATGTATCCCACAATGGTTAGAAATTGATGTTTGTTTTAAAAATATTATTATTAATTACCAATTGAAGAGATGTATCATACATTTGTTAGAAAGTGATGTGTGTTTTCAAAGTCTTTTGATAAAAGACTTCTACCATTATTACCAATAGAATATGTATATCTCGCATTAGTTAAAAAATAATGTTGATTTTTAATTATTTTAGATTATATAAAAGACCTACTATTATTAGCAATAGAAGATATATATCACACATTTGTTATAAATTGATGTTGGTTTGAAATTATTATTATTACAAATAAAAGAGATAAATCATACATTAGTTAAAAAGTGATGTTGATTTTAAAAGTCTTTAAATAAAAAGACTTCTACTTTTATCATTAATAAAAGATAAGAGAAGAGATATATCTCATTATATAGAAAAAGATGTTGGTTTTAGATTTTTTTTAGATAAAAAAACTTCTACTACTATTACCAAATGATGAGATGTATTACGCATTGGTTAGAGAGTGATGTAGGTATTAAAAGTCTTTTTATAAAAAACTTAATACCAATAGAAAAAATATGTATTTCACGTTAGTTAGGAAAGTGATATTGGTTTAAAATGTTATTAGATAATGTACATCGCATTGGTTACAAAGAGATCCACATTATTTAGAAACATATATTGGTTATAAAATTCATAGATATTTTTATGTTATTATCAATACAAGAGATGTATTATACATTGTTTACAAAGAGATGTTGGTTTCAAAACTATTTAGATAACATGCTACTACTATTATTATTTTTATGTTATAACCAAGAGAAGAGATGTATCCCACATTGTTTAGAAAGAGATGTTGATTTCAAAATTTTTTATATAAAAGACTATTATTATTACTATAGAAGAATGTATCTCACATTTGTTAGAAATTAATGTTGGTTTTAAAAATATTATTATTATAAATAGAAAAGATGTATGCCACATGGTTAGAAAGAGATGTTTGTTTTAAAAGTATTTAGATAAAAATATTAAATTTTTATTACCAATAGAAATAGAAAAGAAATATCTCACATTGTTAAAATATGAAAAATGTGTATCTTACATTGTTTAGAAAAAGATGTTAGCTAGTTTTAAAAGTCTTATAGTAAATATTTTTAGTCTTATTACCAATAAAAGATATGTATCTCACATTGTTTAAAAATAAATGTTGGTTTAAAAAGTCTTTAGATTAAAGACTTTGATTTCAAATAGAATAGATGCATGTATCTCACATTGGTTACAAAATATTCTACTATTATTATCAATAGAAAAGATGTATCACACATTGGTTATAAATTAATGTTGGTTTTAAAAATACTTTTATTATCAATAGAATAGATGTATCATTAGGGGTGGAATCGGAACGAGACCCGTCCCGATTAGCCTTATCCCGATCTCGTCCCGAAAGAATTTGAGATTTCAATTTCCTTCCCGATCCCGTTCATGATAAGTGTCGGGACCCGACGTGTCAGGATTCCGACAGTTCGGGAGATAAAAATCTCGTAATCCCGGCTATAATATTTATGAACAGTATCGCTGACACTAAATTATTTTTAAAATGTCTCCATCATGATTAAGATTTCAGACTGTATATTTATAAGTATACTTGAATATATACTTAATGGTGGTATTGATGAATCTGTCATTATAAACAAAATGCACCCCCACACTCGCATGAGAAGCGTTGCACTAAGTGCACAAACTTGATAGACAAAAAAAATCACAATATTGTGAAAATAAATTTAACAAATACCATTAAATAATTTCAGCAAGCACAAAATAGACATTGTTTGAAAAAAATAGTCTTTTGGCTTGGCAACAGTACACACTCAAAAAATTTAAAAAAATGGTCGGGACGGGTCGGGAATCCCAACGGGGTTGATATATTTCCCAAATCCCGTCCCGAAACAAGTCGGGATGGGAAAAATCTCGACAAGGTCGGGATCGGGATTACGTCGAGTCGGGATCGGGACGGGTGTTGGGTCGGGACAGGAAAACGAGATTTTTTGCCAACCCTATGTATCATACATTTGGTAGAGGGTAATGTTTGTTTTTTAAATCTTTAGATATAAGACTTCTACCATTATTATCAATAGAATATGTATATCTCACATTGGTTAGAAAGTGACGTTGATTTTAATTTAGATAAAAGACTTTTACTATTATTACTAATATAAGAGGTATCCAACATTTGTTTAAAAAATGATGTTGGTTTTAAAAGTATTTAAATAAAAGACTTTTACTTTTATCATCAATATAATAGAAGAGATGTAACTCACATTATTTAGGAAGAGATGTTGATTATAAATTTTTTAAAATAAAAGACTTTTACTATTATTACCAAATGAGGATATGTATTACACATTGGTTAGAGAGTGATGTTGATTTTAAAAGCTTACAATTATTAGCAATAGAAGAGAAGTATTTCACATTGGTTATAAAAGTGATATTGATTTAAAAAGTTTTTAGAAAATGTATCTCACATTGGTTACAAAGAAATGTATCCCACATTATTTCGAAATGAGTATTGGTTATAAAAGTCATTAGATAAAGACGTCTTTTGTTATTACCAATAGAAAATATGTATCCACATTGTTTAAACATGAATGTTGGTTAAAAAGTCTTTTTTATCTACTACTAATATTACTAATAGAAAATATGTATACCACATGGTTAGAATGTGGTGTTGGTTTTAAAGTCTTTAGATAAAAGACTTAAACTTTCATTACCAATAAAAATATAAAATAAGTATCTCACATTGTTTAAAAAATAATTATGATTTTAAAATTTTTTAACAAAATGACTTCTAATATTATTATCAAGTTAAATGTTAATTTTAAAAGTCTTTAGATAAAAAAAATTACTATTATTATTAATACAAAATATGTATCTCACGTTAGCTAGAAACTTATATTAATTTTAAAAGTATTTAAGTAAAAAAAGGGTTTAATATTAGTAACAATAGAAAAAACAATTATAACCATGGAAGAGATTAACAATCTAATTATAATATCCAAAAGTTATATTATTATTACAAAAAATATATATATCCCACATTGTACTCATACGGAGCACGGGCTAAATAACTAGTTTATGTAATATTTTACAAAATTCATTCCTTTTTTCGCAATCTCTCTCTCTCTCTCTCTCTCTCTATCTCTCTATCTCTCTCCACAATTTATGTAATATAATAAATTTATTATTTTACACACACACACACACACACACACACACATATATATATATATATATATTGAAGAAGCCCAAGCTCGTGAAAGTTGACTGATGAAAGGATCTTGAAGAGAATTTGCATTCGACCCAAATTTCCATTCAAGAATCACACGATGAGCTTGAAGCTAGAGAGAAATATTTATCCTCTATTCAAGAATCGATTTTTGAGAGCATCAAAGAGTTGGAGTCGATTTGGGTGTCAATTGAGCAACGGATGGAGACTCTTGAAAGTAATGAGAAGGAATTTAAAGCATTCCAAGAGGAACAGATGAAGGAATTTGATTTTAAAGAGATGGGTTTGGATTTGGCTCAAGAATCAGTCGAGTGTGAAGAAAGAATGAATACTAAGCAGGAATTGGTGGAGAGGCTTTGCAATAGCAGTGAACCCTGTCAATTTCTCAGTTAAATTAGATGCAACAACATCAGCAACAACACAATTTTGGTGGCGGTCAGCAGTTACAGCAACAGCAGAAACAACAACAACAAAATCAACATCAATGATCACGCCACAAATATGGGGTGACTAAGCTGGTAGTCCACGTAATGGACCGGAGTTGACGTGTCTCGGTAGATGTTCACGTCGGTGTATGTGAGTACCGGAGGTACCAAGGTTGATAGGATATCTGGGTTTTGTGCTTGCTCTTTGATCTTTGGTTACCTGAAAGAAGACTCCCGTTAGGGTGCTGGGGGTTTCCCAGCTACAGCCCTCCAGTGTGAGAGTCAGTAATCAGGGAGTTGTGTATGTACCGGAGCTAGGCGTTCCCTTAAGCTTCCGGTGGTTGTTTAGTAATGATCTTGTGTGTGGTCTTGTGTGCAAAAAGCTTTGTAAGTCTTAGAATGCAAAGTAAATCTTACCTTTCTTCAAGGGAAAGGCTTCCTTTTATAGTAGTTTGGATTTGGGATCATGATTTGAATAGGGGTCCCTGATGGTGGGACTTGTTCCCTGGTCGGCTTGCTGGCAGTTCCTGAGTGGTCCACAGGTAGCATGTGATGTGCCAATTGTAGGCAGTTGATGAGCCGATAAGATATAACGGCTTGCATGGCTTGCTCGCCTCCTGTGAAGGTGACATCTGGAGGCTACGTACAGGCTATAGGTCAGGTCTATCATATCACACAAGGGTGGTCGACCGAGCATAAATAGTCCTCGCCCAAGTGGTCAGGTGTTCGCTCATATGCTCGGAATGGTCTTTGATTATTACCGAGGTTGAAGGTCGGGTAGTTGATGGTCGCCGATGGTGATCGGCTGGTTAATGGTCGCCGAGGGTGATCGGCTAGTTGATGGTCCTCGGCTCTGGCGGGACCTGCCCAAGTCTGACTAGAGTCCACGTGGTCGTGGCACGTAGGGGGACCCAGGTCGGGTCCCTTCAATAGCCCCCGAGTTTCCAAGTGCGAGGATTTATCCTTAGCTTGGAAAGTATAGTCGAGTATTTTGTTCGGTTGAATATCCTCGATCTTCGCTACGGTTCCTCGGATTTTCGTTCATCCTTGTTTATAATCGCTCCTCGATTCTGACTGTTTGTTGCTCGTTCAGTTGGGCCCGATCATTTTGATTTTGAGGATCAGTTTCGAAGTTATTAGTGGAATTTTCCTAGGAAATTGGTCCGTCGTATGCATTAAATGCACGGTAAACGAGGAGTCTTAGGTAATCATTTTACTTTACTGCTCATAAATGTGACGGCGTCCATTTATCAAAACGTCATCGGTTTGCAGCCATTTATGTACATGCAGCTCGCCACATATCGGCCAAGGAGTGGTTAGGTAGAATCCGTGTGTTTCTGGTCAAGTCGACCCGATGTCATCGGGTTTATATAAAAGGTGAAAATTCCCGGCTTGTTGTTCACTCTTTCTTCTTCCTGAATTTTCCCTCTCAGTTTGTGAACTCTGTGAAGGCGAAAAACCCGACTCTGCTACTTCATCCATTTCTGCTCTTTCCAGTCGTTCCTTTGTTTTATAACCCTAGTTTCCAGGTTCGCATTCTTCCCTTCTTTCATTTGATATCAATTTCGTATTTTTTGAGCCCAGCTGAGTGATTTCTGGGTTTTCGCGTTTTTTCTGATGACTATTATTTTTCCCAGTACACCGGTGCTAATTTCGGTGATTCTCTCCTTTTTCCAGATCCTCGCCTAATTTCTTGCTTCTTCCTCGCTCCAGCTCAACTTTTATTCGCAAGTACTTGTTCCTTCTCTGCTCGCTTCTTCCTTGCTTTTAATTTCTAGGTTCTAGGTTAGCTTTATGCGACCTGTCTCTCTCGTCCCTGCTTTTACTCCGAGCGAGACCTCTTCTTCTTCCTAGCCTAGCTCTTCGACTGCTTTTAAACCAAGTATGAGGACAAAACACGTTAGCCTGGACCCAGTGTATGCTCGATCGCCGTCGACGAAAAGATTGTACTCGCAAACCGACGGGGCTTGGTCGCTCGTGAGGCCAAGCCAAGCGATGTCGTTGTTGGTCGGTGGGGGATACAATATGGAAGGTTTACCTACTCTCGCCGACGAAAAGTATGCAGCCGAGGATATCTCGGCTGGGGCGTTTATGCTAGTTTGCGCGGATAAAACTAAGGCCCTTAGGTATCTTTTTAACCAGTACTACCGGGAGATTGTTGCCCAGGAGGTAGTCAAGACGAACGAGGCTCTGGCTAAGGAGAAACGAGGAGAAACCTCTTCGGTTGCTGCTCCTATTGAAGAGGGCTTATTAGAGGTCGATGGTGCTCCACCTGCTCGGAAAGTGTTGAAGGAGTGGAGAAATAACGTATGGCCGAGCGATGTGACGGGATGGGATGAGAAGTATAATCACAGTCGCAAGAGATTCCGAGGATCTGCTCCCCATAATTCGATTGGTATGGACGAGCTGAGGGGTATGTAGGATAGAGTAGGTTTTTATATTTCCTTTTTTGAGGCAGGTCTTCGATTGCCCCTTGATCCCCTCATCTGCGAGCTCCTCGAAGAGGCTAGTGCCCATCCTCTCGACCTATCCCTGAACCTGGTTAGGTATATGATTTCTTTCGCCGCTTGTGTTCGGGTTTTAGGGTTTGAGCCTACCCTGCCCCTTTTTAAGACGTACTTCGCTGTGACCAAGTCCTTGAACCGGCTTCAGTACAAACATCACAACCGGGGAATTAATTTGTTCAACAAGCCTCCAGGCAAAACGGGGCATTGGGACAAAAAAGTTTTGCTAGTTGAGAGTAATGTTGGATGGAACTTTCCCGTTCCTCGGCTTTCTGCTGCTGAAGTCAAGTCACTTTCTCCAGCCGGGACTCTGGACGAGTACGAGGATTCTGCTCAGACGGCCATTGAGAGCTTTCTTGGAGTCCGGGGAACTGGACCCGCCCGGGTATTTAGTTGGAGTTCGATAACCGAGGATGAAACTCTATTGAGGATGGTCGGCATGTCGACCAAAAGACTAGAAGGGCTGGACGCTCGGTACGATGTCCTAGAATATATATACAGTACCCCGGGTGGTCGATGCACGAGGGGAATAAATTTAAACTAGACTGTCCTCAATGCAAAGATAATATATTCAACCTTAAAGGTTGTGGAAGTATTCATCGCTATTCGTCGCTTTTCACTTGTTTTTATTCTCTTATTATTTTTTACTAACTTTTTGCTCGTTCTAACCGATCTCCTTATTTTATGTATGAGTCCTAATATTGATGAGTTGTCGGGCAAGAAGGCCAGGCAAGCCCAAGGGGAAGCTCGGCGAAAAGTTCTGAAGGAGGCGAAGGCCGATCCCAGGAAAGCTTATCTCCTGCCCACCGATGACCAGGGGTGTGAGAACCCAAACCCATTACTTGCATTACTTGTCTTATGCCTTATTAACATGCTTGTTTCATGCCTTAACATGTTAGATACTTCTAATTGTTCATGTCATACTCACATGAGAGTATTATGTGCCTAGTTGCTTGAATACCTTCCTTGCACTGCTTGCCTTGCCTTGTACCTTGAGTGTTTGCCTTAGCATGTTAGCACTCAACCGAGACTTGTTAGAGTTCTATTGTCCATCATAGATGATCTAGAACGTTCACCTTGATCATAGTAGGCTTGATTGGAAGTTTGGAAACCTTCTTGCCTTGTTTTGGCCTTAGCGATTTCCCTCGTCTCCCGTATTGCTTGTATTTCGTCGTGCGATATGTTCATTGAGTTCCCGGCCTTGTATTCAACTCATAACCATGGTTAAATAAGCCTTTTCCATGCCCAAGTTATCTTAGTTTCATTGATGTTTGATTCGGGTATGATTCGTCAACCAATCGTCGCATGATTCGAGCCTTGTCCTACCTTGTTCCGGGTGTTGTTCGGATGTGTTTCGGACTTGTTTTGGGTTGTGTTAGACCCTAGAATGGTTGCCCATTAGTTAGGGACCCTCTAGGACATGTTTAAGTCAAGTTTTGGAGCCCCAGAAGCCCAGGCGCCCGCATGGTTCGAGTGAGGCGCGCGCCCCAGATGCTGAGAGCAATTGAAAACTTGGGGAAGCCCGATTCGGGCGTGGGCCGAGGCGCCCGCCAGGCGCCCGCCTCCCCTTTCTCCGGGCCTACGGAATTTTTCCCCTTTTCTGCTATGTCCGACCTTTGACCCTTTAAACCCCTTCCTAATTGGCCCTAATCCTACCTATTAGACACTAATCAAATTAGATTAGCCCTAACCTCAAGCAACCTCCACTTGACAAGTGGAAATTGGAGCTCTCTTCTTGTGCCAAGTGGATTTCCACTCATTCCATGCAAGGTATAAAAAGCCTCTCTCTTGTTGATCAGCCATTAAACCTCATTTCCAGATTTCTTCTCCTCTCTCCTGCCATATTTAGTGTGTGTAGAGAAAAGGTGAGACTAGTGTGTGTCTCCTCCATGGATTGAGCTCCCGACCTCCGTTTGCCAAACCGAGACCACCGAAGTGAAGCTACCGACGAGGAGATCGTTTCCATCCGATTACTTTGTGTCCATTCCATCTCTTTCTTGGGTGTAAGGTAAGCTATCGATTCCCCTTAGGATGTATGATAGATATGCCATGTCCCCCTCTTCTCGAAATTCCCATGCTCCTACCATGCCCTTGCCATGATTGTTGATGAATTGGTTCTTTGAGATTTTTGAACAATATGATCATCTTGTTAATTTAGTCCTATGCCTAGAATTAAATATGTTCTATGCCCCTTTAGGAACAACTAATGTTCTTGGACTAATGGATCTTGATAACTTTTGGAGACTATGAATTCTAGGGTTCCATATGCCATGATTTGTTCATCTTATTGAATTGGGTCCTATGTTGAGAATTAAATGTGTTATATATCCTCCTATGAATAATTAATGTTCTTGGACCATTGCAATTTATCAACCTTTGAGATAATAATTCTAAGGTTCCCTTGAAATTGAATTGGATGACAATTCTTAACTACGGTTGTTAAATGGATTAATGACCTAGCCGATCATATACGAGAACTTAGAAAAGGGTTTATGATGCATTTAGCATCCTAACTCTATTGGATGAATTGTTAGAGACGACTCAACGGAGTCAAGTTTAGCGAGCTATTGAACAATACCGGCTCACCGATCAATCCCTACGACGTTCTAAACACGTTTCCCTTAGAATAATAATTCTAGACTCTTGAACTTGGATTGATTACCTTGCTTGATCTTGAATGTCATATTATAGAATGCCTAATTGACATGTGAGTTCGCTCTTGTCGAACTCAATCCTACTTGGTTATTGATGAGAATAATTTACTTGTCATGAACGAGATCGCTCTTGTCGACCTCGTTCACTACTTGATATTTTTGTTAAGTAAACATTACTTGGCATTGCATGAGTCCAACTGGCATCCCGCCCTTGTTCACACGCCTCCACTGTGGCCACAAGGTGAAGTAGCTCCCTTGTTGTAATCAATACGAGCACCATTGGTTCTATCCCTGCATTCCTCGGAAGGTCGATGTACTTACACGCATCTGACACATGCACGCTCAAGATAACGCTTGTATGCAGGAACTACGAAGCGGCCCGGCTCTTCATATATCCTTATCCTATGTGATTTAATTATGCGCACCTATGTGAAACAATGTGCATCTTGGATATATGATCTCTATGCTTATGTGACTATAACTTGCCTTGTATGTTGCATATTGCCATGACATGCATGATTGATAGCTTACAAGTCTTTATGACTTACCCTTTCCCCTTTATCGCTTTTAGATCCTAGCAAGACAGTCCCGCTCGCTGAGACTTGCGTTTCGTGCTTTGCTTTGCACTCCTTTTGGTTCGCCGTCGATATTTGAAGAGGTGGTTTAGATGTCCTCTTCCTCTTGTTCATGTTTTGTAAGGACGACGGGTTTAAGCAAGTCAACTAGACTATGCTTGGGTATTTGTATAGTAGTACTTGATTGTAACTCTTTTAGTACTAGTAGTTATATCACTTGTAGTACTTGTAACCCTTTTGTGCCGGCATTGTGTAAGCCGAGCTTTGATTACCTTGTTAATATTCCACTACGTTTAAGTCTTCCGCTGAGCATGCTATTAGCTCTTATCTAGTACTTGTCTATAAACTGTTAGCTTGGGTTCCGGCATGTAGTGTCGCCGATGACTTGGTTTAAATTGCTTAACTGTTATATCAGGTTTGAAAAGTTTTAAAAATACCGGCCTTTGGTGCCGAGGCGTGCTACGCCTCTAATGTTGCGCCACGTCGTTTTTTAAATTAAGTCCTTGCATGTTTCTTGTCTACTTGTTTCCTCCTTATTTGGGCGGTCCGGCCCGGGGCCACTCGCCACGCTTGGTATCGAGCTTGTTTGTAGAGTTAGCTATCGGCCAGATAGGTTCCATGGCCTAGGTGGGTTGTTTCTTGGTGTGATTGTTCTAACGTCGAGTGTAATTCTTATAGGTGCTTGATGGTGAACCCTAGAGCGGACCGTGTAGGCCGAGGTAGAGGCAGACCCAGGAGAGTTCCTGAGGAACCTGAAGTGGAGTT
This sequence comes from Codonopsis lanceolata, assembly GCA_013146195.2. Taxonomy (NCBI): domain Eukaryota; kingdom Viridiplantae; phylum Streptophyta; class Magnoliopsida; order Asterales; family Campanulaceae; genus Codonopsis; species Codonopsis lanceolata. The sequence goes on along the minus strand of CM028382.1, from coordinate 53,386,073 downwards.
ACCACCTCCACCACCGAACCCAGTGGGCATGAATGCTCAAATGGCAGATTTGTACCGCCGCATGACAGAGTTTATGACCGAGATGGCCTGGCCTGCTGGTCGTCAATGTACCTCCTCCACCTCCACCACCCCCGTAACCGAGCGAGAGTGTCGCCACCGCGCTTGTACCACCGGTGCTAGGCACGGAATAATGCTGTGTTAGAGAGATTCTTGAAAATGAAGCCTCCATCTTTTGAGGGAGAGGCGGATGCTAGTATGGCCGAGCTTTGGCTCGAGGATGTGAAGAAAATCTTTGCAGCATTGGATTGCACGGATGAGGAGAAAGTGGTCTTAGCTGCGTATAAGCTTAGAGGAGCCGCCAATCATTGGTGGGAGGTTCTACATGCTAGTTGGGAGTTGAATCGGGTGGCGCAGGTGTGGCCTACATTTGAGGCAGAGTTTAAGGCTACTTATGTGCCTACTGTGGTTAGACAAATAAGGGAGAAAGAATTCCGTGATTTAGAGCGGGGTTCCATGACTATAGCTCAAGATTCTTCTAAATTCACCGAGTTGTCCTGCATCGTGCACATCCGGTGCAAGATGAGAGACACAGACCCAGAGGTTCGTGAAAGGGTTGAAAGACCGAGTACAGAAATGCTTGTTATCCTCGCAGTTAGCGTTACCGGAGCGGTAGATCGTGCGTATGAGATCGAGCGAGACATTGAGGAGCACAGTGTAGCCTCCCCGTGCATCCTTCTCGCCAGCTAGCCTTCACAGCGACCCAGAGTTCGCTTTCTGGGAATCGCCCGCTATCGTGGCAACCGCCGCAATGGTGGCCGAATAGGCATCGCCTAGGGCGGGCAGATAGGCGCCCGTCTCGAGAGTCGTGGTAGTAGTGCCCTTCTCCTGGGCAATTGCGGTGGACCAATGACTTGTTCTTATCATAAGATTGGACATACTAGTGAGAAGTGCAGACCGTGCTTGGTACTTGTCTTATTTGTGGAGATTCTAGTCATCACCAAAGCTCAAAGGCCCCAAGTCTAGAGCAGCCGCCCGGCCTGCCAGCCTGGGCCAGCCGGTCCAAGAGGGATAGCGATGGGCGCCCTAAGACGCAGGCTCGTGTTTCGCTTGATCACGAGGTGTTCCCCGAAGTCTTCTACCGTGATCTGAGGTACTCTTTCGCCTTTGGTCATCATGCTCGAGTTCTTATAGATCCGGGTCTACTCATTCTTATGTTGCATCGCATTTCCTAGAACATTTATGTGTTTTGCTCCCCAGCTACCCAGCTACCTTATGTGCTTGAGGTGTCTACACCGCTGGGTGATTGCTTGTTGGCGCCTCGAGGTCTATAGAGACCGTGGATGTGCTTGTTCATGATCGAAGTCTTGCATGCCGATTTGGTAGTATTGCCTATTAGAGACTTTGATGTGATTCTTGGTATGGATTGGCTATGTGTACATCATGCTTTAGTTGACCGTAGTAAGAAAGTAACTTTTGCCATGCCCTGGTATTCCGGAGTTTGTGTTTTCGGGTGATCATGCTATGAATGGGGTTCATATTATTTCGCTTCCATGGCTAGACAACTCTTATCGCTGCTGTACGGGTATTTAGCTTGTGTTCTTGATACTTCTAGCATGTCTTCTCGCTAAGCTAGAGGATATTCCGGTAGTTAATGAGTTCCCCGATGTCTTTTCTTCCGAGTATGCCTTGCCTCCCGACCGAGAACTAGAGTTCTGATTGAACTATTGCCGTGGACTTCGCTATTTCTAGGGCACCTATCGTATGTTCTGGATATTCCGCGTGAGTTGCGAGAGTTGAAGGATCACTGCGCAGAACTTCTAGATAGGGAGTTCATTAAACCGAGTGTATCTCCTTGGGGTGCACCGTGTTGTTTGTGAGAAAGAAGGATGGTAGTTTACGGCTTTGTATAGACTATCGACAGCTTGAACCAAAGCTACTATCAAAAATAGGTATCCCTTGCCACACATTGATGATCTTTTGATCAACTTCGGTTCAGTTCAGCTTGTCTATTCCAAATTTGATTTGAGGAGTGGCTATCACCAGCTGAGGGTTAGAGCGGAGGATGTCCCGAAGACATTCTTCCGACGCTGCTATGGTCACTTACGAGTTCGTTGATGCCGCTTGATTGACCAACGCACTGGCTCAGCTTTTATGGACTTGATGAATAGGGTTTTTCATGAGTATCTCGATTGCTTTGTGGTGGTATTTATTGATGACATTCTTGTGTACTCCAAGTCACGAGAGGAACATGCGAATCATTTGAGAGAAGTTCTTTCTATTCATGAAGCAGCTTTACGCGAAATTTAGTAAGTGTGCCTTCTCGGTTAGAACAAGTTTCCTCTTCTAGGGCACGGTGTCTAGGGATGGTATCGCGGTGATCCATCCAAGATTGAGGCGACATTAAGTGGAAGAGCCTAGTGCGGTGACCGAGTCCGTAGTTTCTTGGGCGGCAGGTTATTACCGTAGTTCATTGAGGGTTTTCGAAGATCGCTCTGGAGGCTAACTTGAAGAAGTCTACTTTTATATGGGTGATAAGTGCGAGGCTAGTTTTCGAGTTGAAGAGGAGATTGACTACGGCTCCTATTTTTGGCATTGCCTAGTGGTTGAGGAGAACTTTGTGATTTAGCGGCAGCCTCGCTAGAAGGCTTGGGTTGCGTACTTATGCGAGAATGGGAGAGTTATTGCCTATCTTTGAAAGTTATCACCTTATGAGCGAATTACAGACACATGACCTTGAGCTGGCTATCATTTTTTGCGCTCCACAAGTGGAAACATTACCTTTGCGGGGCTAAGTTCGAGATATTCACCGATCATAAGTTTGAAGTATCTCTTTTCACAAAAGAGTTGAATATGCGGCAGGCGATGGATGGAGAAACTTAAGGATCATGACGCACTATTTCATATCATCAGGGGAAAGCTAATGTTGCCTTGGTAGGGAAGCGGCGTATATGTCTTGTTTGATGATGAAGGAGTGGAAGATGCTTTCGAGGGCGTCAGAGAATGGAGTCGTGGCGAATGAGCATGGGTTATCTTTGCTAGCGTGCACTGCGTTATTTGAGTTGATTAAGAGGCTCAAGCTTCGATTACGAGTTAGGGAAGATTATGGATGGATTGGGTGATGGTAAGACACGGAGTTTGCTTTGAACACCAATGGGATCGACTTTTCGGTAGGGTTTGTGTGCCTTCTGGAGTGGGGTTAAGCGTATGGTTCTTGATGAGGCTCACAAGGCCAAGTATCTATACATCGAGGGAGTACCAAAATGTATAGGGACTTGAAGAGGCGATTACGGTGGAATGGGATGAAGAGAGAAATTGCAGACTACGTATCTAGATGCTTATGTGTCGGCGGGTTAAGTTGAACACGGAGACTCTTGGGTTTGCTTGACCAGCTTGAGATACAGGAGTGGAAGTGGGAGCATATCAC
>CM028382.1:53351231-53382549 GCA_013146195.2 Codonopsis lanceolata | reverse complement strand
GTCTTCATTTCCATCTTTCTGCCTCGGCTTCTGAATTCCTCCATTGCCGACGGAGTGAGCTTTCTTTCATTTTTTCTCATTTTCTCAATTTTCTTCCGCCAAAAATTTTGTTTTTCTGCACAGATGGCTTCTTCCTCAAGGTCTCGAAAGGGAAAGGTACCAATGAACCCGGAACCAGGCGAAGAAAGGAAGGAACTCCCTCCCTTGGTTCGAAACCACGTCAATTATTATTCAAAGCACGACTTGGGTAACCTGGTGCGGGACTGGTACAAGCATGTCTCCAATCTTCCAGATCCTGCTGTGAGTATAATCTTTCTTCCACCCATTTGGTTAATTTTTTAGATCTGCTCAATTTCTGTACTGTTTTGGACTTTTGGAGTATATATATGCTGCTTGTGATGTTTATGCATGCAATTTATGTGCTAAAATGATGCAATTTTGGCAATGATGCATGAAATTTGGCCAATTTATTTTTGCGATGCACAATTGAACTAGTATTCACTATTTGACCCTACTATGCATGATTTATAATGTTAATGTAAATAAGACTATATGATGCATGTTTTAGACCTAAATGTATTTTTACATGGTATATGTTCACAATACGGACTTTTCGGAATGAAATGCAAATTTTTTCGGACGCATTTTTCGGATATATGCAGGAAAAAACAGATATATTTTATATACCAGAACTTATTTTTTATGCATGCTAATGCTGTAGGGATATAAGAAATGCCAAGGAGATGTTCTTTTTAGCGCATTCTTAATACAACTTATTGAATAATAAATGCAAATAATTGATGCATGTACTACTTTATTTGATGCAAATGAGATGCTAAATATATGAAATGCTTTTTGATGTGAATGCATGGTTAATTTATTTTTAACATGAATGTGAAAATAAAAAATGTAGCATGTATATTTAAAGGTAAAGTATATACTCTCTCTCTCTCTCTCTCTCTCTCTTTTTTTTTTATGACACCTAAAATGCTAACACGTACATTTAAATGCAAAGGACTCCCCCCCCTTTTTTTATTAGCATTTTATTTGAATGTCTAAATGCATTTTCTCTTTTTTGTTTTGTTTTTTGTTTGTTTTAAAGAAAAATCTAATGTATTAATTATGCAAGAAGAAGGGGCTTGTGAGAATCTTACCTTTATTTTCCTCTTCTTTTCTTTCTTTTCAGGAGCGTAGGCCTTTGGACAAGGTCCGAGCCAGTTGTGTTAAGGTGTCTGACATCTTCCATTCACTGCCCGCACCAGCCCATATTTTAGTAGAGGAGATGGGCTTTGGAGTATTCATGCGGGCCTTTACTCCCTTCCTAGCTAGAGCTATATTTGATGTCCATGGACTTTTGTGGGACACCACCCACACTTTTCATCTCAGCTGGGGAGAAATCACCATGACCCCATGTGACTTTGCCGCTATCACAGGCATATCCACCAGCATCGGGCTGACCTTGGCTCCTAATTACCCCCTCCGCGAGTACCATGACGTGGTGGAAGATCTTCTGGGGTTTGTGCCCACGCACAAGACTGCGGATGAGGTTACTATTCGCAGTGTGAAGGAGTGGCTTGTAGAGAATGCCGGACAGGTTTATGCCGAGGATAGCGCTGTTGTGGCTCGTGTTGCCAGGACATTTTTATTTTTCTTCTTGGGGATATCCCTTTTTGCCAATTCCTCCACTTCCCTGAGGGTTTCTTTGCTGGGCTGCCTTCGAGATTTGGATCATGTGATAGACTATGATTGGGGATAGGCAGGTCTGGCTGAGGTCTATGTCTCCATGGATAGGTTGAGTCGAAATGACTCAAACGTTATGACCGGTTTTGCTCCTGCTTGGGAGGTATAATTTTCTCTCTCCCTCTTTTCTTTTCTGTCAGCATTTTTGTTTGTTTTTTTTTCTTTTCCCTTTTTTTTTGCTGACTTTTGCTTTGCTTTTTTTTTTTTTTTTTTTTTTTTTTTTTTTTTCAGGTGTGGGCTTATTCTATTTTTAACTTCATACCGGGCCCACTGCTCAGCGACATTCACGGACCGCCTTACTTAGCCAAATTTGAGAATGCAAATCGAAAGAAGAAGGACACCAATGGCCATTTCTTAGAGTCATTGGGGCTGTGTGACAGAGTAGAGAGCTCGACCTCAGGCTCAGTGCACTTGGTCCCTTGGCAGAATCTGATAGGGTCGTACGAGGTTACTCTGGTATTGAGCCGTTGCCGGATTTTGATGGTGTCGATCATGTGTGATTCTTTGTACATGGGTGAGCGGGTCAACCGCCAACATCTTCTGGTTTCGATACCTCCGGTGGCACCTCCTACACCTCCTCCGTGCGTAATCGTCCCAGAGCTTCTGCCAAACCGGTATCTTTATTTATCCAAATATGCGATGCCTGCCAGTGATTTTCCGATCATATCATATGAGGATTTTCTGAGGACGATGCTCCATCCTCCTTCTCCTCCTCCTGTGATTGGGAGGCATGCATCTGTTGCTGGTGATTGGGCCGGGTCTTCTCATTCCATTCTTGACGCGCAGTCGGAGTTTTCCATGCCTGATGATGCCTTTTCGACTTTCTGATATCGGCGAGACGAGAGGCTCATAGAGGAGGTCCTTCCCGATGTCGAGATCCTTGAGGAATATCGCGTCCCTGATCATGCCCGCACGGTATATTCATCATCCTCTTTTTTTTATTGACTGATGCTTTCTTCTTTTTTTTATTTGACTGATGCTCTCCCCTTTTTTTTTATTTGCCTTCTCAGGTCAAAGTGTCCACATACAAGAGACTGTTGCGGGTCTTTGTTAACATCAACAAGCTTTATCAGCGGCTGATGGATGATTTTTCTTATCGGAGCAATGATGCTATGTGGCAGACCAGGCGTCGTAATGATGATGGCGATGATGATGCAGGCGCAGGATCGAGTCGCGCCCAGAGCAGGGGACGAATACGTAGACCTGACGGCACGGTGGGCCCTCAAGTCAGGGGAGGTGGCTTTGGTAGAGGCAGATTGTCTTTTTACTATTAGCTTCTTTTTCCTGCATATGTTAGCTTTTTTTTAAAAAAAAAAACTAAGATCTGTACAAACATGAATTATGAAGTGCAATATAATTTTAAATGACATGATAAAATAAAATGCATATTCAAAATACATGCAGAAAATAAAGCTATATTGACTCCTAAGGGTACTGGCACGCTGTATCTTAGAAATGAATTTGAAAAGAATACACCTTCGGTTTTGAGGGGGCTTTTCTGGTGATTTGCGGGAAGAGGAAGAGGCAGCCGCCTCCTCCTGTGCGAGGGAGTGTAATTGCAACCATCTATTTATATGTAGCCTTTTCTTTTATAGCCTGCTAAATCTTTCCGTGATCAGACGAGGCAGCAATTGATGATTTGGACAGAAACCAGAACACCAGTTGATTTATGAGGCAATATTGGACAAACTGGGCATCACACACATCAAAACTGGGCGCCATGCCCAATTTTCATATGGGTGGCGCCCATTTTACTTTCCTGGAAAATTTTCTTGGTCACTGTTCATTACTTTTCATCCTTGTTTGTCGATTTCTTTTGATTTCGCCTATAAAAAGGACGCTCGACAATCGTAAATCCTCACACCTTATTTCTTTCTTTCTGCATTCGCTTATTTGAGATTTCTTCCTTTGCCCAGTTACTTTCTTCTCTTGTCAAAGAAACCTTTTATTTTTGCCCAAATGGCTGCACCATATCACACACCTTTGGAAATAGAGATTTACAAAAATGCCCTTGATCTCTGGATTCTCGCCCTTCGAGCGGACGAACGCGACTGGTTTGATCATATCTTTAGCTTCAGGTGCCTTTTATCCTGGAGAAATGTTGTTATCAACTGGGACATGTTAAGGGGGGCATCCAGGTTCTGGTCTCCTCAGGATCATCTCTTCAACTTTGGAATGAACGAGATGTGTCCTGCATTTGAGGAGTTTTGTGCAATGTTGGGAGTAGTTGCCACTCGTCTTATTTCCGTGCCTTCGCCTCGGAGGCATCCCTATATGGCGATTAGGGAACTATTTCGCACCACTCGCGCTGCCACCCCAGGTTTCTATAACAGGGTGAACTTTGACTTGACTGTTCTTCTTGCAGCTTTTATAGAGTTCAGGGAGAATGATGTAGATTATCTGAGGCGTCGGTTAACAGCTCTTTTCTTGTGCCTGGTGGGGAGATATTTGCTGGTAGGCCAACAGGGGTTTATTGACGTGCGGGTTATTGATCTTGCTTTGCAGGCACGTGATCGCCGATCCAATATTGTCCCGGTAATCTTGGCAGAAACTTTGGCTGGTCTGGATGCTTTCGCCGGTGGTGATGAACTTTTTCCTACCGGTAGTCCCATTTTAATTCACATGTGGCTAGAAGAGCACTTTCAGTGTGTGATGGCTCTTGTTCCTTACGGAGCGATTTATGACCCGAGGGTCTATGGTTTTCGCGGCCGCTTCCCCCAAACTAATTATTCTGACTATGACTGGACCGAGAGCTTCTTTTGGAGAGGCTCTATGGATATAGCCTGGGTGGTTCATCACTGGTAAATTCGGCGCTTCATTTTGCATTCCGCTGGATATGCCTAGGTTGTCATGCTGGGTATCAGGAGGACCTCTTTTTATAGGGCGGATAGAATATTGCGTCTGTTTGAGTGGGAACAGATCATCCCGGACATGACTCGCCCTGTGTTCTTGGAGATGGAAAATAACAGGACTCTGGATTTTGACTTCCAGAGGATGTGGCAGCTTGACTTTGGTAGGCTTCACGTGGCCTATTTGTTTTCTGATTATATGCTTTTGTCCCACGAGTACTTGGCGTGGATAATGGTGACTGCGGAGGGGTCTTCTCGTGAGATTCGGCGAAGACCGAGAAACTTGTTCGGCCGTCATGTCGCCACGGGTATAGATGCTCGCCTTATGGAAATAGGTGAAGAGATTGACGTCGGCCCGGTCATCCTCGTGCCTCAGAATATTTCTTGGGTACACATCCCAAGTGGCTCCTCGACCAAATGTAGCAGTCCCAGAATGCAGCCTCCTGGCTTAGCAAAGGCGAAGTCGTCAATATAATCCCCCGGGAGCCTAAGAGGTCGCTTCCCCCAAGCCGAATGGGCACCGGTTTTGTATGTTGATTATGAGGTCCCTGGCTTAGTAATGCCACCGACAACACAATCCCCTGGAATCGAGGGAGTCGCCCCTCCCCTCAAACCGGATGGGCGCCGCGTGAGGCATGATGATCATGAGATGCCTCGGCTTAGTAATGCCAGCCGACAACACAATCCCTGGGAACCGGAAGAGGCTGTCCCTTCCTCTCAAACTGGATGGGGCACCGACTTTAGAGATAATGGGGCCGGTCCTAGCAACACGACTGTCCAGGAGAATGGAGATGTTGGTGAGGATGAAAGAGATACTTCTGGTGGTTCTCCTTCGATGAGAATAGAGGTTCCTCGCGCCTCGCAGGGGAATACGGGCCGGCTGGGTGGACGACGAGTATTGATAGACCACTTTGGCCGAATGCAAAAAGTGAAGGAATATCTAGGGGGAAACAAGTGGGGTATGGGCAGAAGTATATATATGTGCAGGCATTATGCATAACATAAATGTCTTTATAAAAATTCCTAAGTTGCACCTTAGGACCCTGTAATATTATATTTTAATGTTTTAATGTGAGCTTCCGTTGTGGGTTTTCTCTTTTTTTTGTCAGTTGAGCCCGTTGTATGCTGAAGACTGGAGATAGGATGCTTGAGGATTCAAAGAGTGCCTTCCCGCCCTTTCGGGTTTTCAAACTAGCGAGCCCTTATTTCTCCTTTTTATTGCTTTTTTTTTCTTCGCTCTAGCTTTTGCCTAGGCTGCCCTTTCGGGTTTTCAACCTAGCGAGCGGGAGAGGGAAGCACTTTTACCGGATAGATTGGCTCAAGCATAGTACCTCTTGAGCTTGTCAAGATTGAAGGTCAAAGGTCCTCCTTCCCGTTTGTGAGAGTACGACACCTCCCCGGATCCTCTTTGACAATGTACAGTCCCATCCATGGAGATTTCCACTTTCCCCTAGTATCAACATAACTAGGGGGCTTTTCTCGAAGTACCAGATCTCCGACCTGGATGTCGCGGCCTTTGACTTTTTTGTTGAATGCTCAAGCTATGCGCCTTTGATAGGCTCGAGTGTGCTCTAGGGCTAGTAAACGTCGTTCATCAATCAGGGCTAATTCTTCAAATCGCCCTTTGACCCAGTTGACCTCTGCTATGTTAGATTCCATCATTACTCTTAATGATGGTACTTCAACTTCAATAGGCAGCACTGCCTCCATGCCGTATGCTAGAGAACAGGGGGTAGCCCCAGTAGGTGTATGAATTGAGGTGCGATAGCCCCAGAGGGCTAGCGGCAATTTTTCTGGCCAATCTCTTCCTATGTCAGCCATTTTTATGATAATGTTTTCCAGTGTCTTGTTGGCTGCTTCAACGACACCATTTGCTTGCGGCCGATAGGGGGAGGATTTATGTCTTTGAATTTTGAATTCGTCGAGTAGACGATTCACATCCCCTTCAAAATGTGTGCCGTTGTCGGAGATTATCTCGAAAGGCACTCCGTAGCGATATATGATGTTGGTCCGGATGAATTCGGACACCTTGCAAGCATTCAGGATTTTGTAGGAAGAGACTTCCACCCACTTTGTAAAGTAGTCGACAGCTACTAGGACGTATTCATGGCCATTGGATCCCTTCGGGTGAATTTGACCTATAACGTCGATTCCCCATGTTGAGAAGGGCCAGGGGGCTGTGGAGTTGTATAGAATGTGCGAGGGCACATGCTGCAGATTTGCAAAACGTTGGCACTTGTCGCACTACAACAATAATGAGTTTTCACAACATTTATTGCACAACGTTTTTTGAAAAACGTTGTAATTGATCCATTTAACACAACGTTCACATAGAAAACGTTGTATTTTAATTTTTTTTTTACATTTTTTAACAACGTTTTAAAAATAAACGTTGTATTATTCGTGCAACGTTTTTATAAAAAAACGTTGTTAAATTCCTTTCACAATGCCTACCACAACGTTTTTTTAAAAATGTTGTAAACCCAAAAAAAAAAAAAAAAGACGCATAATTTCCCCTCGCAATTCAATTTTTTCCGGCCTTATCGTCTATTAAATCGATTTCCGTGGGATCTGGCGGCATAATCCTCTCAAGCTCTTCAAAATTTTGCCTCTCTCAAGGTCTCTCTTCAATCCTACGAATCAACAAAGTAAGTCATAAGATTTCAATCCTAACTCTCATAAAAATAAGCTTGCTCATCTTCCTCTGTTTCTTTTCCCCTTTCACACAGATTTCGTGGGAAGAATTAGGGCTTAGGGCTTTAGGCTTGTTTGCTCACTTGAATTGTGGCTTCATCTGGTAAGCACCTCTATCTTTCCTTATGTAATTTTGTGCCCTAAACCATGTAACTATGCCATAATACATAACCTCTGGCTCTGCCCTAAAATCTATTTTTTAATGAATTTACTTATATTAATGTCGCATTGTGATTCAAATTTTGGTTCCTTGCTTGAATAATGATGGTTGCCGTTTGATTACATGTTTTATCATTTACTTACAAACTCAATTTTGTTGATTTAATTCGGTAAATGCCAAATTAGAAACTCTTTTGTTTTGTTAATCTATGAAAGAATTTTTGATTTAGTTTGTGGGAAAGAATTCGGTGATGAAATTCGTAATAGTCCTGCCAAGTTTTTTAATTCTATCACTCTATTTATTAGAAGTATCTCGACCAACATTGTATTTTCTCTATTACGATTACTATTTTCTTAGCGGCATTATCTTGGCGTAACGGTAAAAACCAATAGTGGAACACATGTCCCCCTTCCTCGTGTGGTTTTCGCTTACGTTTGTTGTCTAGGTCGAGTATAAATCTTCAAATCTATAAACAAAATTGTTATTTCAATCAAAAGAAAAAAAAATCAATTGCATTTGTAATAACTATTGGCTTTAGGAAAAGAGAGCAGCTTCCAGGGGGCTAATTATTACTTACCACTTGTTGATGTTTCTTTTTTTCTTATTGCCCTACCTGTGAATCCTTCGGTGTTGTACATTTATGCCTCGACAACGTCCGGCCCCCAATTCAAGTGAAGGTGGAGGGTGCTTTAGGTAGCCTGACAACCACTCTTAATACTTTTCAGATCCCTTATGAATTTAATTCCTACCCCTCAAGTAGTCGGTACAAAAACTGACTCAAGGTGGTCATGCTTTGTATGTTTATATTAAGAAGTTGTCATCTTTGCCTTGATTTTTCAATGTACAGTCTTAATTCAGAGTTTTAAACCAAAGAAGAAATTAGCGAAAAGGCACTTGAGAATATTGTTAGCAAATGATAACCGATGATTTCAATTCTTTTGTTTCACATGTTCTCTTGTTTTTATTTTATGGGGAAGTACCTAAGACAGTGATCAAAATTCCCGCAGTTTGTAATCTTCTTTAACTTGTACAACATTATTCTTCTTTAAAAGGAGAATTAGTTTATGTCCTTTTGATAAGACACCTAGATTTTACTGATCATTGATCTGTATGCACTTGTACCGCTTAAAATTCTTTCTTCACATCTGGTTTACTAAACAACAAAGTGTGTTTGTTATAGTTGAGTCGCAAAATCTTGGACAGTTGTTGAATTACTCTATTAATCACGTGATACAGGAAGTTGGCATAGTGGCAGAAAAATCCAGCACGCCAAATTGCAGACGACTTAAGTTGTAAACTATTACCCATGGATCAGAGTAATCCTCTACACTTCGTGTACTTCATTTTTCAAACTAGCTTTGTCCCTTGACTGGAACTATTTATTAACAATGGTCTATCACTCTATTGTATGTTTCCTTTGGGTTTATTCTTCTTATTTCTTAAAGTTTTTCATGTGTTTATTCAGTTTTTACTATTTTTGGAACCTTAGTATTATAATCCAGAAGTGGCTGGTGAACGTAAAAATTTAGCTGGAAAGGTTTCGCAATTCATAAATTGTTTCTAACATCTAGCCAATGCCATGGATTATAAGATTTAATAAGTTGCAAGGATATGAAGCAACATTCGTACAAGAAAAGATAAATCCTTGTTTCATCTATTTTCAAACTTCATGCGCTGGAATTATGAGAGAAAATAAAAGACCAAAAGCCGCAGCATCCTTATGAACCATGAATTGTGACTTTCTGCTTTCACAGATGCTGCACTTGAGGGGGGAAAGGTTTGACAAGTGGCCTTGAATTGGCAAAACCAGTTTTAGATTTAGGGATTGATTAAATCTGTTATTAGTTTGTTAGTTGGGTAGGGAGTAGTTTGTTTTAAAATAACTAGTTTAAGGTTTTCTTTTCATGCAAGTTTAGGAGTCCTTTCCTTTTTGAATTAGGTGTTTTTTTGTAAGCCTTTTTAAAGCAATCTTTTCTAAATAACACGGCAGATTAGATTTTGGTTTTGAAAAAAAACTCTTCTTGAAGAACAAGTTTGTTCTTTTTAAAAATTGGTTCAATCCAAGCTAGGTGAGTGAAGCCGAGTTTGATTTGTTCGTCGGATTTCTTTACGTCGAGCGAGTGAAGTTCGACCGGTGAGTCCGTTATCCTTTTTATTTTTGTTGTTGCCGTGTGTGTGTGTGGTGTGGGTTGTTGCGAGGTTGTTTGTTTCGAGTCGTGTTCGGGCAGCCTAGTCGAGCAGTTTTGGACAGTGCTTTGGCTGATCAAAATTGGTGTTACAAGCTAGATTAAGGGCTGTTTTAGCAAGGATTATTGAGCAGGTTCGTGGCTGAAGTTGGAGTATATTTGAGCAAGTTTGGGCAGCCTAAAAAGCTGGAACAAACTAATAGTTTATTAACAGATTGTGAGGGAGTTTTGGGGTTTATTTTGGGACAGCCTAGTTCATTAAAAAGAAAAGAAAAACAAACAGTTTTTGGTAGGTTTGAGTCGGGTTTTGGGGTGAACAAAGAGAGCCGAAACAGATTGGAGGTGTTCAAATTTTGACACCGTATCACATCTGGTGCAGGAGGTAAATTTAAAACCTCATCTTCATAGAATAATTTAGAGATCCTTCTTAGTAAATTCTCATCAAACTCTCTCGGTCAACACAACATGTAAGCATATCACTTAATGTACAAATCCAGCCATTGAGATATAAAAGCGAAAATATCACATCATATCATATCATATCAATCGCTAACTTTTCTTTGTACTTATTTTAGTTAGTTAGTTAGGGAACTGCTACGATATTCAGATATAAGGTTCTTTCCAATTTATGGATAAGGTGGTGGGCTTTTTTTTTTTTTTTTTTTTTTCATTTTTTCATTTTTGGCGCTATTGTGGTGTTTCTTTCTTGGAATGTTGAGGGACTAGAGACTGGAGAGTGTTGTTGTGATGGCTCATTTAAGCTCTAATTTATAGTTTTCTTTAATGTTTATTGACTTTGTTTTCCAAAATAGCGTGTAATGGAACTGTGACGACCCGACCCGGACTCCAATGCGGAATCCCAAGGTCGTGCCGTCAAGACAAGCTAAGAGACAGACACCCACCTGCTAAGCATAATGGTGCGAGTCAAAAGATGAGCCATCAAGCTCGAACAGGAAGGTAAAACCATAACGGCAATACGAACAACTAAAACTAAAATTTGGAAGCAAATCATAAGTGGAACCCAAGCCTTTAATCCTAACAAAGGAACGCAAGGCTGAGAGACAACTATCTCTCGACAAATCTACGACTCGCGTGACGCAACATTGCGCACGGGCAACAAACCATCGGCAACCTAAGGCCGGCGAAACAACAAAATACCAACATGATAAACAACAACTCGACGGCTATAACATGCCGGAGGGACAAGTCAACTAAAAGAATAAGAGATTAAACACTAACAACTAAACCAATGTCTCTCGACTAAGGTTGTCGGAGATAGAATAACAATAACACAATACTAGAACAAGCGAGCTAAAACCTTGCTCGGAAAGACAACGGAATAACTTCTAAATAATTACAACAGCTCGACCAAACAAGTCGGCTCCCAAAATAATACGAAATAAAATACTAACATACTACCCAAGTAAAGTCTAAATAACTTTACATTCGCGTCTGACAAAATAATAAATACAACAATAATGATAACTCCAAGCTATTGCTCGGGAGACCACCTGCTATCAAACATGCACCCGTAGCTGCAACGCGTACTAACGAGCTCACTGCACGAACTAAGGAAAACAAACACACGGAGTGAGTCATAATGACCCAGTAAGTTACTAAATGCAAATGTATGACATAGCATGACGTGACATGGCATAATGCACAAACATGTATAAAATCATGGCATCTTAATAGCATACCAATAATAAACTTGTATTAAGTTAACAAGGATCATAAACTTCATAAACCACATAGCACGTTATTTTTCATATAAGTGCTCATAGTAAGCCACATAAGGGATAGAGAAGATACCCAAATGGTGTCGTTGTGCCGCTCCTGCAATACACAATGTTATACTTTATCGTGCCACATCGATGCTCTGTGATTACATCGACTTTCATCGAGAACCACTCGATTTAGATAGCAGCCAATGACGCACGTATTGTTACGGCCAAGGGGGCTACTTCCCCATTGCGGCCAACAATGGAGGTGTGTGTGAGGTCCCAGGTACGGCGATCCATAGCGAATACGGATCTTACGATTCGTATAGGTGATGTATCGTCCTACCCTGACTTATAAAACCAATCCAAATAATGCCAGCTGGACTTTTATGCAATGCACAAGTAGATATTTACTCGCATGCTCAAACAAGAATCAAGACCGACCATAGCGGACTTATCAAATCAGGTAGGACATAAAGCTCTACACACCAATTTAACAATGCACATATTTGCACATACTTAACAAATCCAACCAACTTATAAGTTTAGTCAAAGAACCACATAATGAGGTACTCATAATCCTCAAGTCATCACCCAATCAAAAGTAGCATATAAGCTCAAGAAATCACAACACGAGGTCTACCATAATCCTCTACTTGAGATTTAACCAAAGACTATTATTTAGTCTAAGAACAACCATAAATCAAGACTTAGCATTTTAGCTTCACTTAAAGGTACACCGGACTCAACCATAGTCCCAATCGTCACGTATACTCAACATTCTCAAACCAATCTCAAGGGTACCAAAACTATTCCGTAGTCATATCCTCGCAAGTGCTTTCATGTGCACGCGACCAAATTCCCTAAGAGAGAACTCATTCGATAATCATTCCTTAAAGTAATACGAGATCATAGGTTGGTCTCTAATGCTCCGTGCCCTAACGAGCACGCTCTAAATAAATCCCCAATAAGCCTCTATATCGTGGGTGTCACAAATGGGACACAATTCGAGATGCTCGTTACTCACAATCAAAACCAACCAAACCCGAACATCATAGGATTTCAACCTAAGGCTCACTAACATCTTATTGAACCTAAAATGACTCTATTGAGTCTTAATATCGCATTTCCTTAAATACATATCTCATAAATCCCAAAATTAACACATCATTCAAATTTATAACAATTCTCCCAAAAATAATCCGGGCTTAATTCCCAAGCCTAAAAATCCAAGAACCCATCATAATCATAGTCAAATGAAACCCAAATGTCGTAGGATTTCAACCCGAGTTCGTTAACACATTATTGAACTTATTACGACTCCGTTGAGTCTAAATGCTAAGTTTCATTCATGACACATTTCATCATCCTCAACATTAATACCCACTTTAATTAACAACAATTCTTCAATAGTTCGGGCTTGATTCTCAAGCCTAAAATTCATAACAACCCCCAACACAAATCATAACCCATTTCATAAATCACATAATTTCAATTAAATGATCCTACTCATGATATCTAGTGAGTTCACACATTTAAAGCCCCAATCATAGGCATATTTCCATAATAAACCCAAGCTACATGTGGACATGATTTCTAGCATACTCATAAGCCTAGAAACACAAGATGAAGAGTAACAAAATACTTCAACAATCATATAAGTCATCCTACATATGCTTTTGACAAGTTCACATGCTCAAATCACAAATTAAAATCACACAAAGCAAGTATGTGTACTCATTGACCTCAAATAGCATAGAGTTTGTTTTCCTTAGGATCAATGAGTACAAAATCAAAAAGAGAAGAAGTAACTTACCTTCAATCCCCAATCAAGAAAGAAAAAACGAGAAAGTAATCGGTTGGAAGTAATCTACTCGTCGAGCTCTTCGATTCTATAGCTAGGGCTTGAGCAACGAAGAAGAGGAACCATGGAAGGTCAAGAAGGACCCTCAAGGACTCATGGAGGAACTAGCAGAGAAGCCATTCCCGTTTTTGGAGAGGAGGGGTGAGAAATGAGAGTCAAACTCTCAGATTGTGGCTTAAAAAAGGTTAAAAACTGAGTGGGACAAGTGTCACCACATTGTGGTTGATAAAAATCTGATTTTGGGCTTGTTTAATCCACTCAATCACTCACTAATCCACCCTTAAAACATGTTAATAATGTTAAGGTATAAGTAAGGAGGGTTAGGGAGGTTTAGGTGGGGTTTAGAAAAGGTTTTGAATAGGGGTTTAGGTGTAAAAGTCGTAAAACAGCAAAACAGGGGAAAAATTCCGTAGGTGGAACCAGATGTTGAGGCGGGCGCCTCACATATGGCCAGGCGGGCGCCTGGACCTATTTCAAAGACATGACCATTTTGCAATGCTCTCAAAGGCCTTGTCCGCGAGCTAGTGATCGAGATCGATGCGGCGCGTGGTTCGACCCTGAACTTGGTCTAAACATGTCCTAAATGGTCCCAAACTCATGGGCAACCATTCTAAGGTCTAACCCAACTCAAAACAAGTTGGAAACACACCCGAACAACATCCGGAACAACTCGGAGCGAAACCGGGAGGAGGTGCAACAACGTGCAACCGGAACGACGAATGAACTCGCAATCGAACGAGCAATGAAAGGAGACTTTTAAGGCAAGTATAAGGGCTAATGAAGAAGCTTAAATACTTCTAGAAAGTTGAATAACAACTAGGGAAATAAGAATTCCAAAGGAGAGACGATTACGCGACTCGATTCCCGAACTACGCGATAGAGACGAGCACTATCTCCAAAGCTTCCAAATCATCGATAGACTTAAGGAACACCTCCAACTTGAAGTCTAATACATCTAAACATGTTAATCAATCATCATATAAAGGTCTAGGACCAAATCGAGGTCACGAACGCATAAAGCATAAGCAAACCCTCAATCGCGTCGCATTCAGACTATCGTCCGAAGTCACGACTTGTGACTTTAGCAAGTCAACAACTATATGACATCTCTTAATAGTGTTTTGGTCTTAACGTGGTCTCTCATACATATATAGACCCTCTCGCAAACCAAACATACAGTCAACAAAGGAAGAAGTGCAAGTATAGCACGCAAACCGAGCTAACGAAGGAGCGGGGTGTTACAGGAACACTTATTGATGTCAGTTCTGTACAATTTAGAACTTAAAATTTTTCAAAAGCAAACTGTTTGTTGATATATTCATCTTCCTGGACGTTGGCGTATAATTGCAACACTTTGTTTATTTTTCCTTGAATCTTGGACCTAATTGATAAACTATGATTTCATATGAGATATGTTAATTTTTTTTTTCATTCCATCTCATAATGTGAATTTTACATATTTTTCAAGTGTAAAGTTCAGGTATATAGTTGCTTCTGAAGATCTTCTTTTTTTTTTTTTTTTTTAAGGAAACAGGGACGACACCATGCAGCAATTTATTAAAAATAAAAAGAGTACAAACTTGAGGGGGACAACCAGCCTGACCCTTATAAATGGGAGGACAAAGGAGCCTAACCTCGAAAAGGAAATACAAGCAACAAAATCTAACATCAGACTAGAAAACTAAATATTTCTGAAAAACAATTATGAAACATTCCTCCGAAAATTGTAAAAACCATAGCAGTCCATTCTCAACATCTGCTTCACATCCTTAGGAAGAGAAGCAAAGGTGTCGAAAGAGCGATTCTCTAGATGAATATGAGCCTGCACAAGCCGGTCCATGACTACGATTACGCTCACGATAAACATGCCGGTAAAATAACACTAGAAAGCATCGTGCAACATAAACGAAGATCATATGTGTATTCCCACGGTTCCTTATGCCCACGAACTAAAACATCAACTGCAACTTCTGAATCAGATTCCACTTCCAAATTATGCAAACCCAGATTATGGCACCCCATTAAACCATCTCTAAGGGCCCATATTTCAGCTTTCATATTAGAGCCGATCCCATAAAAATTAGAGAAAGCCCATACGAGAGAGCCCTGAGAATCTCGAACCACACCCCCTCCAGTGCAAAAACCATTTTTGGACGACCCATCAGTGTTGAGTTTGAAAATACCCGTGAGGGGAGGAATCCAGCGAATCCACTTACCCCTAAGATGACGAGGCTGTGAATAATAGAGATGAAGGGATTGCATGGTGAAACAGCATTTCGAAGACCACCGGACTTAGTAGAAAGATAGAGACCATAGATCGCAAATGCCCCAGAACACTAAAGTAGATAGACTCGCCATTCATATCCACTCCGTCAAAATAAGCCTCACACCGAGCCTTCCAAATCTTCCAACAAGAGAATAAAACGACACCGAGATGACATGCACCAATCTGTTTTCGAACAGAACCTCTAGCCCACGTATCAAAAAGATGTTGCATGGAAACTGGAGCAGAACACTTTTGGAAAATCAAAGCAAACTTGGCCCAAATAAATGTAGCAATTTCTGAACGAAGGAAAAGATGAACGACTGATTCTCTATCAGGATTATTTGGGCAGCAAACACATTTAGAAACAACAGGGACGTGTTTAGCATGCAGACAAAGATCGAATGGAATAGCATCGTGAAATAAACGCCACATAAACCCACTAACCTTGAGGGGAATCCAAGGCTGCCAAATCTTTTTAGCCCACGAAAAAACCTGGTTACGATGTCGGAAAAACTTCCAGTAGGTTGCCGTATCAAACTCGCCCGAAGTCATTAGCGTGCATACTAACGTGTCTGGCAAATTATTAATGCAACGAACTTTGGCAACCAGGTTATGAGCAGAACTATCAATAAGATTATAGAAGTCGTCAATGTGCAGAAGAGCATCTCTGACCGAAAGTTTGATGTCTATGGGACGAGGGCCAAGCAACCTGAACCCACACCAATTGTCATTCCAAAAAGAAATATTCCCTTGACCCACAATCCATCTGCTACAGAGATTAATCTGATCGAAATGCCCCATAATTTCCTTCCAAGAAGTCGTAGCCGAGGGGTGGCAAACAAAGCCTGTATCAGTTCCATACTTTGCATAACAAAACTTGGCCCAAAGACTTCTCCTTTGAATAGCCCGCCAGGCAAGCTTAGCATGAAGGGATTGCATCACCTCTTGTAACGACCGAAGACCAAGCCTGCCTTCATCTAAAGGACGACATATATTATGCCAAGCCACCCAATGCAATCTATGCTCACCATTAGCGTTCCAGAAAAAATCTGCCATAACTTTTTCAAGGCGAGCTAAAACCCGTTTAGGAATAGTAAGAGCAGCCAAAGCGTAGATTGGAATACTACATAACACCGATTTAAGCAAAGTTAACTTTGCACCAAAAGAGAGCAACTTCGCCTGCCAACCACTAATCCGCTTGACCACCCGATGCACTAGATCTTCATAATAACTACATTTCATACGCCCCGTAAATAACGGCAGACCCAAGTACTTCATGGGCCAAGAACGATGAGAGCACCCAGACCACTGAACAATCCGTTGAATAGCCCGATAAGAGCAATGCCTTGAAGCATAGAAGCCACTCTTGTTCAAGTTCACAAACTGGCTAGAACTTTGCTCATAATCAGATATAACTTTACGTAACCCAAGAATGGATGATTTCTGACCGTTACAAAATAACAACATATCGTCAGCATATAACATATGAGAGATCACCAATCCACCCCTACCATGAGAAAAGGCTGAAACTGACCCAACCTCATCGCCTTATTAATGTTAAAAGAGAGAACCTCCTGAGCAAGAATAAAGAGCAACGGAGAGAAAGGATCACCCTGTCAAACCCCCTTGAAGATTTGAAGAATCCTGAAGAAACCCCATTGATTCTCAAAGTATACCAGATATTACCAATAAGATGCTGGATACGATCACAGACCGCTTTATTAAACCCGAAAGCCTGAAGAGCATCAAAAAGGAAATCCCACTCCAATATATCATAGGCTTTAGACATGTCGAGTTAAAAAATAACATTACCACCCCGAAATTTCTTGTCAATACGATGAACCAATTCATTAGCCAAAAGAACATTCTCCTGAATGCTACGATCCCGAACAAACCCAGATTGCTCCAAAGAAATTAAATATGGCAACAAAGCAGACATACGAGTAGCAAAAATTCAAGAGATAATCTTACAAGAGAAATTGCACAGACTAATTGGACGGAGATCACTAAGCATCTCTGGGTTGTCAACTTTTGGAATAAGAACCAGAGTAGTAGCAGTCATACCTCTGTGAAGCGGGTAGCCAGCGAAAAACTCCCGAACCGCCGCGATCACATCATCTTTAATAATGGTCCAGCAGCCTTGGTAAAACCACCCAGTAGAACCATCCGCACCCGGGGCACTATTAGGGTTAAGATTTTTAATGGCATCCCAAATTTCTTCTTCCGAGGGCAAGCTAATAAGAGATTCATTATCTGCAACAGTCACTGAAGAAGGGAAATCTCGAAAGAGTTCTGCGTCTACCGTATGGGAATGAGAGGAAAACAAAGCAGAAAAATAATCATTGGCCATCCTACCAATCTGATCAGGATCCGTGGATAAAGACCCATCCTCCAAACGAAGCCGAATATAATTATGTCTAGATCTGTCTTTGATACAGGCATGAAAATAAGCTGAATTACGATCCTCGTCACGAAGCCATAATTGACGAGAGTTCATTGCAGCGAGCTCCTCTTCCTATTTGAGCAGCTGATCCAAATTTTTCCAAGCCACAATAAGTTGAGAGGCATGAGAATCATCATCAGATTGTTGAAGTAAAAACTCCAAACGCAAAATATCATCCTGGCAGGCTTCAAGCTTACGTTGCACATGCCCAAACATATTCCAATTCCAAGTTTTTAAAGCTGGACGTAACAATTGAAGCTTCTTAAACAAGACATCAATAGCGGAACCTACCACAGGCCGTTGCCACTGCTCCTCAATAAAGGAAAGAAAAGAAGGATGATCAAGCCACATTCGACGGAATTTAAAAGTGCTCTTCTGTGTAGACCGACTAGGAAACGAAACCAATAAAGGGGCATGGTCTGAATCAACAGTGGCTAAGTGAGTCACACGCAATCCAGGAAACTGAAGTTTAAAACTACCCTTAACCAGCACTCTATCCAAATGCTTCCAAATTCTATGAGAGCCACCTTGGTTATTACACCAAATGTATATGCTGCCTTCGTAACCAGCATCATCTAGACCGACTTGAGAAATGAAATCATTAAACTCCCATATTTCCCTGATATCACAGGGATTTCCGCCCAACTTTTCCCCCGACTGCGAAATAACGTTAAAATCCCCACCAACGAACCAAGGCTCCACACATCGGTTAGAAAAGGCAATCAAATCAGCCCATAAATCCCGACGCTCCTCTTTTGTGCACTTAGCATAAACGAAACTGACATTGGCACTAAAAACTTGTTCCACTTTAATTTGAGTCGTAATGAATTGATCCGTGCTATGAATCAAGGCTACCTCAACCTTGTCATTCCATAATAACCAAATATGATGATTAACTGGATTAGTATGCAAACAAGAAGAATAACGTAAACATTTACATAATCGATCCAACCGATCCCCCGCAGCCTTAGGCTCTAAGATGACGCATAAGAAAGGATTATGTTGCCTCTTAATCATGTTAAGATAATTTCTGGTACGTCTGTTACAGACTCCCCGCGCATTCCAAATAAACATCGACATAAAAAAATTAATGAGAGAGAGTGGCGGCTCGGGCTTTTGCGGCAGCCCTAGTTAGTCTAACATTCTGAGTTGCAAAGACTACCTTCTTCCTATGTTTATGAAGATCCTTACAATATTGAAAGAAGGAAGGTCTTATCACGATTTTATCCAAATCCAAGTCAATCAATGCCCCTTTACTATCATCCAGCTGTGAGGTTCAGGGTGCGACCAGCGCCCGGCGCTGATGGGGGTGCGGCGTCGGATCGCGGACACCACCGCTCTCGCTCCACCCTCCCTTGTTTAGGGAAGACGAAATCAAAAGTGCGAGAGGAGTCTTTGTCTATGTTAGCACGTTTGAATGTGCCTCTGGTTGCCTTGAGTGGATTTTGTATCCAATATGGGAACTTATGGTTTCCTCGCATCAAGTTATCCCTTTTTGGGGATACCAGGATATGGGAATGCATTACCCTTTTCATTCCCATTTTCCTTTTTGGGGAAAACGGAAAAGTGCAAAAAAAGATATCGCGACGCCCCCACTATGGATTTTATTAAAATAGCCTTATGGCCCATTCAGATCACTATGGGAGCTTTGGGTTTCCCGCATCAAGTTATCCCTTGTTTAGGGGATACCAGGATATGGGAATACATCACCCTTCCATTCCCATTTCTCCCTTTTTTAGGGGAGAATGGGAAAGTGCAAAGAAGGAATGTTGCGAGGCCCCACTGGATCTGAAAGTTTTAAGAGTCGTCATCTTTATTTTAAGGCAAATAAAGCAAAACCAAAGAAAAGAAAAATAAACCAGAGAAAAAGAAAACGGGTTCGGGGGCTAAGTTACAAGTTGGGAAGGTGCTAGGCACCCAACTCGCCCTTTCGGTCTCAAAAATGGTTTTTGGCTGAAGTATGCTTATTGTTATATTTATTTCGCAAATAAACACAGTATTAAAAGACAGGAAATTAAAACAAATACATCCATGACTACATTATTTACGGACTCGCAGCCATTTCCTTACAATAATTACAGACATATTTAAGAATATTTGGCCATTATAACGACTCTTTTTACATAATATTTCCTATTCTAATCCGGGCAGCACAACGGCTCATATTGGCTACATTGTGCCGGATTTAAATACAACTTTTAAAAATAATAAAAGACAAAAAACAAATAAATACAATAAATAGCGCACCAAGGGTCTTTTGTTTTGATTTGGGCAGAATGACTGCTTTATTTCTAAGAGTTTGAGCTTGTCAACTCGGGCAGAGTGACAGCTTATTTGGGTAGATTTTGGCCTTTTGGTCAGGCGGAACCACGACTTAGTTTTTTGACTTTTCACTGTTACAAGAGTAACGGCTTACTTTGGGATTTTGGGCCGGGAAGTGAGGTGGATACCTAACAACTAGGCTAGGGATCACTTATAACCTATGGGTTTTTGTTTTGGCAGAGTTTGGACGGGGTTTGGAGATTCTAGGGGCTTTCACTCACCTATCTCGCACCTCTCGTACTAATAGTATCGGTAGATCGCAGAAGCAGAGCTTCGTTGCGATTTTTAATCGCGGAAATGAGCAGCTCAAAATGAGAACCGAGGCCTCTTATTTATAGTCGAGGAGTAGGACACGGCCGGGATTTCTTGATTTCTTCCTCTGCATCAGCGGCTTGTACCATGGGCATCAAAGCTTGTACATTTTCTTTCTGAGAGACGCAACAGTAGAAGGCTCGGTGCCACCAAGGAGACCCTTGGTGCGGCACTAGCCAACTTTTCAACTTTCATTTTTTTGCACTTTCACCCCCTGCAGCTTCATCAAGCTTTCATCCTGCTTCCTTTTGCATTTTTAACTCCTGTAACTTGACATTTGTTAAGTTTTAACAGTTCTTGATATTTTATGTCAGTCACATACCAGGGGTACGAAATTGGGGTGTCTACACCAGCTCTTCAACGTCACCATTCTCGAAACAAAGACGCCTACCATGCCGTTGATTCTTATGTTAAATTTATATCCGATCGGACATTACATTAGTTTTATACTTTCGGCTAATCGGCCGCGTATCGATTAGCGTGGAAGCCGTGTATAGAACTTTGACTTGTATAGTTTTTGTAGGACTTTTTCGTGTTCAACGGAAGACCCTTTCGCCTTCACCTAAGACTGCTTTCAAAGCTTAAGATCTAGACCTCGTGTCCAACGATCTGCTTCTACGTGTCCTCTCCAAAGATAGCTAGTGGATTAATTCAAACTTATTCCCATATATTATTTGAATTAATCCAAGTCTTTTCCCCGACATGTCAAGCCGAAAGCAACTTTCCGAAAAGCAGAATACTTTTCGCCCCGAATCTGAAAAGCGTGCATCGGCCCCTACTTTCGCTTCATCTCTCGATCCGACACCAAATCGCCCACCTTTTTGAAGATCTCGTAAATGATTATCTCGCTCTAGTTATCTCCGTGAAGACGAAATTTCGATCGACACTCTATGCATTTAATGCATTTTTGAAAAGAGTCGTTGAAGTCTTCGCCTTCTCCAACGGATCTTTTGAAGTGCATCCGCTATAAATACGCTATTGAAGACGGAACAAAGAGACAACCGTATTTAATCAATCGAACACTTAAAGAATTGCTCAATCTTCACAACTCCAAGTCTTTCGCCTGCATTCAATAGATCCCAATGATCTAGTCTCGCCAACAACAAGAAGCCGCCATCAACATTTATTGCTTTATTCTTCTTGTTGTTAACTTCCATTATATATTCGCATCGAATTAAATATCTTGTTTTTACGTATATTTAATTCCCTAGACCCAAACACAAGTCAATATTTCACACGATCCATTAGGATATTCTTTGTAATTGATCTAAGTGGAAAACATAGTTCACAATTTAAATCCAAGGTTGATCCGCTTGGTGGTGACGGGCAAATAGCACTCGTTATAGTGTGAACCATCCCAAAATACTTGTGTTATTTCCTTCGTCTGTCTATTTATTGAACTGCTTAGGTTTCATTGCTTATATTATCCATTTCAAACAGTAACTTAAGTAACTGTAAAGGTCTACCAGTAGTCCTTATCGCAAACAATTTTCTTGAAGGTCTTCCGCTACTGATTCTTTTCATGATTGCAAAGAACTTTCAGCGAACTTACTCAAAAGTTTTTAAAGTGTTAATAAGCAATTCAACCCCCCCTTCTAGCTTATTATTGTGCTCATTGGAACCCACAATACATTGAAGAACATCCTTCCATCTGTTACACCATTCAGTAATTAAACATGGAACATTATTGATAGGTTCTTTTACTGGCTCCATCTGGGCAGGATTGGCATCCTTGTTAACCAAATTAACCTCCTCATCGTCATCCAAATCCTCAAGCACAGCAAAGGGGTTACATAAAGTGGCTCCCTCATTGTTTGAACATAACAGATTATCGGAAGATGGCACGGATGAATTATTGGTCCTATTGATCACGGTATTCTTCCTTCCCGAAATATCAGTGCCCGTATTATGATTGAAAACTTTATCACAGCCCCGAGAGTCCTTCACCATAGAGTCAGAGGCAATCTCTTGTAACAGATAATCTGAAGATGCCACTGTCACTGATGTATGATTTGTCCCATTGAGCACGGTATTCGTTCCTCCCATAGTATGAGTGCTCGTATTATGCTCGATTTCCTTCTCACAGCCATGAGAATCCTTCGCCATTGAGGTCGATACATATTGTTGTAACGAAGGAGCAACTGGAGCCCAAGTCTTTTTGTTAACCGTCCCGACTGCAATATTGGGAGACTTAGGTGTAGTATCAACAACAACATCCTTACCTTTGTTAATTGGAGCCGACGGACTAACTCCAAGCTGAGTAGGCTCCTTATCCATATCAGTTTTAAAATTGGGTGGACGAACATTATTGCGCTGGCCTTTCCGATAAAGCCAAGACCAAGTCTTCTGGGGAAGAAAGATGGACCATAACATGACGGGGATCCAATAGACCAACAACAAAATGACCCTTCAATCTCCAAGATTGGGCAATGTCTGTCTGAATAGCAAAAACAGATGGCCGACCAGCCAAAAATTTTAGAACTATGGTATTAGAGAATTGCTTGGCCGCAGTGTCGACCTCTAGCGTGGAAAAAATGCAACCTGGTTCACCATGAAAAGATTTCACCTGTCGAGGGGCTAAAGGAATCGCTTGCAGAACCGGTTGTGACGTGCCAACATAAGGTTTAGGGTTTCCGACAACAGATGCGTAAGACGTTGGAAGTGTATTGGATGTGTCTGGAACTGAAGGAGAAGTCATGGTAGTATCGAGAGAAGGATTGGGAACCTGGGCCGCCGATGTCACCACCGGTGGGGGAGCCCCCGTAGCCATGCCGCCCGGCGGCAGCAAAATAGGAAAAAACCTAATTAGGGTTTGCCGTGGGAGAGAGATCCTAAAGAGAGATTTTTCCCTTGATAGTTTGGTGTGACTGCTATGATGTCGAATTTTGTTCCTAAATCTCGAAGATGGCCTTAAGAATTAGCTTGACAAGTACCTTCTGACTCGCAGTTACATTACCAGGTGAGTTTGATTTCTTTTTCTGTTTGATTTCTTATATTTGTTTTGTTCATACCATGAATGTCTTTAAATTGCATACTAATGTGTGATGAATTGCATGTATTGTACGTGTCTTGGGCTTCACTTGTCAATGTATCTCCCATTCATGTGAAAATACTCCTTGTTTGTGCAATTTAGTATTGTAAGGATTTTTTAAGCTGCTTGGTTTTGGTCTTAGGTATTTAGAACATTGTTCTGATTGCCTCAGTTTGAAATGTGTATAAATAATCTCTAATTTTGTGTGTAGTATGAATATGTTAATTGATGCTCTGGTTATGAATTTATACTATGCTTATTGGTTAGTCATTTTGAACAAAGCTGTCAATAACTGTCATGGTTGAAGCTGCATGGAGCATAAGAGAAATTCGATTACTACAAGTTTGTTGATTTGCAAAATTTTGGTCTTCTCATACCACAGATTTATGGGCTTCCCACTGTTTGTAGTTCTATCATTGGATATGCATTCTACTCAGAACCTAGGCTAATTGAAAAAGTCTTTCCTTGTGGCGTTGAGAGGGAATATTTTGTCTTTCTTATATAGTTGTACTTGCCCAGTCTTTAGTTCATTTGATCTATTTTTCCAATGCTGGCCAGCTCTCATGCTGATGAAGGTTGAAAAGTTGAACTAATAAAAGCAATTAGAATAGAGTTGAGTTGTATTATACCCATGAGGCCTATAAACACCCTGCAACAGTCTTTTGAACCCAGAAATTAAGGTGAAAGCTTGCCATATGCAATCCATTTATCTTGAAATACCATTAATCGATAAAGTAGTTTGGTCTTTTCACTCTTTAGGATTTTTGCTAGTTTTGTTCTGGACATCAAATCTGCTGATATTTGAGTGAATAGGTGGTTAACTTGATTATGTGAACTGCATATCAAATTTATTAAGAAGTTTTCCGCAAAAAAAAATTAACCCCTCAAGAAAGACGATGGAAGGCAATAGCAGGGATGTGAGACTGGAAGTAGCTAGTTGATGTGACCATTAATTTAGAAGTAGATGATGACTAGTAATTTATATGCTTCTTGGACTGAGTGTCTAATTTGAAAAGTAGTTAACTTCCATAACCCATACTGAATTAGTCTGCTCTAAGAAATTTGCTTAGTGGGGAAGCCTCTATTACACAAAGCTTTGAACAGGAGCAGACAACTGGAGCTCGTGTGCTGTGTGCAGCTTGGAAGAAATCCACAGCTTGCTGCACTGAACCTTCCTTCTTGCAAATCAAACCAAGATTAAACCACGTGTTATGGTTCATTGGTTCTAAACGTAGTGCATTCATCAAGAAGCTTCTTGCTATAAGGTGTGCTTGGCTACCCATTTTCATCAAGGCCTCTGCAGTTGATATAACACTTAGGACATAATCTGGTTCTATAGATAGTGAAACTGAGTAGGCAACGAGTGCTTCCTTGTAAAATGATTGAGCATCAAACAACTTACCTGCACGTGTTAAAGAAATGTGGCTGGTCAGTAAATAAGAAAATAGAAAATACTATTATATCAATTTGAATTTCGAAACTTTAAGTGAACCTGTTGAATGCCACGCTTGAGGGTAATAAAATTCCTTTGATTTGGCTTTGCCTAGACAAATTTTTGCATCAGGCAATGATTCGAGCTCTGAATAAATCATGGCCAAGTCCAGCCAAGCTTCCATTTCCAATCTTCTTTCTGGATCCTGTGAATTGAAAAATGACTATCAAGGATGCAGTTTCTGTATCCAAAATTCCTTGAAATCTATGACTTATGTGCTATAAAAATTTTAATACCATTTTTTGTACCTTTATATGCACATCTGAATCCAAGTTCTTTTGAATTTCTCCCTGTGCCTGAATCAAAGCGAGCAAAACTCTGTAGGTTTCAATGGCTTGCTTGGGCTGTTCTTGAGAAATCTGAAGCACAACTTTCAATCTAAGTAGATAACCACATTAATATCAACATTAGCGTTACAGGAAGGGCAGTACCACAACTGACGTGGATGGCAATAATTTAGAAGGTTTGATTGATGCATATTTTGAACATAATTCTCTCAAAGTAACTGAAATATGTCCTCTTTCACTATTGTTCGCTTGTGAGGATCTCTAATAGACTTAAATAATTAGTGATTTCCATGATGTCCCTTTAACTTCTTTGCAGTGCAGAGGAGCACATATACCGCACCCAGGAGGCTCAATTGACCCACGTAGTCGGTGTCAGTAATGTTATAGAGTTTGGTTACTAATCAGTATTTTATAATATCTTATTTATGGATGAAAAGTAGTGGGTAACTGGAGAACTGGTTGGAGCCTGATATGGTTCAGAACTGGAGGTAAGTGTTAAACTTAGTGCTATATAGCACACCTACTGGCTACCATTGCTCTTATATAGTTTGGTCATGAATCCGTATTCTTATAATGTTACTTGAGGATGAAAAGAGGTGGAGACACTAATTGGGAAACTGATAGGAACCTGCTATGGTCCTGACATGGAGGCCAGTGGATGCCATATGTGTTCCGGAAATTGGTTCAAACACCGAATCAGTTGCAAATAATTAGAGTATGAAAGGATGACTAGAGATAGCTGGGATTGTCATTAACTATTAATTTTGGTCCAAGTACCCTACAGAGTATTCTTGGTTTTCAATGGAGAATGTATATTCTCAGGATGTAGCTACTTGAGAATCTTCATGCCTATTACAACATTGAATCCTGTCTGTTTTTTATAATTTATTATATTTATTTCCACTTTTAGATGCTCTTTACTAAATGAACTGATCATATTGGGGGTGGGGAGCAACTTTCTTGTCAATTTTTTCTTTTAATACACACATGGCATTAGAGATATTGTCATGATGGAGAACAGGATTCAGACTTTGTCCTAGTCTTTGTATATATATGTTGGATTACGAAATTGGTACTGGAGTTGCAGAGCTTGTAGAGTACATTGCTGGTTTTTTATTTCTCATTTTTTTCAGGTTGCGACATTATTGCTTCTATCTTAGCAGGAAGAAAGGTATTTACTGGAGAGTAACGTGAATGCAGCTCTTCAGAAAAAATTGGAGGAATTCCAGATAAATCTTCTACAAGTAATTCTCTCTCTATCAGCTCCTTCATTTTAGTTTCAAGAATAGTGTGATGGTGCCTTTACAGTTGCTTAATATGGTATGGGTGCTCTGCTGATGAATGCTTAAGGGAAAGTTCATTCTCTTTAATATGGCTTGACCAGTCGAGAAATGTTCTAATATTTTTGAAATTTTCTTTACTGATACGAGTTAAATGCTATAAAAATTGGGTGGCTGCACTTCCATCTACTTATCATTATGAAGTCAATACTTTACTCTTTGAATATACGCATAATGTCCTCAAGTAAAGGTCCTAAAAGATTATCTTATGCCATGAACCAACTTCATTATTTAACTACATATTTATACAAAAAAATTGCAGAGGAAGTGTAGTCGCTTATTTCAGAATATGATTTGGAACACACCAACACCAATGGTTGAAACCAAGAGGGAGAAAGAACTGAAATAATGCCACCTTGGGGTTTGGAAAAAAAACCAAACTAGCTGGGGGTTGAAGGAGAGGTTTCAGTAGGTTTAATTCGATAAAGTTTGTATCATATCATTTCTGTGGCTCCGTCTCTTTATTGATGATAAAGAATGTTTGACCTGCACATAAACTTTATTGTGTTACTTCGTCTTTATATCTTTGGTTGTTCTAGGGATGAGAAATGAGCAGGCCTACAGGCTCTGGTATATCAGACAACATGCTAAAAATGGGTAGGCAATTAGTGCCGAAGAATCTCTTGGATATAAATGGGCAGGGCAGCCTATGGGCCCATCTACTTTCTTCTCTTCAACTCAAGAAAGAGGAAACATTATGAAAAAAATAAATATTTGTACATTGAAGGGTGTTCCGCTTGCTCCATTGTAATCGGGAGGTCACAAAGAGTTGCAGGGGTTAGACACCTTACATTAGATACTTCTATAGTGCCTAGATGATGCTGACGTTGCAATGGAGTAATTATGGTGGTGGTTGTCTGTTTGAATAATGGTTATGAAGTAGTTGCAGTCGTGGTGCTTGTTTATGGTGGCTACAGCGGTGGTGTGTGTTTATGGGGAATATCCACAGTGCTAGTTTATGGTGTTGCAGTGGCGGTGATGGCTGCTGGGCAGTTGTGCAAGTAGGGATCGGCGGTAATTAGTGGGTGGTGGTAGTGTGATGATTGTGGTGGTAGTATGATGGTTATGGTGGTGGTGCTAGTTTATGTAGGTTGAAGTGGCAGATGCCTGCACAGTGGTTAAAAACTTGATCAGCTGAAGTTAAAAACTTCAATTCCCAGTTGGTTTTTTTAGTGACTGTGTATACCTAGCAAGTTCCTTTCTCTGAATTTTCACAATGATTCTATTAATAATCCTTTTGTTAGTTCTTATTCTAATGTACAAATTAGATCTCATTAGTGTTTTCACTTCAATTATCTTGTTTCCCTTTCTTTCGTTTGGCATGTCCATAATATGTGCAAAACTTTTTACCTGACATTATTTAGTTCCTTCAATTCTATACTTCTCTATTATAGCATACCCTGATTTCTGCCAACACATGTTTTTTCCGTTACTATGGCGCATTTAAAAACTAGATCGCTGATGTAGGTGGACTGTAGAACTATGATCCTCAGCAGGATATCATGAGAAAGTAAGACAAGTAGTGGGGAGTGAATTAGGAGTACAGACTGAGCAAGTCTAGATAGGTTCAAGTGCAAGGCATTTTGGCTTTGGTATGTATATCTTGAAACTACTATGTAAAATTGAAATTATTATTGCCTTATTGTATTTATAATTTAATGTAGGGCAATTTTTGTCACTTAAGCTAACTTATTGCCTGTGATGTGGATCTGTGCTGACTGCATTTCCATTTTCTGTTATTCTGAAGCTAATTTAGAACAAAAAAGTGTTCCTTGTGTGTACTACAATCTGTTATGAGTGAAAGCATAATATCTAGGTTAATTGATCAAACAAATTGTTGTTCTCCATCCTTCCTAATTCAGTGTCGTTTCTCTGATGTGTACATGTATATTTTCAGTTTAGGTTTGACCATTCTTGCAATGGATAAATCTTGGGTGTATCTGCCAAGGTTTTAAATCTCAACTCAAAGATCATTTTCTTTTGGCACTAGCATACTCTCTTGGTGCTAGCCAATTAACTTTTTAAGGTTTTCTTTGTAGACCAATTCCTGCATATGGTGCAGGAGCTAGAGCTTTCGTTGCAACAGCTATGGAGAAGTTAGGAAATCCCCCAAAAATTCAATGTCCTTGTACTCGATGTAGAAATATCGTTTTCCAGACTAGTGACGATGTAGTGTCAGACCTGATTATGTTTGGGATGGATGAGACATACAAGATATGGATTTTCCATGGGGAAAAACATCCTAGCACTTCATCCAAAATGACATGTGATCGTGATGATACATATAGGATGTTCGTAGATGCGCATGTTAACGATGAAGAGATAGATGCGCATGTTAACGATGAAGAGATTGCAGATCGTACCAAAGAAATGAGAGATGGAGGGTTTTCTAAATTGTTGGAAGAAGCAGAAACTCCTCTTTACCCGGGTTGCACCAACTACACAAAGTCCGACAAATGACAGTAGTACTTTTCAAACATAAAGCTGTCAATGATATTTCGACAAGGCATTTACTCGAACTTCGAAGTCTTGAATGACATGTTACCACGTGAAAATACACTTCCGGTTCAACATATGCACCAAAAGTTACTTAAAACCTTTGACTTGGGGTATGAAAAATACATGCATGTGTTAATGATTGTTGTCTATTTAGGAAAGACCCAAAGATCTAGACAATTGCCCAAGATGTGGGAAATCCCTGGAAAGTCGTTGGAAAAGGAGATGAACGCAAAATTAAAAAGGGGGTACCAGCCAAGGTTTTGAGGTACTTTCCGATCATTCCCAGATTTAGAAGGATGTTCAGATCACCAGAAAATTCTGAACAACTATTGTGGCACAACACTCATCATAGTAAGGATAACAAGATGCGACATCCGGTTGATTCACCTCAATGGAATTTTATTGATATTAATTGGCCTGATTTTGCATCCGATCATCGAAATCTCGACTTGGACTTGCTACGTATGGATTTAATCCTTATCGTAATCTAAGTTCCACGTATAGTCAAGTTGGCAGTGATGCTTGTTACTTACAACCTTCCCCATGGCTATGCATGAAAAGAGAGAACCTCGATGTTAACCTTGTTAATCTCGGCTGAAGCAACCAGGAAATGATATTGATGTATATTTAAGGCCTCTCATTGAAGACTTGAAAGAATTATGGATAAGTGGGGTTGAGGTGTATGATGCATATAAGAAGAGCATGTTCAATTTGAGGGTCATTGTAATGTGGACAATTAATGATTTCCAGCCTTATGGAAATCTGGCCTGATGTACTACAAAGGGTAAGACAAAGATGTCCTATTTGTGGTGTTGATACTTGTTCAATATGGCTACCTTACAAAGAACAAGTGTGCATACATGGGTCATCGACGATTCCTTGCATCCAATCATTCTTTTCGAAAGAAGAAGAGTTGGTTTGATGGAACCATCGAGAAGAGGGCCAAGCCTCCAATATTGACTGGTTCTGAAATTTTAAAAGTTGTAAGTGACATTGAAAATGATTTTGGAAAATGGGAGGAAATTAACAATGAGGAAGAAACAAGGAGAGGAAGGGGAAAAGGTAAGGGCCACAAGAAGAGGAAGAGGAAGACTAAACGAAAGAAAGTCGTAAAAGGCCTCATGTGGAAGAAGAAGCCAATTTTCTTTGAGTTGCCTTATTATGAGGTAAACCATTTTCAAACTTTATGAATACTTTAATAAAATTGTAGAGTTTATTAGTCAATAACAATGTCATTCTTTTTGCAATATTTGGTTTGCACGCCAATCAAGTTTAGATTTAATGCATGTTGAAAAGAATTGCGGTGAGAGTTTAGTTTGCACTTTGCTTAATATCAAAGGAAAATCAAAGGATGGTCTTAATGCTCGTAAAGACTTGGAAAAAATGGGAATTAGGTCAGATTTGCACCCAAGGGTTGAAGAGAATAATAAGATATTTCTTCCACCAGCACAACATACTCTAACAAGTTTAGAGATGGAGACCTTTTATTGGCGATTAAGAAATTTGAAGGTTCCCGACTCCGCATAGCTCAAATATTGCAAATTGTTTTACGCAAGATAGACAAGATATTTGGACTCAAGTCCCATGATTATCATGTTTTAATGCAACAGTTATTGCCCGTTGCATTGAGGGGAATTTTACCTAAAGGACCCAGAAATGCAATATTTCAACTATGCTCATTTTTCTACGATATAAGTCAAAGAACAATTGATACAGAAAAACTAGAAGTTGTTGAAGAAGAAATTGTTGAGACATTGTGCATGCTTGAAAGATATTTCCTCCTTCCTTCTTCGACATCATGATGCACTTGCCAATACATTTAGCACGGAAACACATTATTGTGGACCAAATCAATTCCATCGATGTATCCATTTGAAAGGTATTCATATTCTATTTATTCTTCAAACATTTTTTTCAATAGTTTTAGTTGTTTGTCTTCATCTTTTATTCGATCATCTTTAGATTCATGAAGACAGTAAGGAAAATGTTAGAAATCCTTCACGCCCGAAGGATGCATATGTGAATGTTATCTTGCCGAAGAGTGCATGACATATTGTGCTGGTATATCAAGAAAGCTTCTAAAATTGGTGAAACACATAATCGTAATGAGGG
>CM028382.1:53309267-53351131 GCA_013146195.2 Codonopsis lanceolata | reverse complement strand
CATTCAAGGTGATAAGATCAAATTTGGATCTTCTCCATCACTATCACTTTCAAGTTCTTGAGAAATTCAAGCCTTTTTTCAAAGTGTTTGCATTTGGTTAGCATAGTGGCCGCCTTGACATTACATTGAATAGAATCAATGTTCTTACCATTGTAGGATGACTTTTTGATGCAAATGGATTTGTGAAGGGGTTTTACGGGGAGTTTGGAAAGAATTTTCTTTGGAACAAATTTTTCGGAATCGGGTTTGAAATTGTTTTCGAGCTTGATGATGGAGTTCTATTTGACTTTTATTTTTCAATTTTTTTGAATTTAGTAGTCAATAGAGCAATTGATTCTT
This sequence comes from Codonopsis lanceolata, assembly GCA_013146195.2. Taxonomy (NCBI): domain Eukaryota; kingdom Viridiplantae; phylum Streptophyta; class Magnoliopsida; order Asterales; family Campanulaceae; genus Codonopsis; species Codonopsis lanceolata. The sequence continues at coordinate 53,350,792 of CM028382.1, read as the reverse complement.
ATCAAATCGGATTCATCAATATCTTTTTGAATTTCAAGCAAATCACATGAGAGATCAATTGGTGCAGAGGCATAGCAATATTTTCCTGTGGGTGTGGAAGGTGATGAAATTCCTTTGCCTTTATGTTTTATTTGATCGTTTATGTTCGGCTTGAAGTTTTGAAGAATTCCGGCCAGTCTTTTCAAAACTCATCTTGTCAATATCATGTGCTTCTTCAATTGCACATATCTTGACATTGAACCTTCGTAAAGTTCTCTCATCATCTTACTAACAAGGCGGCTCATTAGTAATCGGATCTCTAAAAGCAAGAGCGGAATTTGATAAGTCAAGGAGTCTTCCATAATATGTCATTATATCCTCGGACTCATGCATCCTAGTGTTTTCAAATTGAGTGGTGAGCATTCTTAACTTAGAAGCACGAACAACGGCGGGTCCCACCGTAAGGTGAAGGGCCTCCCACTCATCTTGGCGGATTCATAATTTGCTATCACCTAAAAGTATTGGCATCTAAGGCCTTATAAATGGCAAACAAAGGCTTTCGAGGAGTTAAAAAGAGCGGTGTTCCTATCATCATTAGTCCACTCAGAGATTCTTTGGTGATCTTGACATCACCATCAGAATCTCAGTTGCTTTTGGGAGGACTCCACCATTTAAAAGCAAGCCACACTCTTTCATCAATGGATTTGATGAAGATCGCATCTTGACTTTCCAAATAGAGTAATTGGCATTTGTAAGAGTAGGAGGGCGAACCACGTTCTCATACTGAGAATCCATCACGACTTTAAACAGAATCGAATCTTAGTGATATCAAGAGAAGGCTTTGATACCAATTGAAAGAACGTGATACCACGGATTCTCGATATGCCTCAATGTGATTGCCAATGTTGCAGTGATTGTTGCAACAATGGCAATGACAATGAGAACAGAAAATAATATCAAAACAATAGCAGCGGAAGATTGTAGACAAACACAGTTTTAAACAGAACTTGGCGACAAGTATTAATCACAAAACAATCTACAAGAGGATACTTGTAGATCAAGCCTCAAGGCCACACAAATTCTATTAAAAACAACACTGTTTTACGCCTAATAACTAACAAAGATTCTCACAAGATATAGTATCTTGGAGAACCAAAAATCCCACATAAAACACTAAACCAAACGTGGGAAGAAAGAACAAAAATCAACTTCCTAATGACAGGAAAAAAAAGCACACAAAAAACAGTTCTTCAAGGTTCAAGGAAGCTGTTGATATTGCATTATCAGACAGCTTCTGTTCATATGGAAGAACTGCTTTTAAACTCCAGCAAGATTTCTCTCAGTTTATAACTTGTGATCTTCTCTTTTTCAAGCTGTACTTCAATGCAATCTGCTCGACATCCAACTCTTCTTATATAGGAAATGATACCTACAAGCACACGGCAAACAAAAACATCTCCTACTAGGAAAAGAGATTAGCAATTAATCATGAAAGATTATGTTACCTAACCAGACTATGATACTAGGAATAACTGATTTATTTGCAGAGATTTAGTTACCAAAATTATATTGCCTAAATCTTTTGAAAGATTTTCAAACCAATCTACCAAAAGTATCCTAAACAAAGTCTAACACCTAAATAACCATTGACTAAAATAAGATCCTTCTTTAACCAAGAAAGGTGAAAACAAGATAAAATAGACTAAAATAAGATCCTTCTTTGACAGGTTATCAGACATCGTCCCAGCTAAACGGACTACATCATCAACTTTGTTTCTTACTTGGAAAAAATGACAAGGTTACCATGGTTTTTACGTGATCAGTCTTGGGCACTCTCCAGGCTACCACAACTAACCCAAAGGTGTAAAGATTATGTTTGATGTTTAATAATAGTGTCTGACCACCTTATAAATACACACACAAGTTCCTCACTACCTGATGTGAGATGGATGTTACAATAATAAAGAGAGAAAAAAACAAGTATCTTGTTATTCAAAGTTTTTTAATGTTTTCAATAATTATTTGATAGGATTAAATAGCAGTTTGGTCCCTGGACATGTCGAAAATCAATGTTTTGGTCCCCGGACAAAAAAACAATAGAATTTGGTCCCTGGACATGTATTTTTGGACCAATTTGCCCCCTCGCACCGTTAGCGTTAGTTTTTCCGTCCAATATTATTTCAAATGTCAAAAATACCCTCACTAAAAAGTTTAATAAGGGCCCTTTTCAAAATATTGGAAATATAGGGGTTAAGGTGTCAACTTCTATTGTTTTTTCTCAAACCCCCAATGTGGACGCCCACAAGAACTTGACGGCAAAGGGTTTTTCACGCCACGGTGTAGGTCAAAGAGATCTTCTCTGTGACGTGATCATGCGGCACGGAGAAGAAGTGGCGGTCACCTCTAGTTTCGGGCGGCCGAAGATTTCCATATCATTCACAAGGTTCCGCAGGTTGCTAGAATCTCTGACGGAAACTTGCCATCGATCTTGAGATCCGGTGTTCGTATAATGGCGGTTCAGATATGTCCATGTACTCGATTTGCATCCAGCGGAGGAAGAGAATTGCGAGGCCAAAGTTTCCTTCAAACCAGCTGGACGGATGAAATCGGATGGAGCGGACCTCGATTTTATAGGTGGCCGAAGGCAGCGATCAAGCGGCTATGGTGGTTGAAGATCGTGGCGTAGTTGGCGAATCGTAGCGAGGGTGGCATGATTGTTGGAGATAGATTGGAGTTTCTCTCTCTCACCCATCTCCATCCATCTCCCATCTCTCCTTGCTTCACTCGGCTTCATTCCGGCCAGAGTCGACCTTCATCCAACCGGGTTTGGGTCTCGGCATCCTCCTTCCTCTCTCTATCTCCCTCTCGGTTGCCTTCCCCAATATCGAAGACCAGATTATGGAAGGTCTCATCATTACCATCTTTGCCCACCAACCCCAACGACCTTCGTCTCACCTTGATCGCCTTGCATTCACCATGTTCGGCCAGAGCTTCCCCCGCCGCGAGTCGACAAAGCTACGCCTTCTATCAAATGCGGAAGGTCTCTACAGTCCAACAGCCATCTTTAGCGCCGCCCACATCTCCATCTTCAGTACTGTTGTCGAAAATTCAATCGTCAGCCTCAATCCATCTCCCATATCTCCATCCGCCGTCCTCCTTCTGGCGAAACCCAGCTCCATCTATAGCTCGAGCCCTTTCATCTCCTCATGGCGACCTCCTCTTCTCTAATTGCCCTCTAGTGAAATACAGTTAATTGAGGTGCCATTAGGCCGAGGAGCATTTTAAATCAATTAAAAAAAAGCTGATGGTAAAAACTAACGCTAACGGTGGGAGGGGGCAAATTGGTCCAAAAATAGATGTCCAGGGACCAAATTCTATTGTTTTTTTATCCGGGGACCAAAACATTGATTTTCGACATGTCCAGGGACCAAATTAATATTTAATTCTTATTTGATATTAGGGTTAAATGCATCATTGTTCCATATGTTATATCAAAGTCCACTAGCAGTCCCTATACAAAGCAAGTGTATGCTATAGACCAAATATTACAAATTTTGCACATCGATAGCCCCTAGTCCTAACTCTGTTACCTAAGGTGTCGTTAACTAAGCATGCACTACACACATGCTTTAAATTGATGGTAAATCAGTCTTTTTCGTTTTTAAGAAAGGGTCCGTTTGGGAACATCATCAAAATTGAGGGTCATAGGTAACATCATCAAAATAAGGGGGTCGTGTGAAATTTTTCTACCCTTTTTTCTCTGACATGCTACAACACCTTCTTCTCCGAAAAACAATGCTCATTCCACCATTTTTCTCTGCTACAACTTGCAATCCAAAATTGACTACTACTAGACCAATTTTAAGAAACCAAATTAACAAACCAATTTCAATGGGATGTCATCATTCAACGTTAGTGAGTTGCGAACTCCAAGGAGTTCGATTTCAAGGCTGTTGGTAGTTGTCAATGGTGAACTCTAACAAAAACTGGAATTACCCAAAAACAATCTCATATCTCGAAAATCAAAAATTAAAAATATGAGTTTCTTTAATGAAAATTAATATTTTTTTTCGAAAAACGGTTTTTTTTCTTTTGCTTGGAAAACATGAGTTTCTTTTTACTTTTTTTTTAGAAGAGATGAATTTTTTTTTTAATTTTGGAAGAGTGACTCTTTTTTTTTAAACAAATGAATTTTGTTTTGTTTTGATTTTTTTTAAATCTGAAAAACGATTTTTTTTAGAATTGAAAATTATATGCATACAAGAAATCAAATAAGTATAAAAGAGAAAAGAAAAAAAAACAAGCATATTGTTATTAAAGGAAAGAAGATTTCTTTTTATAATAAAAAAATGCAAACATGTATGGATGTACAAATAATATGACAGAATAAAAGAATATTTACATATTTTGCGTGGTATAAATAAATAAAGCAGAATAATAATAATAAAATAAAGCAAAATAAAGCAAAAATAAGCCCATGCTTTTTTTATTATCTTGTCCAAAATTCTATTTTGGTCCCTTTTTTATATTTGTAATGGTACTCGGAACGAAGTTGATGCAAGTTTTCACGGTTATTTGCACAAATGTATATACAGATATATAAAAAATGCAACATTTAACTGTTAAATAAATATAATAAGTATATTTGGCCAAAACAAAAGAAAACTTGTTTTTTCTTTTGAAAAATGAGTTTAGCCCTCCGTTTTTATTTTCTTTTAAAATTAAAGCAATGTCCCCGGTAAAGTCGTCACTGTGAGTACCCCGGTTTTTCTGCATCTTCGTTTTCCATTAAAGGAGAACAAAAATCAAAACGCTCTAAGGCGCGTGGAATATGCATGGCTTCATTGTGGACTCAAAATGTTAAAACAGAGTCGTCATCTTTATTTTAAGGAAAAATAAAGAAAAACCAAATATAACCAGATTTGCAAAGAGAGCGGAGGCTAAGTTACGAGGTGAGAAGGTGTTAGGCACCCAGCCCTTTCGGTCTCAAAATAGTTTTTTGGCTAAAATATGTTTTTTTATATTTACTTAGCAGATGAGATAAAGCATTTAAAAAAAATATATATCTGTACATATATTATTACAACACTTGCTACAGTCTCCTTTCAAGAGTTACAAATCTATACATATATAAAAGGAGATGTGCGATTTTTGGAAAGTTCCCGCCAAAATGCACTTTCCAAAAATGACAACACTTCTACATTGTATATGTGTCATTAATGCATTGGGAAATGAAATGAATTTATAATAAAAATTAATTAAATAAATAAATCCGAAATTTTTGACATTCTTTCTTTGACTTGAGACAATTGACAACCATATATACCAATTTATTTCAACCTCATTCACATTCGACAATATAAAAAACAGTTATGATTTTTTTAACTATATTGAAATTTCAATGAGCGAATAAATAATTATTTATTTTCAATTGTTGAATTTAATAATCGCTTATCAATTGAATGATAAATGAATAAATTATCAAAACAATTACGTACATGAATTATCATTGAAGATTAATTTCTTCGGCTGTAATTGGACGCCTAAGGGAGTTAGACAGTTCCTTAGCTTTTCTCTTCTCAATCAGTTTTCAAAGATAAAACCACTATAAATTTGTTATAATTTTGTTTGTTGAACATCATTGTTAAAAACAGCTGAGGATAACACACCAATATAGAAGAAATCTATATAAAATGTCTTCCTCTCTCATTTTGCTTAGAGACATCAAACCAAGGGTAAGCCTAAATAACTCAACGGTTTTTCGTGCAAAATGTATATTTTACTATCTAAAGGTATCTTTCCAACCTATAATACTTAATGTATTATTTTTATTTCGATTGCTTGAGATCTCATGTACTTGGTCCTCTCTTTTTTTCTAAGGATCATGGAGCTACAATAAACTAAAAACAATTATATAGCTTAAACATATGCAATGCCTAGGATTAAAGATGTAGGGAATAAATTACGATAATTTAATAAACTTCATGTTCAAGTGTATGTGCTAAATTTAATACAATTTAATTATCTTAAAACCGATATAGATTTATTGGTAACCAATATATATTTATATTTATTTATTAATATGCACCGTGACTAAAAATTTCTCAATTTTGATTTTATCAAATCAGAATAATGAACATTTATAAATAAAATCTAATTAAATCAAAGGAGTTTGAAATGTAGAGACGAAAAACAAATAAATTAATGACTACAAAGAGACCAATTTTGAAGTGAACAACTACATTAGATACAAGTGATTTAAAATAGATGTATTTTAATTATAAAAATGTTTTAAAAAAATAAATCTTCAAAATACAAATCTAAAAATTCAAAATCTATATTTTTTTCTATACTCAAAATATTAAAAAAAAATTGGGTATAACGTTAAATACTGAAAATATAAAAAAGTCTCGACTTATTTAAACTGTATTTTAAAAAATAATTATGTAAAGAAGCATAAATACTTGGATCTTATTATAAGCCATTTTTTCCAGTTCACTAAGTAAAATTAAGTTCTAAGGTTTTTAAAAAATCGACAAACAAAGTTGAATACTTTATAATAAAAAATCTAATACACATTGCTACAAAATGGTTTGATCTGATTTTATTTTGGTTGGGGAAAGTCGGCAGATGAATTTTTTAAACGAAGGGTTTGAAGAGATGAAGAGTCATTGTCTCATGTTCATCGGAGGAATTTCCTAGGTTTATTGCTATAAAAATAAGAAATGTGACATTTTAGACGACTTACTTGAGTAAGAGTGAGAGTGAGGTGATGTGTATATAGGTTATAGTGAGTGAGGGTGGGGTTTTTAGGTTAAAGAGTGAGAAGCTCTTTATCTATATGACAAGTGTTTGATATTTTTTGGGCCAGATTGATTATAATTGGAGTAATATTTGTTGTTCATTAAACTAATAATAATTTGGATGGAATCAATTGAGAAATTTGAGTAATGTGAAATTTTGAGTATTTTTAGTCCTTTTTGTTGTTGTTTGTTTTAGGGAGAAATTCGGGTCCGTCCACTATGTAAAATTTTCAACGGCTACAGTTTTTTATGTTTTTTTTAAACTAAAAATGACACTTTTAGAGCGAAAATACTACAACTCTTAATGAACCAAAGGCATGCTACGAATCACTTAATTAATTCATCAATTTAAATCACATAATCTAATTTATGCATCACGCCTTAAATCATAATGTACCAAACATTCATCTTTCTTCTTTCATGTACACAATCAACATATGATTCAAAATTAATTAATCTTACCTACATCTCACATCTAAGTCAATGCATCACAATTTACAAATGATTCACTGTGATTCAAAATTGATGCAACGAGTTTCAAAAAGGGTATTTAAAAATGAACAAATTTCTATTTAGACCTTTCATCAAACAGTATATGCACAGTAGCATAAACACAAAAGCAAATTTATTTTGAATCATACTCACAAACACAAAACGAAGAAGAAGAAGAACGAGGTATGAAGAAGGAAGAGAATGCGAGGACATAAAATATATTTTTATATATTTATATTTTCAATAACCAACGTTTTTTATAGCTACTATATTAGTACGAAATATCGAAAACTATTATCTCTATCAAATTTTGTCATTTAGAGGCACATGTCTATTATCAATTGTTGACTTAACGAATGATGAAGATTGTTGAATTCCATCCAATCATCCCTTTCTGAATAAGGAAATACATCTAAATAAATTTATAATTACTTTTTCAAATTTATGTGATCTATCTTTAATTTTACTTTTTATTAATTTTTTAAAATTTTTCATATTAAACTTTTTAATTGTATATTCTTCAATTTTAATTGAGTATATAATTTTATACAAGTGTACAAACCGTGTAACGCACGGGAGCATCACTAGTACATTTATAAATATTTGGTCATAATAATGGCTCTTTTTAGTGTTATTTTCTGTAGAACTTCGGGCAGCATAACTTCTTATTTTGCTTACATTTTACTAGTCTAAATATCACTTTTTATATAATAAAACTTTAAATAACATACCTTTTGAAGCGTGGGGGCTTTATCCTGTACCAACTAGCTTCTGGCAGGCTTAGGGTGCGCTCGCTCTATCCTTCAGGGAGAGGGAGTCTTTTTTTTACTGTTGTTTTGTTGTTGTGGGGATTCGGGCAAAGTAACTAGTTCCAAAAGTTTCTTTTTGGCCTCGGGAACCAGGTGGAGCAACTGCTTGCTTTTTTGCTGTTGTTTGCTTGTTGACGGCGAAATCAGGCAGAATAACTGCTTGCTTTTTGCTGATTTGGCATCTGGATTCGAGCAGGGCAACTGCTTGCTTTTTGCTGATTTGTCGTCTGGATTCGGGCAGGACAACTACTCTTTTTGAGATTCTTGGACCGGTGGAATATGGCGGAATCCTAGCCGGACAATTAGGTTTCACTTTGGCTGGTGAGTTTTAGTGTTTGGAGGATTTGGCAGAGCTTCGGAGCTAGAGGAAAATTTCTCTCGGCGTTATCTCGGGAGAGTTTCACGAACTGCGAGGTGAAAAAGGTGTGAATTCTGAGTGCCGGATGCCTTTATTTACAGGCAAGAATCATGGCTTCCTTTGTTGTTAAGTTTCATTTACTGAGCTTCATCGGCTTGTACCGCGCGTTAAGAAAATTGCACTGAAGACAAAATGCTACAGTGCAGGAGGCACTATTAGGCGCCACCCATAATGGAAGTGGGGGAGGCTCCCAAACACACTATGGGCGGCACCAGGGGGGTCCTGGGTAATTCCCATGGCTTCTTTTGTTATGATTTTTGGCACTTTGGCCCCGTGTAATTCACTGTTCATACATCATTTCATTTCTTTTACATTTTTTTTTACAATCTAAACCCTGTAATTTGATATTTGTTAGCTTTTTAACAAGTCTTGATATTTCATGTGATGTTACATACTAGTGGTATGAAATTGCGGTGTCTACACAGAGTCGTCATCTTTATTTTAAGGATAAATAAAGAAAAATCAAATATATCAGATTTGTGAGGGTTCGGAGGGTAATTTACGAGTTGGGAAGATGTTAGGCACCCAACTCGTCCTTTTGTTCTCAAAATAAATTTGTGGTTAAATGTACACTTTTTATAAATTTAATAATTTAAATAAAGCGTTTAAACACACACACACACACACACACACACACACACACATATATATATATATATATATATATATATATATATATATATATATAACAGGATAAATAAAAGAAACTTATAGCAGCCTCATTTTAGAGTTCCAAATAATGCCTATGAAATTTAGGTTATAATAACGACTTATTTTATTGTTATTTTAATATCACTATTTTATTAAAGAAATAATAATAACTTTAGGGTACCTACCTCTTGAAGCGTGAGGGTTTTGACTCGGACCAACTTCACTTTTGACAGGCTTTAGGTGTGCTCGCTCTATCCATCAGGGAGAAAGAGTATTTCTTTTATTTGAATTGTCGGAATTCGAGCAGTGTCACTACTTGTTTTGGTTGCTTTTCACCTCGGGATCTGGGTGGCATAACTGCTTGCGTTCGTCTGAAGTATCCTAATGTCGGGTCTAAAATCGGGCAGCGCAACTGCTTGTTTTTACTTGATATTGCGTTTGAAATCGGGCAGCGCAACTATTTGTTTTGGCTTTTCGGAACCGGTTAAATAGGGAAGGAAACTAATCGGGTAACTAGGTTTAAGTTTGGCCGGTGACTATAAGTGTTTAGGAGGAATTTTGGCAGCTTATCGGTGCTTTTGGATTTATCTGAGAATAACCTACCTAACTTTCAGATCGCTTCTCCGTAAAATTTTTGTCTCTTTGTTGGTGCACTGGGGCCTTCTATTTATAGGCTGAGAAATATGAAGCCTTAATAACAAAGGAAGCCTCAGATATTTTATCTTTGTGCATAAAAGTGTTGTACCTTACGTTGAAAGAATTGCACCAAAGAGTAAATGAGAATGCACTATAAACAAATTTGGGCGCACCCTACAGCAACTTTCGGCGCAGTTCCCGAAGTTGCACTAGGTTGCTCCCCTTTTGGTTTTTCTTCCTGTTTTTAACACTTTACTCCCCTGTTGTTCCTTGTTTGTCCGTTCTTGCGTCCTTTGACACTTTGAACCCCTGAAACTTAACGTATGTTAGTCCTTTTTGACTGGATTTAACATTTTATAGAATTTTACAAATAGGGGTACGAAATTGGGGTGTCTACACATGTATGCTATTAACTCTGCTGTTGATCTTAGTATTTTTAAAATTATATCTAATTGTAGTAGTGTTAAGGGTGCCTGGGATGCCCTTCAAAGACATTGTGAAGGATCTGATAGAGTTAGAAGAACTAAACTTATGATGAATATAACTAAGTTTGAAAATATAAAGATGGAAGACTCTGAAAATATATATTCATGTAATACCAAAGTTCTTAAGATCTCAAATGAATTAGTATCTTTAGGAGATCCTATCTCCAATGAAAGATTAGTGAGTAAGCTTATGAGATCTCTATCTGAAAAGTTTAATGTCAAGATTTCTGCAATAGAAGAGGCTCATGATACATCCTCAATGTATGTTGATAAGTTGATTGGTATTTTACAAACTTTTCAATTAAATATCACTCAACAATCAAAAGGCAAAGAAAAATAAATTGCTTTAAAAACTTGGACTGAAAAGGAGGAAGAGTTTCTTGAAATTTGCGATGAAATGTGTGAATCTGATATGAGTGTTGAATATTTGGCTATGTTTGCTAAAAAGTTTGGTAAATTCTTTAAAGGAAAAAATTCTTCCAGTTTTAAAAATACTAAGAATGATTCTATATAAAAAACTAATCCTAGCTAGTTTCAAGAAATCTCAAATGTAGCAAGTCAAGGAGAACAAAGGAACATTGATTCTGTTCAATGTCATGCTTGCAAAGGATATGAGCATTATGCAAGCAAGTGTGTTAATACACTCATAAGGAAGGATAAGAATTTTATTGCTACATTAAGTGATAGTAATGAGGAAAAGTTTGATAACATAGTTTCTTTGCTCATGAAAAACATATTTATATGAATCCTCTATTCACTTTTCCTGAAGAAAGACATATTCCTATGAATCGGTTAAAACTACACATGAATGATGTCTCCAATGTAAGTTCATTCATGCCTACATTGATGAAAACAAGCCTTGTTTCTGTTAAGTTTGAGTCTTCTCCCTACTCCAAAGTTATTCCGCAGATTAATGATAACTCTGATGATGAAAATCAAAATCTTTTAAATGATTATAATGTTCTTTTTGAAAATTGGAGTAAACAAAAAGTTTTAATTAAAAACTTTCAAAAGAAAATGAAGCTTTGAATGTTTATAATAAAATATTAAATACTTTGAATGATGATCAAAAAGAGGCTTTAGCTCGTATTGAATCTCTACTTACCAGACAAGGTGTGGAGTTTGAAAAGATGAAAAGTGAGTTAGAAAAGTCTAATGATACCTTGAATAAAATGAATAAGGAAAAGGCTACTCTTGAATAAATTGTGGAAGTTAGCAATGAAAATAGAGTTGACCTTGGTTATAAAATTTCTAAGATTCCTATATTTGTTTAAAATGTCAACAAAGCTCCTATGTTTGTGAAAGAAACTGGTAAGTGTCTCTATATCTCTTCAAAAGATTCTACTTCTTCGAATTTATGTGATAAGAGAAGATCCAAAAGAAAGACTTCCAGAAAACGTAGTGTGATTTGTTTTTTCTGATATATTAGTGGTCACATTAAACCCCACTGCCGTAAGAGACAATCTGATTGTAATGACCCGAGCCCGAGAGCCCAGTCCGCTACGTGTAGCCCACACACTGGTCCACTGAACACGCAAAGACTGGGTCATCGCCCACCACAAGTCAATCTAAAAGTCCATGGATGATGTTGGTGCCCAGTAGTAGCGCATGGCTACCTTATAAATCAAACACAAGTCCCACATCTACCCGATGTGGGATTGGGGTATTACAATCTCCCCCGCGCATGGCTACCTTATAAATCAAACACAAGTCCCACATCTACCCGATGTGGGATTGGGTATTACAATCTCCCCACTCAAATCCTCGACGCCCTCGCCAAGTCCGAATCATACCCCCGATGCAGAATCGAAGTGGCTCTTATGGGATCAAGAGGTGGCTCCCACCTTCTCGCTGTAGCACTTTGACCCGCACAAAGACTTTGTTCCCACATTTTCGACGACCCGCTCGATACCAACTCAGAATCGACCCGAGCCCGGAGCCTGGGCCCGCTACGTGTAGCCCACACACGGCCCACTAAACACGCAGCACCTTGGGTCATCGACCCACCACAAGCCGATCCCAAAAGTCCATGGATGATGTTGGTGCCCAAGAGTAGCGCATGACTTACCTTATAAATCAACACAAGTCCCACATCTACCCGATGTGGGATTGGGGTATTACAATCTCCCCCGCGCATGGCTACCTTATAAATCAAACACAAGTCCCACATCTACCCGATGTGGGATTGGGGTATTACACTGATCTTGTCAAAAACATATTCTAGATCTCAATGAAGGCTGCAATGAAATTTCATTCCAAAATTCATTCCTATTCTACAAGATCTGCTTGGACCAAAATATCTAGAATTTTTTGTCATGTTACTTTTTCTTCTCTTAAGTCTAACATTGCAGGTACATGGTACTTTGATAGTGGTTTCTCTAGGTCATGTTACTTTTTCTTCTCTTAAGTCTAACATTGCAGGTACATGGTACTTTGATAGTGGTTTCTCTAGGCATATGACAGATTCCAAAGAATATTTGGAAAATTATGAAAATGTCAAAGGTGGTGTGTGACATATGAAGGTGGTGCACATGGTCAAGTTATTGGTAAATGTATTCTAAATTGTCAAGGACTACCTAAATTAAATAATGTGTATCATGTTGAAGGTTTGACTGCTAATCTGATAAGTATAGTCAATTATGTGATAATGACATGCATGTTAGATTCAACAAAGAAAAATGTGATGTTTTTGAAAAAGAGGTATGATATTACAAGCTAGAGCTTGTGATATTATTACAAGCTTTAGTGTTAGTACCGTTTGATCAAATCTATTTAGATCTCTACACTGTTAGATCAAATATTTTTTTTTAAGTAATGACACGGTATTTTCAAATCATCACCAACTTAATCATCTAACGACTCTAACGCTAAAGCTTGTAATAATATTACAAGCTCTAGCTCGTAATATCATTTGCCTTTGAAAAAAGTTACTTATGTATTTCATCAGGCATTAGATCTTATGATAATTGATATCTTGTTGCTAACATACTCACTTATCATTCTTCTTCCATAAATGAAATTGGCTTATGGCATAAAAAATCTTGGTCATATGAGTACTAAGAAACTAGAAGAACTTGTTAGAGATGAAGCTGTTAGAGGTTTTCCAAAATTAAACATCAAAGAAATGAAAATATGTGGTACATGTCAAAAGTGTAAACAAACACAAAGCTTCACATAAAAGTATTCGAAATTGTGCTTCTTCTAGATGTTTTGAATCCGTTCATATTGACCACATGGAACCAATTGAAGTTAAAAATTTAGGTGGTAAAAAATATACATTTGTCTATATCGATGATTTTTCTAGATTTACTTGGATATTCTTTCATAGAGAAAAATCTGATACTTTTGATGTTTTCAAAATTTGGTACAAAAAGATACTTAATAATTATAATCTTACTCAAAATTTGGTACAAAAAGATACTTAATAATTATAATCTTACTCTTGTGAAACTTAGATCAGACCATGGTAAAGAATATAAGAATTCATCATTCTCATCTTATTGTGATAAAAAGGGAATTTCACATGAATTTTCTGCTCCTAAAACCCATCAACAAAATGGAGTAATTAAAAGAAAAAATAGAACTCTACAAGAAATTACTCATGTTATGCTTAACTCTAAGAATTTGTCTAAATTTTTTTGGGTAGAAGCTTTAAATACTGCATGTCATATTATTAATCGTTTGTATCTGAGACCTGGTAGTAATATAACTCCTTATGAAATTCTAAATGGAAAAAAAACCAACTTTAAAGTATTTTTATGATTAGCTTTCTCGAGTTAGCTTTCTTCTCGAGTCAGGTGCCAACATTGAGGATATGACATTAAGTGCAGAGGTGACCGAGGAGGAGACGAATGATTACGAAGTAAGCAAGCTAAGCGACCTGGGCAGGTCACACATGTTGCCCTTTGGACATAGCTGATAGCTCGTCCAGGTTGCCCATTTCGACATACCTTTGCTTTTGACCCCCTTTTAGATGCACTGGTCTTGCCACATGTGCATAGAGCATGATATTGTACGTATATATTTTTCGGGTCCATCAACAAGTATAAGTTGAGCACATAGAACGGTGGATGCAATATCCATTCAACCTAACTTGGTTTTATTCTATGACTAACATATCTCTATCTTTTACGTGTTTGTTTGGTGGAGTGTTAACGTTGGTAAAAAATGTAGCGTTTTCTCTTTAAAAGTGTTTCAATTTAGCGTTTTAAAAATATGCAACGTTTTAAAACGCTCCAATTTGGAGCGTTTTAAAAATGTGTTGCATTTACAACTATTTTGTTTATAAAAATAGCATTTTGAAATAGTTTTCCAAACATGTTTACAAGAAAAAAAATACGTTTTGAAAATGATCTATTTGAAAAACGCTGCGTTTAGAAAAAGCTGCATTTTCAAAATGTTGTACCAGACGAGGCGTTTTACTAAATATCAAAATTGTTCATTTTGTGGTATTCTGATGCAGTTCAAGCCTAGCTTCGCTCCAATAACTCAATTGATAGTAGGGGTGTAAGTGGTTCGATTTAGTTTGGTTTATGCCAAAACTATAAACCGAACCGCCTCCTAGTGGTTTCAAAAATCTTAAACCGAACCGAACCACTCGGTTTGGTTTGGTTTAGTTTGGTTTTGTGGTTTATATAAATTATTTTTAATGAAATTAATCTACATTAAAAATAACAATAAAAATAAGATTTTAATTTGGAATTAACATCAAAATTATGAAATAACCTACTAACAACAAATTATTATAAATAAAACAATACGAATTCTAAAATAAACACAAACAATGAAAGAAATAATAGTTCTCCAACAATCAAGATTTTGTTTGGTTTAGTATGCGTTTATATGTATATATATATGAATAAATCAAATGTTCAAAATAGTTAATAAATGTAATATAATATATTATATAATACATAAATAAAAATATATAGGTTGGTTTGGTTTGGTTCGATACCAAAAACCGTGAATCGAACCGAACCGCGTGGTTTTCTAATTTTTGAAACCGAAATCGAACCGTTTTCGACAAAAACCGAACCAAACCGACTGATTTAGTTTGGTTCGATTCGGTTATGTGGTTCCGATTTACACCCCTAATTGATAAGATGTGCCCACGCAATATGCTATCTTAATTATGTTTCCCATTATAATTAGCATTAGATTTATTAGTCTTTTAAGTGGTTTTATTCCTAAATACATTAGATCATCTCCAACATGCATTTCAAACCTTCAAATTTGAAGTGTTTGTCCACTATTCACAACTCCAACAAGCCCTTTATCTCTGCTTCAAATTTGAAGTGTTCCTCTCAGTCCTTCAAATTTGGAGTGTGAGTATTCACAACTTGATCTTCCCTCTCCTTTTTTTTTTTTTTGTTTAAGTAGTTGTTTTGTATTTTATGTTTTTATTATTATTGTTAGTTTAGTTGTTAGTTTAAATACTACTTTGATGTTTTTTGTTTAAATAACACAAAAAAAAATTAATTCAATTATTTTTATTTTTATTGTAAGTTATTAGATATATATTATATTAAAATTATTTATAATAAAGTTTCTAAATATTAAATATTAATAAAAAACGAAAATTACATTACATATGTCTATTTAGTTGTTTATAATATTAAAATTATTTATAATAAAGTTTATAAAATTATTTTCATTTGTCTATTTATGTTTGATTTTAGTTGTATTTTTGTATGCCTATTTAGTTGTTTATTTCAGTTATTTTAATATTTGTATTTTAGTCTTTATTAATGTCTTGCAATTAATTATTAATTTTAATATGTTTGTATTTTAGTCTCAATTAAATTCATGCATTTAATTATTATTTTTAATGACTAATATTTAATTTAATTTAATATTAAATCAATAAATAATATATTTATTTTGCTAAAATACATTAATACAAATTAAATGAAATAAAACATATCTTGGAATACAAATTAAATGAAATAATGAAGAATATATACTTAGAATATTCTTTTTAAAGTAAATTTTGAAGTAGAACTGTTGGAGATGGTAGAAGAAATTTGGTGCAGAAATTGCACCAGTTTAAAGATTTGGTACAATTTTAACATCAAACTGTTGGAGATAGTATTAGAATTGCAATTACTTAGTCATAATCCTATTAGGTTAAGGTTTAAGTACTTATCTTGATGTAATCTCATGTTAGATAACACACAATTTTTATCAAACAATGTTGTCAAAAAAGTTTTGGGACTTTAGCCAATATTGTGTTGATTTTCTCTCGTTCAATCAAACAACAATCCAACAAGTGTCTACTTGTACGAGTTTTACAAACTTGTATCTTTCCCACACTTCCATACTGCATCATATTCTATCAAACCTATTCATTCCTCAACGAATGCTTCTTTCGTCCATTCAAACAACAACCTGACAAGTGTCCACTTCTTCTGAAATACTCTCATCTCACATCGGGTATGTAGGAATGGGAATTGTGTATAATTTATAAGGTGATCATACTTTACTATTGGGTAACAACATCATCCACAGACTTTTAGATCAGCTATTAGTGAGTTCAGTTGATCAGTATGTTGGCTACAATAGGGAACCGGACTTTCGAACTCGGTGCGTTACAAACAAAAGAAAATTAGCTCTTATAATGGTCATATTTGGATTTTTAAATGAGTTTTGTCATTGTTCCATTTGCGGTACATCTTCTCCAAATTGTCATTAATCATCTTATTTCATTCCCTATGAAATTGAATCAATCGATCTACAAAAGTGAATTTGACCTTCAATTGTTGTATGAATTAAAACTTGAGTAAGACGATTTTACGTATATATTTTATAAGACGGATCTTTTTTACTCGATTCATCATGTGTTGATGGATTAAACTTTAAGAGAATGGGATTCCGTCTTACGAATTAAGATTCATAAGACGGTTTTAAAAGAGACCTACTTTTAAAACTTTTATAATCATGTGAAATATGCATGTACCCAAAATCGTACGAGAAGAGAAAACAATTTCTCTACGCGACCTTTTTAGTTAAGCAACTCGGCCTAATCACTCATTTTTGTTAATTTTCAATTCTCGCTTACGCTTGGTTCAGTTTTGGTTTCAAATATAATCTAATTAAGCTATGAACATTATTATTTAACACTGCTAATCATTTAATTATTACGTTAACTAAAATCTGCTCATTCTTATTTTCAATGATTTGACGCTCAATTAATTTACCTTGTGTATAATAATTAAGATGGGAAGACAAATAGTGGAAGGGACTAAATAGGCGAAGCTGGGAAAGCAAAGTTGGGATGATGTAGTTTGCTTTTAAGTTAACATATTAGTAGGGTTTATATGGGAACCAAGAAGAATCGATTTGAACCGAATCAAATCAATTCGTTTGGTTGATTTTGGTCAAATAATGTTCGTTTTCGATTTTAAAAATTAAAAAATCGCTCGATTCGATTTACTGTTTTTAGTATCTAATCAAACCAAACCAAATTAAATCAAGCTAACTAAATCTATATATTTTTATTTATTTACTATATAATGTATATTATATAATATTTGTTAACTATTCTGAATTTTTAGATTATCTGATATGTATAATCTAGGCCATTGATTTAGTCATAATATATATATGTACATATATATATATATATATATATATATATATATATATATATATATATATATATGTATGTATATATATATATATACACACACACACACAAAACCAAACAAAATGTGATTGTTGGAGAACTATTATTTCTTCCAATGTTTGTGTTTATTTTGGAATTTGTATTGTTTTATTTATGATAATTTATTTTTAGTAGGTTATTTTCTAATTTTGAAGTTAATTTCAAATTAAAATCTTATTTTTATTGTAACGTTGGATAAGTTGATTAAAAATAATCTATACAAACCACAAAATCAAACCAAACCGAATGGTTCGATTCCAAACCTTATTTGGTTCTGTTCAGTTTGAAATTTTAGAAACCAATAGGGGCGATTCGGTTCGTGATTTTAGCGTAAACCAAACCAAAACGAACCACGTACGATCCCTACTTATTAGTGCTTCATTTGTTCCTAAATAATTGCGTCGTTTTAATTATTTAAAGTCAAATTAATTATTTTTCAAATGAAAATTTAATGTTTATTTCATATATATATTAAACTATAAAACATGTAAATTATAGTACACAAAAAGTAATATTATGAAGTACGCGTTTTATAATTTTTGAAAAAAAAAATCATATATACATCAAGTTTTTATTTGAAAAATAATCAGTTTGACTTTTAATATCGAAACAATTATTTAATAATAGATGGAGTACTAAATTTTAGGAATAATTGCGAGGTAGTCCACTTTCTAAAGTTTATAATCCCTCCAATCCCGTATTTTTTTCAACAGGAAAAAGATACTTTTGGATGTAAAAAGACAATGATGCCCATAATAAGGTTGAGGTGCACTTTGGAAATGCAACGCGATGCATCAATTTAAATGGAATCAATTTTAATTACATAATTGAAATTTATGTACCACGATCAGTGTTCTAAAACTCTCCGCCTAGGCCCCGCCCAGCGCTTAGGCCTCTACCGTCTTTTTCGCCGCCAATTGACCAAGTCGGCATCTACGCCAAACCTCGCCGACCTTAATTTATTTTGTTGCTTTGATTTTGTGGCACGTGGCGAACTAGAGAAGGAAGTGAGAGTGGTAATGGTGAGGCAGAGAGGGAGGTAATGGGGGGCGAATTGGAGTAATATATTTTTTGTTTTTAGTTCTAAACTTGGCTAGTTTATTGCTTTGTGATTGTTGAGAATTGAGATTAATGGTAGGTTTGTATATTTTTGTTCATTTTACAAATATAGACAAGTGTTTGATAATATGACAAAGATAAAAAAAAATTAAATTTGTATTCAATGTGTTTTATCTTTGAAGTAAATTATCAAAAAAATGGTAATTATGCCTTAATTCTAGGCCCCGCCTAGACCCCGACATGCCTCGACTAGTTCAAAGGCCTCCTAACGATTTTTAGAACCTTGACCACAATGCAAGCTGGGTTCGAATGCATCTTCTCCGCCTTCTTCATCATCTGCCTTCATCCTTACTAAAAATCATACAACACAATCCAGATTCATTCTAGTATCGTACTTAATTGTTCGAAAATGATCAGCTCTAATGTGTTTGTCGAAGATTGTTTAAGGAGACGATGACATTTTCGAACAATATTTTGAAAAATGGACTGTGGTTGAAAAAAAAAACAAGGAAATAGAGGAATTACAAACTTTGAGAAAGAGATCGACCAGAATTTCATCCTAAATATTAACGACCATAGTGTGAGCTACTAAGCACCTAATGCTTTGAGCACTCCAAACCTATCAGAAACTAAGTCAAAAACCTAAAAATGATGTTTGATGTCTAATTATAGTGTCTGACCACCTTATAAAATACAAATAAGACCCTCACCTACATTTCATGAGATGGATGTTCTTCAAAGTTTTTTAATGTTTTCAATAATTATTTATTTCTATTACAAATATTTTTGAGGACCGAGGATGAGTTGGGTTAAGAATCAACTAGCTAGCCTAGGCTAACAAGTTTCATGTTTTGCCTTGAATCATTTTACCAAACACATGTGGAGGCCAGATGTCATTTTCAGAACATGACAATGTGCAAATAAGATGCCTCGTGTCTGTCACGTGATTTAAATGCAGCCAGCCGCCCAGCCCCCATTTGCATTAAAGAGGTCCATTAGCTGTTTCTGCAAAGATCCTCCAGCTATTAATCAAATTCCTCATTTTCCAACATTTGTAAGATGGGTAAAATTTTAACCGCTCCATTTTTTAGAGTTTTTAATCTCAAAAGTTTATCCTTTTTTTAAGTCATAAAAAACTATTTTTTGAAATATTATTTTGAAAATATTATGATCGCCTTCAACAGCTCCGGTGACACATTTTGAATTCAAAAATTACTATTATTACACAACGAAACGAAGTTATGTGGCAACGCCTCAGAAATGTAAATGATTTATTTGATTCATTACGTACGAAACAGTAATTGATCTGTACTGGATTGAATGATTTTTCAGTAGGACGAAAGCGGAGGAGGAGGGGGAGAGAAAAAGGCTTACGACGGAGGAGATGGAAGAAGAAGGTGAAAAACATGGTCTGTTCATTATCATTTTGTATTAGGGTACAAAAATAGATTAATAATATTTTATATCGCGGTTCAAAAATTAATTTATCGCGATACATAAAAGTTGATAATGCGATGCAACTTGGATGAGGTATATGTATCGCGATTCAAAAATTAATTCATCGCGATACATAAAAGTTCGTATCGCGGTACAATTACAATGGGTAATTAAAATATTAAATAGCGGTGCAAAAATTAATGCAATAAAATTGATGAATCGCAATGCAATAGGATTATGCAATTAAAATATTGAATCGCGATACAAAAATTAATATAATAAAATTGATGAATCACGATTCAATAGTCAAAGCACCGCAATACATTTATGTAGAGCGTTTTATGCTCATTAAAGGTATCGCTATCTTTCCGCGTCTCAAAATGTTTTTTTTTCGGTTAAAAAAACATTATACAATTACAAATTTTGAAAAATAAATCGATCCGCAATTTTTTCTTGTAAAAATATACTGTCGGGTCAAACATAACAAGTTTTTTTTTTATAAAAAAAGTACATTAACATCTTTTAATAATCTGGGCGTCGGGTAAAACGTAACACTTTTTAAGGAGAATACGTATATGGTTCAATTCCAGTCCCTTCCTAAAGCAACTCCAACCCATACCCCAAAACCCCAAATTGAACTTACCCCAAATTTACCCCAAATTTGGGGCAACACTATTCATCTAACCCCAAATTGGGGTTGGGGACCCACATCTTTTATAAAAATCATCTAACCCCAAATTGATTTTTAAATACAACAAATTGATTTTTAAATACAAAAAATTATTATTTTTAATTTATATTATGAATTTAAAAATATTTTAATTGATTAATAACTAATAATAGTTAATAACTAATAATAGTAATTTAAATAATTAATTAATTTTTAAAAAATGACATTCAACTTGAAAATAAAAAATGACATACAACTTAAAAATATTTTAATTGATTAGTATTTAAATAAATGTATTGTTTGCTTTATCATAATGTATGTGTTTGTATTTAGCAAATGGTTTGTAATTTAAAATATATTAAATTACTAATTTTAATATATAATTAATTATATAAATAATATTATAAAAATAAACTTATTAGATATAATAATTATTAATTGTGTAATCTTAATAATTACAATTTTAAATATTATAGTAGAAAATCAAAATAGAATATACTAAGGAATATTCTTTTTGGTGTAAGATGACGGTTGAGTCATGGTCATTACCCAAATGATGGTCTAAAGGATTGTGTTGGTATTGGAATTATTAAGTTGGTGTTTTATTTTTAACTTTATTTTAGGTGGGAATTTCTACTATTTTAAAAATGAAACAATATTGCAGTATCCAATGGGCCATGATTACATGATATTGACGTATTGTGACTTAATAATCAAAATAGTATCCCTAAATCCTTCTTCTTTCATTTTATTTTTTAATTTAAGTTCTCAGAAAAGTTAAAACAATTCTAGCTTAAAACCTCACACATTGTGAGATCAAGATTTTGTTACTGGATGCAGTCTGAATCGATTAAGTAATTTGTTGTGTACAGTAGAAACATATAAAAAATAATCGCAGAGTATAATTGTAATGATTCGAGCCCGAGAGCCCGATCCGCTACGTGTAGCTCACACACTGGCCCACTGAGCACGCAGCACCTTAGGTCATCAGACCCACCACAAGCCGACCCAAAAGTCCATGGATGATGTTGACGTCCTCGTTAAGGCCGAATCATACCCCGGGCGATGCAGGAATGAAGAGGTGGGCGATGCAGGAATCAAGAGGTGGCTCCCACCTTCTGCGGTGTAGCACTTTGATCCGCACAACACTTTGTTCCCACATTTTCGGCCGGGACCCGCTCTGATACCATTTGTAATGACCCGAGCCCGAGAGCCCTGGCCCGCTACGTGTAGCCCACACATCGCCCACGCAAAGACCTTTCAGCCCACCACAAGCCGACCAAAAAGTTCATGGATGATGTTGGTACCCAGAGGTAGTGTGTGGTTACCTTATAAATCAAACACAATTCCCACACCTACCCGATGTGGGATGTGATATTACAATAATTAGATTAATCAAAAAGAATAGAGAGAAAGAGAGATTAAGGTCAACAGATTATTGAAATTTTATTATTGTCAACCTTGTACACGTTTTAGGGTTACAATACCAAACCAAAAACCAACTTAAATAAAGAAACATAAAATGTGTTTTGTCGCACGAACGCATTCGCGTTACTTCACCTTGTCACAACTCGTTTTCATTTCTTAAACGCGACTACTTCATCTTCTGAGACTTCCTGTCAAAGTAACGTGATCATGTGACGTGACCGCTTATAGTACTGGGAATTCTTCAATAACCAACGTTGTCGCCTTGTTCCTGGTGACACGACCACCTTACCTACCTAACGCAAATCACGCAATCACCAATACGCAATCGCTTTCGTGTAATAAACTCAAAAGTCCATACAAATACCATAACCATTTTTCAAGGACGATGAGATCATTTTTAATATTTCTCAATTTAGCCACAATTCTAAATAAAACAATATTTTCATGTTTCTCGAGATGCTTTTGTATACAAATGGCCAAGTCAAAGATGACTTGATCATTTATAACCTCACTTAAAAAAAATATACTTTTATAGCCACTTTAATCTAAAAATGCCATCAATACCCTTTCCCTACCATTTGTGTTCATGGCGCCGCCGGTGACTGCATTCACGGTGGAACAGAGGAAGAGAGCTATTGCGATGGGGATCTTGGCCAGAGATGGAGGCTAGGGCGGGATCTTGGTCGGAGATGAAGGCTGGGGATGAAAAAGACGAAGATGAAGATGAACCAGACGCCAGACACCGAACGCCGGACGCCGAACGCCGGACGAAGATGAACATCACTGGTCGCCGGAGAAGACGAAGATGAAACCACAGTGGTCGACTAGACGACCACCTAGTCAACCAGGGACAGTTTCGTCAGATCTCTTCTTTGGTTAGTCAAATGCTATATATGTTCATCAATCGGATCAAATGGTTGTATTTGATAAATCCCACTGTATAATAAGTAATACCCGACCCGAAGCACTACCGACACTTATTGTTGTGTGTCAAAATCGAAAAGTTTTTGTGAGTGACCCTATTGAAAAAGAATAAAGAGACTGTCGGCGGAACGGAAGGGCATATTACCTCAGACTTAAGTAAAATATCTCACTTTACTGAATATTCTTAGCTCTAACAAATAACAATTCAAACCTCTTTTTTTCATATACTTTTTGTCTTTGTTTTTCAATATAACGTTCAAATATCATTGTCAAAGGTTTCAATTCAATGATTATGACATTTTAAATACCACTAAGAGACATAAATAAATTATATTTATTCTAATATAATTCAATTAATTAATGCTTAATTAATAAAGCAATATTCCATATTCAATTAGTTGAGGATTTACCCATTATTAGAATTTTGATTTTTGTTTTGGGCTGCCGTCTTAGTAATGTTAGGTACAACTAACAAGCATGAAACTAAGAAAATTCCCCAAGACTTCTAAAATTATGTTATAAATGAAATAAAACATGACAATAGCAAGTCTTCGTACGTCAGTTATCTCATCATGTGCAAATCACGTGACATAATTTGAATTATGTTTTTGTCTCTACATTTTTCCTATCAAATAGACCAAAATACTCATGTTTAATTTATTTTCTAAATTGGCTCGAGGCTATTTTAGTAAGTACTTCAATTTTAAATTGCATAAATCACAATTTAGTTACCCTACTTTCACGTTTTTTGTAATAAGCTAACTCTACCTTCTTCTTTTTTTTTTTTTCAAGTTAGTCATTGTACTTGGCCTAGAGATTCGATAAGGTCACTCAGGCCAATTATGTTAGTTATGTTACATGAAAATCTTCAAAAAGCCCAAAATACACCTACCTTCGGCAAATTATGTGCACTTTACTAATGTGAAGAAAACCAAACCTCATCCACCTATACCTTCCTCAATCTCTGCAATGAAGAAACTACCACAACCACACCCCTCTTTATCTCCATCACCAATCCACATCCATCTCTTTCTCTCTCCATCTCTCGCTCTCTCTATCTATATATACTCTCCCTCCCTAACACTTTCTCTCTTCTATTCTCAATTGATTTGACTGTATGTACCCCCCCCCTCCACCGACAATATACCGAATCATCTCGCCACTGTTCGGTATTTGGATGACAAGATCTGGACCACAATTGAAAAAAGGACATGTGATTGATCCAGATCTGGGTCAATAAACCCATTTGAAGAAAAAACCCTAGCGAGCATCATTCCCTCTCTCACCAAGTATTAAATTTTCTGGCTTTTTCTTCTAGTATCGTCGATGGCAAATGAACCCATGTTTTGAGGTGGCGACTGAGAGAGGTGGAGAGAGACATATGGGTCGCGTAGCCCACCAAGATTGAAGATCCACCACATTTACTGAAAGAATTGCGATACTTAGAGATTGAATCGATTTCATCATTGAGAAATCCTCAGTTTACGATATATATGGATATTTAGAGGTTTAATGTATGGGAATTGGAGCTGGGGGAGTTGGTTACCGGTGAGAAAAAAATGGCGTTAATGGAGTTAGAGAGCCCCGAAACTATCGCCGGGGGTGGAGGTGGGGCGACAGAGATGTGAACTTACTAATTGAGGGATACATAACTTTACTGATTAAAAAGGATTATATTCTCAACAAAGATAATATTAATCGATTCAAGAGAGAGAGAGAGAGAGAGAGAGAGTGTGTGTGTGTGACAATGGCGGTTACTCGGTCATGACCACCTGATGTATCCAAAAAATCATCATACCTGGGGTACCGAATGTAGCGGTGGACGTGGGTCGTCGGAGTTGCCGTCCGACGGCTATGTTGTCGTCGGTGGTGGATATCTGGTTGTATTATCTGTAAAATAAACACCGTGAGTCGGCGGGGAAGGCCCCCACAAAAAACCCTCAAATGTGTTTATCAGTACACTACTGAGTATGAAAGAGAGGGGGCGTAGTCCCCAAGTGCATGTGTGATTCTAAATCAGAAAGAGAGAGAGAGAGAGAGAGAGAGAGACTTCACTATGGACAAGTGGGGTTATTTATACCTAGATGGAATGGGTCTAGCTCGTGGACTATCTGCACGGCCCAAGCCTTCCGACATTATGTAAAATATAATAGGCCATTAGATGAGGCCCACATGCTATTGAGGCGGATCCAAAATATGCACACCAGTAACCCTATACTCATTATTCTTCGAAATTCATCTCGAGAGTAATGAGTACTATTTACTCGCAATCTTCTTTAATTTCTCGGGATGGCCAAGGCTTAATCATTTTCATCTTGGCAGAAAAGATAACATAAATGCTGGGATGAATCACAGATTTAGTCGTTTTTGACCGTCATTGTATATTTTAATTAACCATTCCATCCAGGTATACATAACCCCACTTGTCCATTGTGAAGTCTCTCTCTCTCTCTTTCTTTTGATTTAAAATCACACACGCACTTAGGGGTACGCGCTCTCTCTTTCATACGTAGTGTACTGATAAACACACCGGAGGGTTTTGGGCGGGGGCCCTCCCCGCCGTCTCACGGTGTTTATTTTACAAATAATATAGACAGATATCAACCACCGACGGCAACATGGCCGCCGGACAGCAACTCCGACGACGCACGTCCATCCCTACCTTCGGCACCCCCGGTATGATGCTTTTTTGGATACATTACCACCATTTTCAAAGCTTCTTGTGTTTTAAACTTATTGGAAATGCGTAATAGATTCAAAGAAAATATAAGGGTATCTTCAGGTTTTTATAAAAGTTTTAAACTTTTCATCCAAAAAAAATGGATGAAGTGATGAAGGTGCGATTTATAGTCAAGTACAATGACTAAATTGAAAAAAAAAAAAGGTATAGTTATCTCATTGCAAAATGTGTGAAAGTAGGGTGAATGAATTACGATTTAAGTCATTTTAAATTAACATAATTCTTAAACGTAACACATTTTTTTATTAGAGTAATGTTATCCTTAAAACTATTGTTATCACTCTCCTTACAACTATGCATTTGTCAAAAAGCAACTTAGGTGAGTCGTCATTTCACAAAGGCATAGTTGTAAGAAGAGTGGTGAGAATAATTGTAAGGGTAGCATTACTCTTTTTACTATATTTAAGACCACTTAAACAATCAAATTACCAAACTACCCTCTCTTCAATTACTTTTTTACTACCCGCCCTTCAATTAAAAATAAAACAAGCCACTTTTTATCATAACTCTCACCGCTCCTTCTCTCTTTCTAAAAAAAGCTCTCTCGGTTTCTCTCGCCACAAGCAATTCAAAGTGATTTTTTTTATTTTTAGTCGCCAGAAACTAGTGACTTTTCTTCTGGAAAGTTAACTTATACATATATATATATATATATATATATATATATATATATATATATAACAAACGTGATTTTCTCGCCTAAAATTGATTTCCATAAATGGAACCAGTGGAAGCAGAAACAGTTTGTTTGTTTTTTTTTCTTTTGTTTTTATACTAAACATTTAATACTCTTAGATAAGTTGACATGAATATATTTATACATTTCTAGAAACTTTGAATACACTCAAACCGTTGGTATTATCAGCACAATTCACAATATCATATTTTAAAATCTATAATATTACCAATAAAATGATGTATTTATATTTAAGTACTTACCTCAAACATTACTTTTCTTAATTTATTCTTTTGATTTTGATTTGCTTATTCGTTTTGCTTGAATATTATTTAATTTAAAAAATATTTTTGTTCATGCGTTTAACACACGGGTGTTGATGCGTCCAAAATTATTCAAGAACACACTGGGCTTTACAAATTAGATATCTGGCTTTCAATCTATCCAAATCCTTTAAGGCCCTACCTTGAAAAGCAAACACCAACCGTAAACTAACTACAAATGCACTCCGACGTAAGAATCAGTAATCACTTAGTTGAGTAAGCAATTTGACAGAGTTTTTTCTAAGTTAGGAAATAACATCCCTCCCTCCTTTGATTCAAGGGGTTTTATAGCCTTCGTGGGGAGTTGAATAACTTCCCATTCAATGTCGGAGCGTGTTTGGCAGACACATTAACTGCCATGCCCAACTTAATGGTCGCATCCTGAATGTGGAAGCGAGTTTCTCAGAAGTAACCGCCACGTCCAGGATGATCATTATTGCATAACCAAGCATACTAAGCCTGCTCGTTGTTCACTTGCTCGCTAAGCCATTGGCCTCCAGCTCGCTATTTACCCAGCCCCCAGACTTCTGAGAAGTAAGTGCTCGCCCTTTAGATCATAGTGGTCAAAGTCTGGCCGCTGCCCGCTCTTAACTTTGACCTAGACTATGTGGAGTGCACGTGTTTCGCTCGTGACTAAAGAAAGTATGTTAGGCACGTGACCGATGTCTGGGCCTATTGGGCCAGGCAGTTCAGTAGCCCCCTGCTCCTTGTCTGGCGAGTATCTATGCTCAGAGCAAGGAGAAATATCCTGGAACTTTCCGGGTCTGGTCGTTTACAAGACTTGATTCATTTTGAACATTCATAAGTGGTTGCACTGAAGCCAGGAGTCATAAGTGAGTGCCAGTCAATAGCGCGATTGACACTGAAAGGACAGGCCTCTCTTGCCGTCTCTACATTCATGTGTGCACATGTTCCGAGGCATCATTTAATGCAACGCTTCGGTTCCCACGCCATGTTGATGCGTCCGGCTGTCTCGATAACCGCCCCATTACAGTTTTCCCTACTATAAAAAGAGAAAACCCCTATCACTTTACACTTTTCTGTATTTGAAGAATCTCGGCGTCAATCCTCGTTCTCCCTCTGCATTCAGCCGAAGCAAGATAACATGTACACGAAATCAAGATTCCCAAGACCCCCTCCAGTTCAATCTTCAAATCAACAGGTACCTCTCGTCTTAAACCCACATTCAAGAATTGATTCATGTTTCATTCCTGTTTGTTCATTTTCGCTGTCAGAATCCTAACTTTGGGGTTAAATGACGCCGGTTGGGTATATGATGACGATTTGTTACGATCTGAAAATCAATCTATCGTAAACTAGGGCGTCTGATACCCATTTCCTTTCTATTCATCTTAAACTTCTTATTTTCACAAAACGACACGACCCTTAGAACATCACGGGTCTGGACATTTCACCGGCTTTACACACATAGACCCCTAAAAGGGAATCGAGGAATACACAACCAGTGCCCTATGCACTGGTCATAAAATGAACCACAACCGGGTTTTTTCTTGTTCGCTCTTGCTTGCTTTCACGAGCAGGAACTAATGTGTATTTCTCGATTCCTATAGGATGTCTTCCAGCGATGAAACTGGTTCAAAAATTGAAAGGCGTAGCTACGACCACAGAGCCTCAACCGAAAGTGAAAAGGGCTTTGAAACCGAATCCCACAACTCAGAAGGGACCGAGCTGGAAGAGCCCCGTTAAACCCTCGAGAGCCCAACACTTGCATTGAAGAAGCTTCTGAGTCCCCAAACGAACAGAGAATAAACTAACTGAGAGCGAGTAAGCCAACTTTGAAGAAGACAGGCGGACTGGAAGTAATCCTCCACGCACGAGCAGCTTGCGAACACAAAGGAAGAAGCCTGACGTTCTTAAGGGCAAACAAATCGCTATCGACGCGCTTGTCCAGGTTAAATGGGATGACCTAACCTGTGAAGAAGACGTATCTGCCTGGTTTTACTCACTGGGTATGGACCCCAAAAACTACCGCGTAAAGGCCTTCGACCTGAACATCGAGAAAAACGGACACAACTTTCAAGGAGATTGCATGGTTTTCAACATCGATTTCTTCCTCGTTGGTCTAAGGCTTCCCCCATACCCATTTTTCTCTAAATTCTTAGTCTTGAATAACGCCCTTCCCTACGAACTGACCCTCACAACCGTAAGATTCCTTGTAGCATACACCGTTGCTTGCCGGCTACTCAGGTTTGAACCCGACATGGCTCTGTTCAGAAAATTATTTTTATTTTCCTTAGACAAAAAGGGTGGTTGTATTACTGGCCGATCCAAACCCAATTACTTCAAACTCCTCACCGAAGGCCCCAACAAGGTTGATGCCTGGGACGGAAAAGCCTTGCTCGTCGAATCTCGAGTCGGATGGCCTTTCGCCCTATACCTGGAAGACTTGGAGATTCCCAAGTATGACAGGAATGTTTTCGAGTTGGAGAACCCCAAATAGCCAGAACATTTAGGAATCTGCTTGGCGTCAAGGAAGGGAAAAACAGACAAGACTGGGTGCTAGACTGGGTAGCTCTTACATCTGATTCCTCCCTACTTCGTTTGGTCGGTGTATTGAACTGGCCTGTAGAAGGAATAGAACTCATGGTCACTATGGATGTTGAAGAACGTCAGCCATACTGGGGCAACTGTCACGGAGGAAGATTCCCTGGCGAGTGCCCAGACTGCGAGCTAGCTAGGACCAACTGCACTCGTGTCTTTTTCACTGAATGGTTTGCATATTAATTTTTCGATCTAGCTTTCCCTTACGCTTTACTTCAACCCAAATATTTACAACCCCTTCATGAATTTTCTTGCAAACATGAGGCAGCTGGAAGACTCCAACAGATTTCTTCAGGCCATAAAGAGGGGTGCAATGAAGAGGAATACTCAACTGGCAACCCAAGAGTCTGCTCATCTTCCCACCGTCCTTGCTGCAAACACAGGACGTGGACCGAGCCGAGGATGCAACGAGCCAAGCCGGTTGCCACTCCTATCCCTACTGTCGCTCCTGCCATCAATATTCCTGATGCTACTACCTAGACCATTCCTGCCACTGAAACATTGTCAACAAAGCGGCCTGCCCCCGAACTTCCCACCGATAGGAGAACTAGATCGAGGACAGAAAGAAACAATCAGGTTGAAACGTCAAGCTCCAAGTGCCCTCATGGTACCGAGACAACTTTCAAGTGCCAGAAACCCAGGAACTTGCAGCCAAACTAATTGCCGAGGTAGCCGTTGTGCCCGACTTAGCCAATATCAACACAAACGGACACGGAAGGCATGCTGCCACTGTTGGGTGTGAGTGCCCCGGGAAATGATCCCCCGGATCGCGCGCTCCCTTTTTTAGAAGAACCCATGGCTCGGGGAGGATATCGCTCTTTTCATTCCGTCCTCCCTTGTTTAGGGGAAGTCGAAATTAAAAGTACAAAAAGAGTGTTGTCGAAAAGCGCGTTGAATATGTCTCAGTCACTAGAGTGTGCTTAAGTCCATTATGAGAGCTTTGGATTTTTTCGTATCTCATCCTCCCTTGTTTAGGGGAAAACAGGATATAGAAAATGCATCACCCTTTTCATTCCCATCGTCCCTTGTATAGGGGAAAACGGAAAAGTGCAAAAAAAGGATGTTGCGAAGGCGCATGAGAACACGCCTTGCCTCATTGTGGACTTGAAAAAACATCCTAGGTCACTATGAGTGCATTGGATTTCTCTCTATCTTACCCTCCCTTTTTTAGGGGAAAACAAGATACAGAAAATGCATCACCCTTTTCATTCTCATTGTCCATTATTTAGGGGAAAACAGAAAAGTGCAAAAAAAGGATGTTGCGAGCCTGACTGTGACCTTAGGCTCATATTGGATCGCTATGAGTGCATTGGGCTTCCCCGTATCTCATCCTCCCTTGTTTAGGGGAAAACAATATACAGAAAATGCATCACCCTTGTCATTCTCATCGTCCCTTATTTAGGGGAAAACGAGAAAGTGTAAAAAATGATGTTGCGGGCCTCACCGTGATTCAAAATGATGTAACAGAGTCGTCATCTTTATTTTAAGGAGAAATAAAGAAAAACAAAAAATAACCAGAGTTTGTAAGAAAAAGGATTCGGAGGCTAAGTTACGAGGCGGGAAGGTGTTAGGCACCCAACTCGCCCTTTCGGTCTCAAAAATAGATTTTGGCTAGAATATGCTTTCATTATATTTATTCAGCAAATAAAATAAAGCATTTAAACAAATATATATGTATCTACATTATTTACAGACTTGCAGCTGCTTCCTTCCAGTAATTATAAATATATTTACAAATATTTGGCCATAATAATGGCTCTTTCTAGTGCTATTTTCTATAGACACTCGGGTAGCATAACTGCTTATATTTTTCCATCGGGCCGGCTTGAAAACAACACTTTTTTATAAAGACTCTTAAAGTCTTACCTTTAAGAACGTAGGTTGTGCTCGCTCTGCCTTTTCGGGAGAAGGAGTCTTTTGCTGTTGTGGAGATTCGGGTAGCGTAACTGCTTCTGAAGGCTGCTTTCTGGCATCGTAAAACGGGCGGAACAATTGCTTGCGTTTTTGCTGTTGTTTCTTTGCTGCTGGCAGAAATCGGGCAGAGCAACTGCTTACTTCTGACGGATTTGGCCTCTGGATTCGGGCAGAGCAACTACTCTTTTTTGGGATTTTTAGACCGGGGAAATAGGGTGAAATCCTAGCTGGAAGGCTAAAGCTCACTTTGACTAGTTGGATTTAAGTTTGGAGGAGATTTGACAGAGCTTTGAGGCTTATGGGATGAGGGGTACTCTCTCTCTCGCTTACTGCGTAAACTGAACGCGGCTTTTTAACTGTGTGCGATGAAGTGATATGTGTGCGGAGTCTTTCGTGAATGAATTCTCTGAAGTCGGGCACTCTTATTTATAGCTGGGAGTGGGGACTCCGTTGGCATTTAGGATTTTCTTTCTGTGCTTCATCGGCTTGTACCGCCCACTTGAGAGAGTGTACCGGAGACAAAGTGCTACAGTGCAGGGGGACTATTCTGGCGCCACCCATAGGGGGTCTGGGCGCCACGCCGACTTTGCATGTGGGTGGCGCCTGGGCCTCTTTTTGGGGTTATTTTTTACACTTTGGCCCCCTGCATTTCACTGTTTTGCGCATTCTATTTTCCCTTTTGTATTTTTAAACCCTGTAACTTGACATTTGTTACGTTTTAACCGGTCTTGATATCACATCCCATGTCACATACCAGGGGTACGAAATTGGGGTGTCTACAGAGCCCCTCAACGATGGAATTTACGGGTAACCCACGGCTTACCGAGTAAACGAACATTGTTGATAAGAAATAGACATTTTTAGTCAGTTGTAGCATGTTATCGTAGTTTTTAAGCAGATATGCAAATTAAATGCTCTGATGGTCGGACCTATCGAAATAGGCTGCCTACGTATCCATTAATAAAAGGAATCAGATCAAACGTAGTTCGGCCCGATGCGAACAAACAACGATTATATTTCATCAAACATCGTATCCTCAGGGAGAGGCTCCCTTCGTCGAATACGATAATCTTTTCCCTAAGTGACCCAGGGTATGCACCCCTTGCGAAAAAGATTCAACAACCAGGTGGAACACATCATAAAACATTGCATCTTCAGGGGTGGACATCCTTCGTCGAATACAATGGTGGGACCAATATTTTCCCTAAGTGACCCGGGGTATGCACCCCTTACGGAAAAGATCCAACAAACCAGGTGGAACACATCATAAGACATTCCATCCTCAGGGGTGGACATTCTTCGTCGAATGCAATGGTGGACCCAATCTTTTCCCTAAGTGGCCCGGGGTATGCACCCCTTGCGGAAAAGATCCAACAAACCAAGTGAGATACATCATAAGACATTGTATCCTCAGGGGTGGACATCCTTCGTCGAATGCAATGGTGGGACCAATCTTTTCCCTAAGTGACCCGGGGTATGCACCCCTTGCGGAAAAGATCCAATAACCAGATGAGATGCATGCATGTAAAATATGAATACTTTACCTTACCTTACCCTTTCTTACTTTTGCTCTGTCACTGCATTTGCTGATTTTGCTACTTTTGTTGTCTTTGCTGCTTTTGCTGCCTTTGCTGCCTTTCCCGCTTTTGATGCGTTGCATTTTTTTTTCTTCTTGCTGCTGAACTTTTTCCTTGCATTTTTTTCTAGCTGCAGAACTTTTCCCTTGCATTTTTTTCTTTCTTGCTTTTGAACTTTTTCCTGACATTTTTTTCTTTCTTGCTGTTGCATTTCTTTTCTTTTGTTATATTTTTTCTTTCTGCTGTTGAGCTTTTTTTCTTTTGTTGCATTTTTTTCTGCACTCTTTTTTTCTGCACTTTTTTTTCTTTCTTTCTGCCTCTTTTGTTTTTCTTTCTACTGGGAATTTTACCTTTGCTGTTGCATTCTTCTTTCACTGCTGTTGCTTTTTTTGCTTTTTTGACCTTTTTGCGGCTAGCCTGCTGGAGATGTGAGCTTTTTTTTTTTGAATTTTGATGGACGACCGTCAATATTTTTTTTAACAAACCTTAACTTTGTTAACCTTCCGTTAAGCTTTCAGGGTCCTTTTTGCGATTTAGGAGACATGAGGACTTAAGTGTTGAACTTTGAATTTTGGAGGGGGGAGGTGAAACTTCCCAATTCCTCTCTTCATTTGTGTCGGCAGAGAGTGAGTAGTAGCTCACTTCACCCGTTTTCTTCTTTCTTCCTTCGATATTTTCTCCCTTTCTGCCATTGTTGTTGCTCATTTTTCTTTCATTTCTTCTCCTTTTCTCGATTTTCTTCTGCCAAATTGTTTGTTTTGCTTAATAGATGGCTTCTTTATCAAGATCTCGGAAGGGAAAGCGTCGATGTACCCGGATTTGGGCGAGGAAAGGAAGGAACTTCCTCCCTTGGTCCGAAATCACGTCAGATATCTTTTTTCGAAGGATGACTGGAGCAACATCCTTCGTGATCGACATACGAATGTATCAAATCTCCTGATTCCCGCTGTAAGTTTCTTTTTCACAAACCCATTTGGTCGAATTTTCAGATCTGTTGGATTTCCTTGTTGTTTTGGACTTTTGAAGCATATCTGTTCTTTCTTATGATGTTTATGCATGCAATTTTTGTGCTAAAATGATGCAATTTGGCAAGTATTCATAGCAAAAATGTGAAATTCATGCTATTAAATTTTGCGATGCATACTTGAACAATTGGCACTATTTGACTCTTTGATGCATATTCCAAGTTACTGATGTAATTTGACTATGTATGATGCATGCTTGAACTGCCAAATATTTTTATGATGTGTGCTCATGCAATAGACTTTTCGTGATATATTTTGGACATTTTTGGATGCACATGATAACATTTTTTATTTATACATTTTTATGGCACATGCTTCATATATTTTTCAATATTTGCAATTTTTGGTGAATGCTTTGCAAATGTAACATGAATATTTTATGCAATAATATTCATTATGAATGCAAATTCATCTAGAAACATATTTACAATGCTTGCTAAAATGCTACATGGGTATATAGTTTCTTAAACATGTACATGTATTTCCCATTTTAACGTAAAAAGATGCAACATATTTATTTTTTTATGCATTATGCAAAATACAAATATATTTATTTATTTATTTATTTATTTATGATGGTTATTTATGCATACAAAAAATGCGATATATGCAAACGCTCTTTTTTTTTTCTTGGTATGCGTGATGTAATATTTAATTTTGCATATATGCGTTTTTTTTTTTGAATATGACATAATTAATGACATGCATAGAGGTTTTAATAAAAGATAGTTCTTTCCTCCCTTTTTTTTTGATGTTGATGTCATTGCTCTCTTTATTTTTTTTTAGACAGAGACCTTAACTGTGATTCGCATAAGCCGCGATAAAGTTTCGATATTTATAACTCAATGCCCTCATTTACCGGGGTTTTGTGGAGCCCTCTGCTTTAGTGAGTTCCTACGGATTTTCGCCCTTCCGTTAGCGCTTATTCCGCCCATTTTTATGTTTTATGGGATTATTGGTGGACACCAAATTCATTTCAGCCTGGGAGGCTACTTTGACCCCGTGTGATTTTTCTCGCTATCACGGGTATTCCTACCAAAGATTGGCCTGACTTTGGAGCCGGATTATACCCTTCGTGGTCATCAAGGATCTCCATGCTGAACCCCAATATAAGTCCTCAGATGAGATATTTATCGTCGTGTCAAGAGTTGGCTTCTAGCAAACGCCAAGCAAGTGAACGAGAATGATAGCGAGGTCGCTGCTCGCTAAGCCAGGCGTTTTATTCTTCTTCTGAGATGTCACTTTTGCCAATTCTTCCACCACTTTGACTTCTGCCTCCTCCCTGGGATGTCTACTGACTTAGACCATGTTATTGACCACGACTTAGTGCAGCCCGGCTAAGCTTTATGCTTCCATGGATCGGGCAGCAGCAAATGATTCGCCGACTTAATGGTTTTGCCTGGGAGGTATCCTTCCTTTTTTCCCTCGCTTTGTTTTTTTTTTTTTTTTTTTTTCCCTTTCCGATTTGGTTTTTTTTAATTCTCTTTCTTTGCTTCGCAGTGTCCGACCTTACTCGGTTTTTTCACTTTACTCCGGTCCATTGCACCAACGTATTCACGAGCCACCCTTTTTTGTTTACCTGTGAATGCCAACCCAGGGAATGACGGATGGCTAATGCTTGGATACCTGATGATGCAAGACAGAGTAGTCGAGCTCTGCCAGATTTATTCGCCGGAGGTCCGTGGGGCCTTATATGATTTCTTCCTGAGATGAGCCGTGCCTGACATCGATGGTGTTTATTATGTTTATTCGTCTGTATATGGCGATCCGGTCAACCGTCAAAGATTCTATGCTGCTTCCGACATTTCCAAGTGATTAATTCCTTCAGACTCCTCCTCGGGTGATTGTCTCTGACGCCGAACGTATCTCAGAGACACCCCAATTTCATACCTCCTGGTATATGACTCGACATGTGATATCAAGAACTGCTTAAAATTAACAACCGTCAAGTTATGAGTCGAAAATTAAAGACAAAGCAGATGCGAAAACAAGTGAATCGCGAGGGTGAAAGTGTCAAAATTGAAAGTTGAATAGAGCTTGGCGCGGCTAAAGGCATGTTGGGCGCCGCGCAAGAAAGGGATAAGTCGACGCCAAAGGGTCAGAGCCTCTCAAGCTTAACGATTGTACACCGCGAAGGTCAGGCAAGTTGAGTTTCTACTGAGGAATTCCGCTAATTCCCCCGATGACTCACTCTCCCCACCTATAAATACGAGTGCCGGGCTCCCTTCGCTGTGTTCAAGAAATCGCACATAACGAACGCCGAGAAATTCTCTCCGCGCCTCAACAACGCCGAGATTAGCGAGAGGGTGAGATAGGTGTGTGTAGCCCACCCAAAGCTTCCAAACCCCGGCCCAAACTCCGCCAAGACACAACCACCGGCTTAAAAGTGATCCCTAGCCTTTTAGTTAGGTATCCACCCCACTTTCCCGAACCTAAAATAAAGCAAGCCGTTACTTCCGCCCAAGTAACTAGCTGAAAACAAAAAGTAAGCCGTTATTCCCCAACCAAAAGCCAAACCATCCGAATAAGCCATCATTCCGCCTCGAGTGAACGAGCCAAAGTCAACTGATAAGCAAATATTCCGCCTCGAATCACAACAACAACAACACAACAACAACAACAACAAAAAGACTCTCTCCTCATGACGTAGCGAGCACACTACCGCTTCTAAAAGGTAATAGCATTTAAGGGCATTTTTATTTATTTATTCATTTATTTATAAGGTATTATTTAAATCCGCCCAATGTAGTCAATCATAAGAAGCCCGGATTAGATTAGGAAATATTATGTAAAAGCAGTCAAGAATGGCCAAATATTTTTAAATACACTTGTAATTATTGTAAGGAAATGGCCGCAAGTCCAGAATAATGTAGCCACTGATGTATTTGTTTTATTTTTTCCGTTTTTAATGCTTTATTTATTAATAAATATAACAATAAGCATATTACTTTAGCTAAAAAACCATTTTTGAGACCTAGCTGAAGTTGGGTGCCTAGCACCTTCCCAATTTGTAACTTAGCCTCCAAACCTGCTTTTCATCTCTGTTTTTTTTCTTTTTTGGTTTTACTTTATTTTACCTTTAAAATAAAAGATGGCGACTCTAAAACTTTTTGATCCTGCCTCGCAACACTTTTAGTGGGGGCCGCAACATCCTTTTGCACTTTTCCGTTTTCCTTAAAAAAGGAGAATGCGAATGGAAGCGGTGATGTATTCTCATATCCCTGTATCCCCAAAAAAGGAATAACTTGATGCGGAAACCCAAAGCTCCCATAGTGATCCGAAACCGGTCATAAGGCTATTTTTAATAAACCTATAGAAGCGCCAGAACATCCTTTTTGACTTTTTCCTTTTCCCTAAAAAGGGAAAATGAGAATGAAAGGGTGATGCATTTCCATATCCCTATCCCCTAAAAAGGATAACTTGATGTGGGAAACCCAAAGTTCCTATTGGATCAAAAATCCACTAGCAGCAACCGAGGCGCATCCCGATAGACAAAGACACCTCTCGGGTGACTTTTGATTTCCTCTCTCCCTAAAAAAGGAGGGTGGAATAGAGAAGGATATCCTCAAGATCCGACGCACACGCACTCCCTAACAATGCTTGGTCCCCAAACACCCAGGCAGAGTTGATTTTAAATAAAATGGAGGGCTAGACTCATAAAATAAAAATTTTATTGTTTTTATTTGTTCCTCGCTAAAATATGCTTGTTATATTAACTTATGCAATTGAATATTATGCTCCTATACATCCGTGTCTTCATATTTGTGGATATGATCCTCTATCTTAGCAGCTAGCTTGCTCGATAATCCATGTGTATTTAAAAATATTCCTTACAAAAAGCAAAATTCAAAAATAAAATCCGAAAATAAAAAATCGAAATATCAAAAATCAAAAAAAAAAATATATATATATATATATATATATATATATATATATATATATTATCTATGTTACAAATAAAAATCTGGGCAAGACAATAAAAGGGTCGGAGCTTTATTTTAATATTGTTTTATTTTCGGCTCTATTTTATTATTTCTTTCTGTTTATTATTCTTTTTTTATTATTTCATTCAATTTGTATAAATTTGCATTCATTCTGTCATTTTATTTTGGGAATATAAGACCAATTTGTAATTAATAGGGATAGATAGTTTCCCCACTTTTCTTTTTATTTCTTAATGTGGTGTGCTTGCTTGTTTGCGCTCAAAACTAAAAAGCCGAGAAAATCCACACGTAATGAAGACGCACTATATCTGCTTTTATTTTTCTCGCTTATATACCCAGAATAAATAAAGATTTTACTGTTTTTTAGATACCGCACACACGCACACGCATATAGGTATATTCCAAACTATTACCCTACACCATGGCCAGCCTACCTCCTGCATGAGCCAACGCTAAAATGCATATATATTCTCAGGACACTTCATTGACCAACCGGTTTTTGCATCTTTGAATCGTGGGTCAGCCCTTGTCAAAAAAAATAAATGATGAAAAAAAAATATATATACGCAGGGGCATATTTATTATTCTCTGATGCTCGACCTAGACCATTTTCGAATGGTGGATCCCGAAAGAGTATGGCCCTTCGCCTCAAATCGAACTTGGGAGTCGAAAGTGTGGAATACGTTGGTCCTATACTGGAGAAAGAATCCACTGCTCCGTGAAAAGTCCCGAGATCTGCCAAAATAAAGCGTGTGCTTATCCGTCAATAGGGAACAAATGAAAATAAATAAATAATAATAAAATATACTAATAAAAGGCACACTGTACTCCAAGCCCAGAAAGCCTTCAGCCAGCCATCTGATACCTCCAAACCCATTCTCCTCAGAAACCTAGCCCAAATTTTGCAAAAGCAGAGATAATACTGGCCGATTGATACGAAGGAAGTACGTAAATCGATCGAAAATATCGAGGCGATCGTAAAAGGGTAGTATCGATTCGTAAGGTACGTATTTTAGTAATGGCAAAGTAAGCAAGCAACCGCCATGGTGGGCATCCGGGGGTCGACTCCACTCCGACTATGCAGAATGGTAGACCAAAGTTTGAATGCACATATTGATCGCATGATGAGCCAAATAACAAGTCTTATGCAAGGTCCAAAGCCCATGTGGTAATCTCTTCCCCTCAGTCCCTCAAAAGCATCAACCTCCCATGTTCCTCCAAACCCATTTCACCGAACACCGACCCCCAAATATTGCCACTACTCCAAATCCATATCCAACCCAAAATTCCTATCCAAAATTTAAAATTCCTATCCAACCCAAAATCCTTATCCTGTCCAAGACCCAAATCCTACCCAAAATCAAAATCCTTATCAGAACCCTTACCAAACGCCTCCTCAGAATCCTTATCAAATACCACAGCCAGAAGCCTTTCCTAATCCTACCAAAGATATACCAAAATCCAACTCCCCTTCCCACCAAAATGGAGACGCACATGGAGAACTTGAAAAGTATGATGCTCGGCTCGACAAAGAAAATTTTTCTATGAAGGCATTAACGCTAAAACCTTAGCCATACTACTCCCCCAAATTTCAAAATGCCCGACATAGAAAAAATTCGACTCGACCGATGCCCTATCTCCCACCTAAAATCTTACTCTACGGCATGCAATCAAGAGGGCTAGCAAGCCATGGCCTCCATTTTCACCTTACCTTATAGGTCGCTAGCAATGATTAATGTTAGCGTGATGATAGCACCATGGGCACTGGGACCAAATAGTCAAGGGTTCCTAGAAAGGTTCAAAGACAATACCACCACCGAAAATAAAGGGAACTTGAGGCATGCACCCAAAAAAGAAAATGAAACATTCGCAATTTAAAATGATGGAAGGATAAAGTCGCCTGCATTGGATAGACTCGATCCTACTGAATCATGCATAATGTTCATCAAAAACCTCCGCCATCTAACGCAGACGCGTATCTCCCTTATAGCAATTTTAAAGAAATAGTGGAGATAGGAGTCCGTGATTGAAGAAATACGCACGGATCCCTAGAGATTGATGAACATACACCCCCAATTTCACTCGGACTCGAATCGATGAAGAATCTCCTGAAGAAGTCAACGTGGTTGAAACAATTCACCCGGTAAGTACAAGAATGTGCCATGGTCATATGAGATCGAATAAATCCGCCAACTCAAGGGAAGCGAATGCCAACAAGAACCTCATAGGACCTTACCGAGCAAAAAGAAGGCATTACGATGAACTGAATGCCCCAATGTCCCTTGATTTTCCAAGGCTTAATGGCACAAGCGGTTTTGAAACCAATGGAAAACTACCGCCTCCACCAAAGCTATCGCACACATGGGACCACTCTCGCATTGCGAGTATCATCCAGCAAAGGGCCATCCCACCGATAAATGTTATAAGCTCGTATGTCATCCAAGATCTTATTGATGGCCAAATCATTGGAGCTTCGCACCATGGTTTCTTCTAGTAAAGTAAAATCCCTAAATACCCTTGTATATACACCACCAAAGACCTTTTGTACCTTTGGATGTCCTTTTGTCAAATAAAATCTCCAGGGAACAACTCTTTTCAACTTAACGTCAATTTTCATAAATTTTGGGATCCTTGTTGTTTTCTAGTACCACTAACAATTTTGCAGGGGCTGAAAAATAATTTTTTTTTTTGACTACTATCATTTGCTCTCTGAGAGGACTATCCAGGTAATCACTATCTCATTTCAAAAAAAAAAAAAAAAAAAAAAAAAAGAAGAGGTTTTTTCTATGTGTTGTCTTTGTTTCCCAAACATGTAAAGACAGAAATTCCATTCACCATTATTTTCAATTGCCATCACCGTTGATAAGTGCATCATCATTCTTGATTCAAAAAGAAATCTAGCAAGTCCTACTTTGAGATGTCAAGGTCTACCACCTCACAAAAAAAAAAAAGAAGGCAAAAAGCAAAAAAATGAAAAATGATGGAAAAAAAGAAGGACCGATAGGAAGCCGAAAAGAAAAGAAAGTTGGAAAACTAGGACGGCCAGAAAGCAAAAAAGTTTGAAAGTCAGAAGTCCTTAAAAGCAAGCAACTCAGGATCATACAACACCAGACTAGGGGCTTTCAAACCCCAGAGGTATCTTCTTAGCCCATATTAATACCTGCCAGCCTTATCCTTGCAGAGTATGCTCATTGGTCTTCCTTATTTTGAAAGCCTCACCAAGTCTTCAACCGAGCCTTCCAAAAGTATATTCAAGCCCGATAAAATTTGCTTTTCCTATATTAGCATGTCGAGTCTTCTTGATCTCTGA
>CM028382.1:53221316-53309167 GCA_013146195.2 Codonopsis lanceolata | reverse complement strand
GTCTTGCCCCAAATTTCAAAATGCGGGCATAGAAAAATTCGGCGGAATTGGATGCCCTATCTCCCACCTAAAATCTTACTCTCTTGGCATGCAATCAAGAGGGGTTAGTTTCGAAGCCATGGCCTCAATTTTCACCTCACCTTAATAGGGTACGCTAAACAATGGTTAATGCTAGCGATGATAGCACCATAGACTTGGGACCAAATATTTGTGAAGGGTTCCT
Source organism: Codonopsis lanceolata (assembly GCA_013146195.2). Taxonomy (NCBI): domain Eukaryota; kingdom Viridiplantae; phylum Streptophyta; class Magnoliopsida; order Asterales; family Campanulaceae; genus Codonopsis; species Codonopsis lanceolata. The sequence continues at coordinate 53,308,944 of CM028382.1, read as the reverse complement.
AGAAGGTACAAAGATAATACCATCACTTGAAAATAAAGGGAACTTGAGGCATGCACCCAAAAAGAAAATGAAACATTCGCGGAATTTGCGGCCGGATGGAAGGATAAAGTCGCCCGGACTTTGGACGGACGATCCGTTTGAATCATGCGAGAATGTTCATCAAAACCTCCGACCCATTTACCGGCGCATCGCGGTATCTCCCCTATAGCAATTTCAAAGAAATAATGGAGATAGAGTCGTATTGATGAGGAAATCGCACTGGATCCCTAGAATTGATGCACATACACCCCATTTCACTCTGCAACTGAATCGGATGAAGAATCTTGAGGAAGAAGTCACGTGGTTGAAAGGATTTCACAAAAGCATCTGATATGTGTCATGGTCATGAGCGAAGGAATCTGTCAACTCTGTGAAGGAAGTAGTAATTCCATCAAAACCTTATAGGACCCTACCAAGCAAAAAAGGCATTACGAAGAGGCTGAATGCCCCAATCACTGATTTTCCGAAGCAATGGCACAAGGAGTTTTGAAACCAATGGAAAATTATCGACCTCATTAGTATCGGAACCGTGGGACCACTCTCGGTATTGTGAGTATCATCGTAGCGATGGCCATCCCACGATAAGTGTTTAAGCAAGTGCATCGGGATCTTATTGTTGGCCAAATAAATTTGATAGCGCCCATGATTGTCCTAGTAAAATGAAAAATACCTAGGATACCCTTGTATATACACCTCAGACTCTTTGTACCTTTGAATGTCCTTTTTATCAAATAAATCTCGGAAACAACTCTTTTCAACCACGTCAATTTTTCATAAATTTTGGGATCCTTGTTGTTTTTGCATTCCTAACAAATTGCAAGGAAAAATTAACTATTGCCATTTACTCTCTGAGAAGATTGTCGGAGGTACGTAATCCTCACATCCCATTTCAAAAATAAAAAAAATAAAGGAGTTTTCTAGCAATTAAAAAAAAATCATGTGTAATACTTAGTTTTCTTTTCAAAAAATATATATATATATAATCGTTTCTTTTGCAAAAAAAATTTGTTTTCAAATTCAAAATCTATTCTTTCAAATTCAAAATTCAAAAAAAAAAAAAAAAGATTAGCAAAATGAAAATTTCTCGCGAGTTGAACTCGATGACGAGCCTCGAAATGAGGAGCATTAGCGACCTCGGGTTCGGTCAAATGCTTTGATTTACTCTTCAAAAATCATTTCAAAAAAAAAGGTTTTTTTTTTTTCTATGTGTTGTCTTTTGTTTCCCCAAAACATGTAAAACAGCAAATCCTCCTCACCATCATTTTCAATTGTCATCACCGGTTGATAAGTGCATCGTCATTCTTGATTCAAAAAAATCGATAAAGTCTTACTTGAGATGTTAAGATCATCCTCAAAAAAAAAAAAAAAAGAAAGAAATGCAAAAAAAAAAAAAAAAAAAAAAAGAAAAAAAAACAAAAAAAAAAAAAGAGGCCGATGAGGAGCCATAAAAAAGGAGGAAAGCTGGAAAAGCCAAGAGAAAAAAATCGGAAGGCGGGAAATCCAGAAAAAGGCGAGCTCTGGATCATAAGCAACAATTCAAGACTAGGGGCTTTCAAACCCGGGGTATCTCTTTTGCCCATATTGATGCCTACGACCCATCCTTGCGAGTGTGCTCACCAGTCCATTTGGTCTCTGTTCTTTCAAAAGTCAATCATGTCCTCGGATCGAGGCTTTGCAAAGGTATCTATCTATATTCAAATCGATAAATTCTTACTAGCTTGTCGAGTCTTCTTCTTGATCTTTGAGCACATATAGCCAAAGTATTTGTAAAAAAAAATTTTGTGCGAGTCGACTCGTGTAAAAACATGATAAAACTACACGGGTTGATAATGAGTCATTTCAAAATATGGGCCCACAAACCATTAAAAATTTGTTCGATGAAGCAACCTTACGTCTTGGTGAAATGTCATCTTCGACTCATTGCGGCCAAGAGCTATTAAATGGCACACTAGGGGCTTCCAACCATACACCAAACCTCTTCCAAATACGAACAAATCCACCATACACCAAAGTCTAACCATCCACAGATCCAACTTCCCAAAGCGGGCTGCTTCACCCTTATATATACATCCACCAAGGTGACAACCTTCTTTTGTCCCAAAGAGAAGCGGACATATCTCTTCAAGCACTCTCCAAAATTGCTCAGAAGGTCAACAAAAAAAGAAAAAAGAAAAAAAAAAGCCTCTCTTGAGAGATTTCCTCAAAATTTCTCTCACAAAAAAAGAGAAGAAAGAAAAAAAAAAAAAGAGAAAAAAAAGACCCTCTCTGAGCAATTTCCTCCAAATCTCTCTCTTGCAACAAAAGAAAAATACCAATCACTCTTGGACCACCCATACCCACAACCAAGTCCAAAAGACCAACTTTCTATCAAACCAACACCTAAAAAGCCCGATGGTCCCCGACCGCCTTTCAAAAAAAAAAAAAATCCACCCAAAATACATTTGAATCAAAGGCCAACCAAATCCTCAACCCTAAAACTAATCCATCCCAAACACTTAAACACTACACCCCAACCTAGTTGCAACCTATAGCTCTGTTTCAATTGGTTGTAGCGTGATCTGGATCGGGGCGACGAACTCCTTGCTAAAGACACATGAAATTATCAAAAGATAAATGTTAAGTAGGGTCCATGAAACTCATGATACTTGGCGATAAACTACGGATCATGACTCTTCTTTTTGTCCATTAGAGTCATCCTCTTTCTCACGAGCATACTCATTTCTATCTCCCACAAAAGTCTCTCAAATCGAGTTTGTATGGGGCTATCCTAGTTAATTTCTCTGGAAAATTCCGTCATGCAAAATTTGGTTGATCAAATTCATCACGGGGCTTCTCATGAAACTCATGGGATACATAAAGACTCATCCTCTCGACGGTGTCATTTCCATTTACTTCTGAAGAAGCGAAGAAACTACAAAGGCATGATCCTTCGAAAACAAGCGGCTTATCTTCACATGCATTGAAAGGCCGCTCCTATAAGGTAAAAGCTCGCTAGGTTGAAAACAGAAAGGACGGCCTAGGCAAAAGTTAAGCACAAAAAAAAAAAAAACAAAAAAAAAAAAGCAAAGCAAAGAAAAGAAGTGGCCCTACGAGGCATCGATTAGTAGGATTTACTAATTTTACGATTGAATTCCTTTCTTGAATGATGCACTAGTCAAAAGACAAAAAAAAAAAAAAAGAGCAACCAAACTTCCTTCACCTTCATCTCAAATATCACCATCAACTCAGGTACACCTAACCTCAAAAGCCAACTAAAGTCACATCTCAAGCTCTCATATTGCATTTCCATCACATTGCCTTATCTGTCTTAACAATGTTTAAGAAACAGATGACACACGTGCACATTCAAAAGTCCTTTCTCTAAGAAAAAAAAGAAAAATTACATTCGCATGCTTGTATCTTTTGCTTGCATCTTTCTACTGCATCTTATCAGGTCTTCGCCACATCGGCCTATGAATGATCTGCCGGCATCTCGAAAGGATCACCTCCCAGATCCCCAAAGTCAGCCGCCGGACAAGTAGAAAAGTCGAGAAAATTCAAAGGTAAGCCCTTTCCTAAAAAAAAAAAAAAAAAAAAAAAAAAAAAAAAAGGAAAAAAAAAAATTAGCTTTCCTATCTTTGGGGAAAGCCCATTTCAAAAGTTCAAAAGCTTTCCTATCTTTGGGGAAAGCCCATTTTCAAAAAGTTCAAAAGCTTTCCATCTTTGGGAAAGCCCATTTTCAAAAATTCAAAGCTTTCCATCTTTGGGGAAAGCCCATTTTCAAAAAGCTTTCCCTATCTTTGGGGAAAGCCATTTTCAAAATTCAAAAAACTTTCCTATCTTTGGGAAAGCCCATTTTCAAAAGTTCAAAAGCTTTCCTATTTTGGGAAAGCCATTTTCAAAAAGTTCAAAAGCTTTCCTACTTGTCTTGGGAAAGCCCATTTTCAAAAAGTTCAAAAGCTTTCCTATCTTTGGGAAAGCCCATTTTCAAAAGTTAAAAGCTTTCCTATCTTTGGGAAAGCTAATTTCAAAAAGAAAAAAGCTTCCCTGGGAAAGCCCATTTCAAAAAAAAGTTCAAAAGCTTTCCTGTCTTTGGGGAAAGCCCATTTTCAAAGTTTCAAAGCTTCCACGTCTTTGGGAAAGCCCATTTTCAAAAAAAAAAAGTTCAAAAGCTTTCCAATGTGGGAAAGCCAATTTTCAAAAAGTTCAAAGCTTTCCGTGCTTTGGGAAAGCCAATTTTCAAAGTTCAAAAGCTTTCCACATGGGGAAAGCCCATTTTCAAAAAGATTACGTTTTGGATGCAATGGATATGCATTTTGTTTTCAATGTCGACGCAATGGATATTGCGTTTTGTGTCGTGATGCAATGGATATTGCATCATTTTCTCGTTTAATGCAATGGATATTGCATTTTGTTTAATGTCGACGCAATGGATATTGCGTTTTGTGTTGCGATGCAATGGATATTGCATCCATTTTTTCGTATTAATGCAATGGATATTGCATTAAGTTTTGTCAACATGATGGATATTGTGTTTTGTGTCGCGATGCAATGGATATTGCATCCGGTTGTTAATGCAATGGATATTGCATTAAGTTTTGTGTCGAAACGCAATGGATATTGCGTTTTGTGTCGCGATGCAATGGATATTGCATCTATTTTCGTGTTAATGCAATGGATATTGCATTTAGTTTGTGTCGACGCAATGGATATTGCGTTTTGTGTTGCGATGCAATGGATATTGCATCGTTTTCCGTGTCGACGCAATGTATATTGCGTTTTGTCACGATGCAATGGATATTGCATCCGTTTTCGTGTTAATGCAATGGATATTGCATTAAGTTTTTGTCGACGCAATGGATATTGTTTTGTGTCAATGCAATGGATATTGCATTTTGATATCGTTTTTTTCACTAGGTTGTAATGGATATTACAACTATTTTCCGCATAACACTTGTGCATTACAACACTTGATCATAGGTTGTTTGTTTCGGCTTAGGCCGAACTACGCTTGGTCGATTCCTTTTATTAAGGGATACGTGGCGCTACATTAGTAGGTCCGACCATCGAGCATTTAATTTGCAGATCTGCTTAAAAATTACGATAACTTCGCTATAATGACTAAAAATGTCTAGGATATGGAGGTTTGATAAATTGTTGCATTATAAGCTACCTGTGCATATTTCTCCCTCGTTTGAAATGAAACGAAATTGGAGAGTCTATTCTAATCAACGATGTTCGTCTACTCGAAGGCTGCGGGTTAGCAGTGACTCCATCGTTGAGGGCTCTGTAGACACCCCAATTTCGCACTCGATATATGACATGACAAAAAATATCAAGAAGCTGTTAAAACATTAACAAATGTCAAGTTCTGAGGTCAAAATTGCAAAAGGACAAAGCAGATGCACAAAGGACAAATTGCGTGGGGCCAAAGTGTCAAAATGAGCAATGTTTGAGGTTTGGGCACCACCTACCAAGTGGGTGTGGCGCCCAAACCCCAATAAGTGGCACCCAAACCCCACTCTCCAAGCACTATTCATCACTCCATTTGCCGTAAAATGCAATAAACGCATGTACAACTCCCCGATGCACGGAGAGAAATCACAAAATTCCTTCGATGTCCCAGCCTCCTCCTATAAATAGGGCCTCGGCTCCTTCATTCAACACACCTGCGTAAAAATTTCTCTGCTGCCTCTCGTTAAGAAATAAATACCGATAGATCAATTTCCAAAGCCTCGAAACCACCGCTAAACCTCCGCCAAACACAAATCCAACCCAGAGAAGTGTACCTTAGCCCCCAACTAGGTATCCACCCCTTTTCCCGGTCCAAAAATCGTGGATAAAGCAGCTTGCTCGCCTCGATTTAAAAGGCCAAAATAGCCGAGGTAAGTCAGTTACTCGCCAAAATTTAGCCTTTTCGGTCAAACAAACAAATAAGCAGTTACCCCGCCCGATCCCGAGGCCGAAAAGTAACTTTCGAGCGCTTACGCCGTTGCCCAAATTCACACAACACACAACTTCAACTGCACTGCACTGCACTGCACGAAAAAAAAAGACTCTCTCCCCGAGGAACGGAGCGAGCACACCCCTACGCCGCTTTGTAAGCTTTTATTGTTAAAGTCTTTTATTTCTATGTAATAGTATTATTTCCAGTCCGGCCCAATGTAAATATATAAGCAGTTGTGCTGCCCGGATTTTATTAGGAAATAGTACTAAATGTAGCCGTTATTATGGCAAAATATTTTTTTAGATGAGTTTGTATTTATTTATTTTATTCAATAAAGTCTTTATTTGTAAATGTATTATTTCTGGTCCGGTTCAATATCAAAATATAAGCGATTATGTTTGCCCGGATTTTATTAGGAAATAATACTAAAAAGAGCAGTTATAATGGCCAAATATTTTTAAATGTGTCGTAATTATTGAAAGAGACACATGAGTCCGTAAATAATGTGGCCACGAATATATCTGCTTAATTTTCCCTTGTCAAAATAAGACCTTATTTATTTGCTAAGTAAATGTGACAATAAGCATACTTCAGCCAAAAACATTTCGAGACCGAAAGGGCGAGTTGGGTGCCTAGCACCTTCCCAACTCGTAACTTAGCCTCCGAACCCGCTTTCTAAAATCTCTGGTTTTCTTTTTTGGTTTTCCTTTATTTTTGCCTTAAAATAAAGGTGGCGACTCTAAAACATTTTGGATCCAGTGGGGCCTCGCAACATCTTTCTTTGCACTTTCAATGCGTTCTCCCTAAACAAGGGAGAATGGAATGGAAAGGTGATGTATTCCTATGTCCTGGTATCCCCTAAACAAGGGATAACTTGACATAGAAAACCCAAAGCACTCATAGTGATCCGAAATAGGCCATAAGACTATTTTCATAAAATCCATAGTGGGGGCGTCGCAATATTCTTTCTTGCACTTCTCTATTTTCCCTGAAAGATAAAGGGGAGAATGGGAATGGAAGAGTAATGCATTCTCATATCCTGTTATCCACGAAATAAGGGATAACTTGACATGGAAAACCATAAGTTCCCATATTGGATACAAAATTCACTCAAGGCAACCGAGGCACATTCCAACGTGCTAATATAGACAGCACTCCTCTCGCACTTTGGATTTCGTCTTCCCCTAAACAAGGGAGGGTGGAACGAGAGCAGTGGTGTCCCGCATCCGCACGTACGCGCACCCCTATCCAAGGGCGCGCGGGGCGCGGGGGCACATCCCGGGAACCTCACAGTGAGCATAGCCCCTACTGATGTATCTGTGACGGTTAAATATAGAAGAAGAGTTTTATGTGTATGGGGAGGAGCTAGCACTAGTGGATTGGCAAGGTAGGCTTTTATTTTTTCGAAGGCTAGCTGGCATTTTTCATCCCAGATTTGGTCAGTATTTTTCTTTAGGAGTTTGAATAGGGGCTTACATATGGAGGTCAGCTGTCTGATGAAGCGGCTGATATATTGTAGCCGGCCCAAGAAGCCTTTGAGTTCTGTTGGAGTTCTTGGTTGCGGCATATTTATGAGGGCTTTGATTTTGGCTGGCTCGATCTCAATGCCTTGCTCGGTCACCATGAATCCCAGGACCTTGCCTTTGGTAATCCCGAATGTGCATTTGGTGGGGTTAAGCTTCATCTGATGCTTTCTTAACCTTTCAAAGAATTTTCGAAGGTCTTTGATATGGGCACCGTCGGCATTGCTGGAATGAATGATCATGTCGTTAACGTACACTTCGACCTCTTTATGGATCATGTCATTAAAGAGGGCAGTGGCAGCTCTTTGATATGTAGCCCCAGCATTTTTTAGCCCAAATGGCATGGCATTGTAGCAGTAGGTTCCCTAAGGGGTGGTGAATGATGTTTTTTCCTAGTCATCTGCTGCCATTTTGATTTGGATGTAGCCCAGCATGCCGTCTACAAAGGATCTTATTTTGTGAGTGGCTACAGCGTCTACCACAATATCAATGTTGGGTAGAGGGAGGTCGTCTTTGGGCAATGCCTTGTTGAGGTCGCGGAAGTCCACGCAGATCTGAACCTTCCCATTAGGCTTTGGAACGGTCACTATATTTGACAGCCAGATCAAGTATTCATCTACCCGAATGAATTTGACGTGTAGCTGCTTCATGATTTCTTCTTTCACTTGCAATGACCATTCCGATTTGATTCGGCGGAGTTTCTGCTTGACTAGCCGAGCATCAGGATAAGTAGGGATCCGGTGTTCAACAATGGCTAGATCCAGCCCAGGTATATCTTCGTAGGACCATGAAAAGATGTCCACGAATTCTTTGAGAAGGTCAACAAGTGCTACCCTTTCAGAACCTTGTAGGTAGCTGTCGATTCTGACTTCTTTGATTTCATTGTTTAGCCCCAGATTGATAGCGGTCAAGTCTTCATCTGCTGCGGCTGATTGATGCTTTTCCTGGTGCCTGACTGACTTGGCGAGCTCAAACAAGTAACTTTTATATTTTGAGTTCATTTCATTAAATGACTTATTATCAAAGTTAAATGATGTGTCTTTTAATGAAGGTGCAACTAAAGAATACGCGAAGACATCTAGATTAACATTATTAGCAAACTGTACAGGGTTATTTACATTATTGAGGACCTGGGGTTTGAGAACCTCAATTTTAGGGAGCGGATCGATAGATGACCAATCCGTAAGGCTATAGGAAGGATGGGAAATAGTATATCCGAAACGGTCCACCAGGTCTGCGGGTATCAAGAGCAGGCTGGTTGTAGTATACCAATTCTGCAAAGGCTTATCAGAAATAGACTCGAACTCAGCAGAGAGCTTTTCATAGCTAGTGTCTCCATCTATCATCCCCAGAAAAATGTCTCCTAGACAGCCATTATCTAACAGGGCCATAGCATAATCGTCTTGGTTTATAGACCAAGTATTCTCAACTGTAACATTTTTACATGCAGGGGTACGGGGCTCCAGGGTAACCTGTTCCATTTTATCTATGGCGAGACTGACATCTTCGAAGATCTCCCAACCAGTGCCTTTTCCCATTCTGGTCTAACCAGGGCTCAGGAAACATGACATAGGCATATGTTTCCCCTTTCATTACAAAGTAACCATTTAAGGTTTTTCTATATGGTTGGAGAGGGGGATATTCGTAAGGACGTTTTTCTCGCTCGGCCTTGTTTTAGTCACGTTTTTGTTACATGACTGCTGCTATTTCAGCTGGAATAGGTTTGTATCCTAGACCAAAAGGAGGGATACATTCCTTAAGTTCATCTTCGACCAGAATGACAAGTCCTTGCTGATTTCTGCCGAGGCCTAAACCAGTCATATAATTCATTTTCTGAAACATGTTTAAAAGGACCATGTTTCCTAGAGATGTAGTCTTTTTTCTGGTGATGTCAGTTTCTCGCCACATTCAATGGCGTTGACTCTAGCTTGGGGGATAACCTCAAAGCCACTGAGGAAGATACACGTGTCATCATGTTCTATTTCGAGGATTGGGATGTCCCCGTTTTCCTTGTTTTCCACGATCTTATCAGACATAATGATTACTATATGGTCATCGTGGATAAACTTGACACGTTGATGCAGCGAGGAGGCTACCCCTTTTACCCCATGGATCCAAAGGCGTCCCAGCAACAGGCTGAAAGTGGCTGGTATGTCCAAAACTTGGAATTCTACTGGCATGGTTAACGGCCCGATAGTCATCATTAAGGTGACCACCCCTAGGACACATCAACTAGTGTTGTCGTATGCCCTTACTAGTAAGGTGACTGACATCCCCACCGACCCAAGTGACTTTTTCAGTGCTACAGGTATTTTGGGTATCCACGATAGTGTCCCAAGAGAGCATATTGCAATTAGGCTCTTTTATGGTTGGAAAGAAAGGGATAATGATATATGGCAATGAGTGTTTATTTATTTCGAACTTGGGTAAGTAATCTTTTTCATCAACCTCAATCATATTGATTTGAGTTAGAGGGTTATTGACTATATTTGGTCTAGGAGGAGGTTTTTTAATAACCTTATCATCTATTAGGTCCTGGATAGCGTTCTTAAGCACATAGCACTTGTCGGTGAGGTGACCACTGCAGTAGTGGTATTCAGAGTACTGGGCATGATTCCATGTGTTGGGCAGGAGATTCGGCGGCCTTTAGTTTTCCAAAGGCTTCAGCACTCCCTGTGCCATTAGCCCTTGTAGTATCACAGACTGAGGAGCGTGCAGTTCATCGTAGTACCGGTTTCCTCTATTTTGACCCCTGAAATTCCTGTTCGGACCATTGTTTCCTCCCACTGTGTTGACAGACCTATCTGCTCCGTAGGACCACGGAACAGTGTTATAATTCTGGGTAGGAAAGTTGGCGGATGAACTTCCTACCATATTAACGGCTGATCCTGATGCGACTGCCTTTCCTTTTGATTAGCGAAAAAAGTTGGAGGGCATATTGACTTTTAAATGCCCAGTTCATATATCTTCATCAATACGGACTCCTATTTCCACTATTTTTTCTTTGAAATTGCTATAAGGGAGATACCGCATGTGTTCCAGCTAAATAGGTTAGAGATTTTTTATGAACATCCTGGATGACTCAGCTGGATCAGATCTGTCGAGTGTTTAAGCTATTTTTCTTTTCCACCTGGCTGCAAACTCAGCTCATGTTTCTTTTTCCCTTTGGGTGCACGATTCAAGATCTCTTTTGTTTTCAGAGGTAGTATTATCCTTGTACCTCTTTAGAAACCCTTCAGCTATTTGGTCCCAAGTACCCATGGTGTTATTGTCTGCTAGCATTAACCATTGCTTGGCAGCCCCTATCAAGGTAAGATGGAAATTGGAAGCCACAGCTTCAAAGCTAGTCCCTTTTGACTGCATGCCGGTAGAATAGGATTTTAAGTGAGAGATAGGGCATCCAATCCCATCGAATTTTTCTATGTCGGACATTTTGAATTTTGAAGGTAGTATTGCTGAAGGTTACAATGCTAATGCCTTCGTAGGAAATTCTCCTTTGTTCATAACTCTGAGCATCACATTTTTCAAATTTTCCATGTCAGCCTCCATTTTGGTGGGAGGGGGAGTTGGGTTTTGGTATATGCTGGTAGGATTGGGAAAGGCCGGGTTTATTTCTGGCTGTGGTATTTGGTAAGGATTTTGGGTAGGATTCTGGTAAGGATTTTGGGTAGGATTTTGGTAAGGGTTTTAGGTAGGATTCTGGTAAGGGTTTTGGGTAGGATTCTGGTAAGGATTTTGGGTAGAATATTGGATAGGTGGGTTATTAGCATTTTTGGTTTGGCGGCCAGGATCATTGGAAGGTAAATAGGCCGTTACTTGGCCTGGCTGGTTATAACTCCTAGGGTCCATATGTGGACTATTTTGGAGTGGGTTGGTGATGGGGAAAGGGAGGTCATTTGGATTTTGGGGGGTGTTGGTGCTTGGGAAAGGATATGGAGGGTAGGGTGAGAAAGGGTTAACATTTGGGTAATAAGGGTTAGGTCGGGGATTTGGATTTTGGATAATGGTGGTATTTGACGGGTTGGTGTTTGGCTAATGGTTTGGATTTAGAGGAATATGGGAAGTTGATGCTTCTTGAGGGACGGTAGGGAAAGAGGTTCCCTCACCGCTGGGTTTTGGACCTTGTATGAGATTTGCTATTTGGCTTAGCTGCTTAGTAAGCGATCATTTCGTGCATCCAAATTTTGATCTAGCCATTGTTGTATAGTCGGAGTCGGAGCATACCCTTAGCCCCTGTATCTGTACCCACTGCGAACTGCTCATTTTCAACTACCATTCTACTCAAATCTGTACCCTCTGCACTGATTCTGCCCTTTTCTGATCTGACCCTAATACTTTCTGATCTGATCTTTGTGCCTGTATCATGTATCAACCGACCAGTAATATCTCTACCTTTCCAAACTCGGGCCAGGTTTCTGAGGAAAAGGGGTTTGAAAGCATCAGAAAGGGTTGGCTGAAGGCTTTCTGGGTTTGGAGTACAGCGTGCCTTTATTAATATTTTATTATTATTATTCGTTTTCCCTACAATTGATCGGACAAGCACCTGCTTTGTTTTGACGGTCTCAGGACTATTCCTAGAATAGTGGATTCTTTCTCCAGAGTATAGGACTCTCGTATTCCACCTGCCTTTCGACTCCCCAAGATCGGACTGATCTCAAGCGAAGAGCCTATACTCTTTCCGGGATCCACCATTCAAAATGGTCTAGGTCGGATATCAGAAAATTATTGGTCAGCTCCTGTGCATATTTTATTCATATCTTTTTTTTTTTTTTTTGCTTTGCTTCTTTTTTTTTTTTTTGCACAGGGACTGGTCAATAACTCAAAGATATAAAAATCGATCGGTCCATGAAGTGTCCTGAGAAACTATATGCAATTTAATATTGGTTGATGCAGGGGGTAAGCTGGTCATAATGTAGGGTAGCAGTTCGGAATATTTCTACATGCGTGTGCATGTGTGCGGTATCTAAAAAGCAGTAAAATCTTTTCTTTTTTTTTTCCAGATATAAAGCAGTAAATAAAACAGATATGACACGTCTTGCTGTTCTTTGTGGATTTTCTCGGCTTTTTAGTTTGAGCGTGAGCAAGCAACCATTCAGATCAAGAAATAGAAAGAAAATTGGGGAATCTATCTATTCCTATTAATTACATATTGGTTATATTCCCCAAAATAAAATGACAGAGTGAAAGAATATTTACATATTTTTGTGCGATAAAAATAAAGCAAGTAGAATAATAATATGAAGCAGAAATAAAGCAAAAATAAAATAAAGCCCCAGCCCTTTTGTTATACTGCCTAGAAATCTATTTTTTTGTTTTAAATATACATGTAATGGTAACTGGAACGAAACTGCTGCAAGAGGATGATTATATCCACAAATATATACACAGATATATAAGAATGCAATATTTAAAATGCTAAAGAAATATAATAAGCATATTTTAGTCAGAAACTAAAGAAAACTGATTTTTTTTGTTTTTCATGAAAACTGAGTCTAGCCCTCCATTTTTTTCTTTAAAATAAAAACGACGTCTTGTCACTTGAGTATGCTTAAGTTTTAACAGGTCTTGATATTACATGTCATGTCACATGTCATGGGTACAAAATTAGGGTGTCTACATTGGGCTAGGCATAGTGAAGAGGCTTTGTCACACCAGCATTCGGAAAAGAAGTGTCGAGCATTCTTTTTTTTTCCCTAAGGGGGGCATGGGAAGGGATCGAACCTAAGACCTCACACTCTGTGAAGCCCCATGTTTACCACTGGGCCACCCCCTTAGGGGCTGCCGAGCATTCTAGCTCGGTCCTCGTCAGTGAAATAGGGATGTGCATGGCCGAGGTAACTAATTCTCTTGTTCTGTAAGAACGAGTAAACCCCACATGTTTTATTTTTGACTTATCTTATTTTCAAGTGGCCTCCAAAACTGAGTTGTTATACGACCGGCTCCTTGATAATCTGAAATCTTCCGGCTCGCTGACTATAGAAAAGAACAAACTTGAAGAACAAGTCAATACCCTTCGAGCTGAGCTTAAGCAGAACGAAGAAGCCGTGACTATGAAAGTGACTGAGCTTTCAAAGCTAGAAGAGGTGAAGAAGACTCTGGAAGCTCACCTCAGCTTCTCCAAAAAATCCGAGGAGACTCCTCTCAACAACATATGGCAAGTGAGGAAAGAGCTCAAAGAAGCATTCAACAAGTTGGAGCAAACAAAGACGGAAGCATCTGAGAAGGAAAAGAAGCTAAGGGAAGAGTTGTCACAGCCTAATGAGGAGTAGAGGCAAGCAATAATCGATGATTATAAAAACTCCGAGGACTTCCAAGCCAGATTTGAAGACGAGGCCTACCCTTTCTTCCTCCAAGGGGTGCACCATGTCTTGAGACAGCTAGCGTGTAGCGGGATGGATATTCGGCTCGAGGTGCTCGTTGAATGGGGAACTAACACCCCCTTCTGCCCCTATGCTCGCCCGGGACACGCTTTGGTACCCTACACTGAGGATGACCCAGATCTGGATGGCCATGTCACAAGAGGCCGCAACTCTGGCCGCCCACGCTGCCGGCGATGGTGAAGTGGTGGTCATTGTGGACGGGAAGGAGGACCAAGGAGAAGAGACCACTGCAGCCCCTCTGGAAATTCCTTCAAACTCTTAAAATGTATTCCATAACTTTTGTAACTTTAACGCTTGTTGCACAAACAATTTCATCTTTTGTCTTGTAACTTCCAAGCTTTCTTTTACCGTTATTGCTTGCATCCATAGAGTAATTTATATTACTTTCCAAACGCAATCTTCTCAATTAAACAAATATTTACCGAGCTTGACGAAGAGAAATACACATTGCTCTCGAACACCAACCCCCTAAATCGAGCAAAGAAAAAACCCAGCCCGCCGAAGAAGGCATAATCGAGGAAACGAGCTCGAACACCAAACCTTTTTCACGAACATAAATTTCTTTCTAGTGAAAAATAGGATAATCGAGTTAACAATTGAACACCACTCGAACACCAACTTTTTAATCGAGCATGTAAAAAACCCATGCGCATTAAAAAGCATAATCGAGATAACATTAGCACAATAGCTGTGAGAAAATAAATGACGCCCAAAACATTCATTTATTTCCCCCCCCCCCCATTTGCAATCAAGCAAAAGGGATAACAAATCGTTTACACATTTCCCATCAACGATAATATTTCTTCAGATGATCTGCGTGCCACATATGTTTCAGGTCGCTGCCCTCCTCTGTTCGCAACATATAGGTCCCTTCTCTGACTATTTTGACAACTTGAAAAGGACCTTCCCAATTAGGAGATCCCCACTCTGCTCGATGACCTGTTGCTTCAATTTTACGGAGGACCCAATCGCCCACAGCAAATGACCGACCCCGAACTCACTTGTCGTGGTGGGCTTTTGCTCCTTGTTTGTAGTTTGCCATTTTCAGTTTAGATTCAACACGCTTTTCCTCCAACAATCAAGATCAACTGCCCGAGCTACAACATTATATTATGCATCATAATGAGATACTCTATGATTTGGTAAGTACATTTCCACCGGGGCCATGGCCTCAGATCCATAAGCAAGAGAAAAAGTTGTTTCATCCGTAGGCCCTCTGACCGATGTTCTGACCGACCACAAGGCTGATGGTAGCTCATCCACCCATCTCCCCGCTTTATCCTCAAGACTTCTTTTGAGGGCATGCAAAACTTATTTGTTAGCTGCCTCAGCCTGTCCATTACCTTGAGGGTATGCGACGGAAGACTGCTAGTGTTTCACACGCATCTGCTCGCATGCCTTTGTAAATTTATCCGAAAACTGAGTCCCATGACCAGAAACTATAGCTCGGGGTACACCAAAATGACACCAGATATTCTCGTGCACGAAATCGATCACACTGACCTCACTGATAGTTGCCAAAGGCTTAGCTTCAACCCACTTCGTGAAGTAATCCACAGTGACCATCGCATATTTAAACTTCGAGCGAGCCAAGGGGAAAGGGCCAATCAGATCAATTCCCCATAGATCAAACGACCACGATGCCACCACTGGAGTCTGCTCGGTAGAAGGTAACTGAGGCACATCAGCGTAACGCTGACACTTATCACACTACCGAACATACGTTTCTGCATCTTGCCTCAAAGTAATCCAATAAAAACCTACAGACAACACCTTTTCTGCCAATGACCACTGGCCCAAGTGCCCTCCAAATTTTCCTTCGTGAATTTCCCCAAGAACACCCTCGGTCATCTCTGGCCGCACACACCTGAACAAAGGCTTGGTATATGACCGCCTGTAAAGAACTTTGTCCAGAATAATATACCGACATGCTCGCTTCTGAATGGTATGTGCTTCTGATTTATCCTCGGGCAAAACCCCTTGCTTGATGTAATCCTTTAAGTCATCAATCTAGTATTTCGTTGCAGGCTCAATGTCCATGATTACCTCTTTCTCTATCGCCGGTATCTCCAAGTATTCGATCATGAACCCGGGATGCAAAAATTGAATTTCCTCTTTAGCCATCTTCGAAAGATAATCCGCGCGCATGTTATCTTCGCAACCAATTCTGACCAACTCATTCAGAATTTCTTTTACCATCGCGCAATATTGAACCAGAACAGGATGATGTATAGCATAGTCACCCTTGACTTGACTGACTACCAATTGAGAGTCACAATAAACCATGATCTCATACATCGACATCCTGTGCAAGCTCTAACTCTGCGAACAAAGCCTTATATTCCACTTGATTGTTAGATGCTGGAAACTTGAAGCGTAGAGCCTTTTCAAACTCCATATCCTGCTCGGGTGGAACCAATAAGAGACTTGCTTCGCTTCCTAGCTTGCTAGCTGATCCATCTACATATAACTCCCAAATAGACCGGGCGAGGCCGCTGAACAGAACGTTGGTACCGAGGGGGGAAATTCTCCTCCGCCTCAATCCTAAAACTAGTTTCACTAAATCGCTAAAAACATATGCCTTAATAGCTCATCGAGGCTGTTAGTCAATCTGAAACTCGGTTAACTCAATTGACCAGGTGAGCAAACGACCAGAAGAATCCGGCTTATGCAGCATTTTCCTGATAGGTGTGTCCGTATACACAATAATTGGGTGTGCAGAAAAATAAGCTTGAAGTTTTCGAGCAGCAATAGGCCCCAGACATCGGTCACGTGCCTAACATACTTTCTTTAGTCACGAGCGAAACGCATGCACTCCACATAGTCCAGGTCAAAGTTAAGAGCGGGCAGCGGTTAGACTTTGACCACTATGATCTAAAGGGTGAGCACTTACTTCTCAGAAGTTTGGGGGCTGGGTAGATAGCGAGCTGGAGGCCAAGCGCTTAGCGAGCAAGTGTACAACGAGCAGGCTTACTATGCTTGGTTATGCAATAACGGTCATCTTGGACGTGGGCGGTTACTTTCGAGAAACTCGCTTCTACATTCAGGATGCGGCCATTAAGTTGGGCGTGGCAGTTAATGTGCCCGCCAAACATGCTCCGGCATTGAATGAGAAGTTATTTAGCTCCCCACGAAGGCTATAAAACCCCTCGAATCAAAGGAGGGAGGGATGTGATTTCCTAACTAAGGCAAAACTCTGTCAAATTGCTTACTCAAAGGAGGTGTAAAACTAGTTAATAATAACAAGACTCTAAGTAACAATATTCTATACAGATATATTCACACATAATAACTATAATTTATTTATTTGAATAATATAAAATTTAAAACAAAAAAATGTTTTTTTTAATTGAAGAGAGCCGCCAAGCCCTAGCAACTTTTCTTAGTGAGTAAATGTCAACCATGGTAAAAATGCTTTTTGTAGTGATGGGTGTTTTAGCAATTCAAACGAGGAGAGAGACATATGGACAAAAATACCCTTGCAAAAATTGTCATGTGAATTGCACATGTCAAAGATAACTGATATTTAACGAATTTTTTTGATAGAGGGATGTTTTGAAGGCAATAATCGTCTAGGGACAAAAAAAACGCAATAGTAGTATAGGGGGTTTCTCAAAATTAAGGAAAGGTACAGGGACGTTTAGTGTTTTTTTAATTTAGAAAGTATCTATATTATAATATAGCTCATTCTTACACATGCGCAATTGACTGAAGCTATTTAGAGGTTGAGATTAAATTATCTTTAAAAATTTAATGGTTGTGATTCACTCTTATATTCACATGTGTGAGAGTAGTTATCCACTTTTAACTCTCTATTTTTCTCACCCTGTTACAAAATCACACCTACAATTAATTTTATGAACAGTCACACCCTGAGATTAATCTTCTAAAACATTACCTCTTACAAAACATCAACCTTACATTAATATAATCTCACAATAGAGCTCAATTGTTTGACTGAGACTATCTGGCTATGGGGGTTGATTCTACTGCAAAATCAAACTTTCCTAGGTCAATTACATATAACTCCTTACAAATAACCCCCCTCAACTATGCGTCGAGTTCGAATAGTGCATCTCAACTACCATTTGAAATAAGGTACCCCTCAACTGTAACATTTTTTTTAAATCGCACCTTCTATTTAGATATTGACATTTCAATTGACGAAATGACACCGTGCCATAGACATGGGCACGAAGATCTTATCTATATTACAATAAAGCTCATTCTCACACATGTGCAATTGACTAAAGCTATTTAGAGATTGAAATTAAATTATCTTTAAAATTTTAATAGTTGAGATTCACTCTCACATTCACATGTGTGAGAGTAGTTATTTAACTCTCTATTTTCTCTCACTTTATTACAAAGTCATCCCCTACAATTAATATTATGAGCAGTCACACCATGAGATTAATTTTCTAAATCATTACCTCTTACAAAACAACAATCTTACATTAATATAATCTCACAATAGAGCTCAATTGATTGACTGAAACTATCTGACCATGGGGGTTGATTCCATCGCAAAATCAAACGTTCATAGGTCAGTTACATATAACTCTTTATAAATAACTCATCTCAACTATGGGTCAAGTTCGAATAGCACCCCTCAACTACTACTTGAAATAATATACCCCTTAACTGTAACATTTTTAAAAATCGTACATTTTATTTAGACGTTGTCGTTTCAATTGACGAAATGACAACGTGTCATAAATATGGACACAAAGATCTAGTTACTCTATAAAAAGTCTTAGTTGTTTCATTTTCTAACTTTTTATCTCTAGATGGCATTCTTTTGTGAAGCCATTGCCAATTGCCATGCACCATTTATGTTAGCTAGTAATTCATTGGTTCGAAAACTTCACAAGTATTTCCGCCTTTTCTAATACTTAATCTGTTTCTAAATATTTGTCATTTTTTTCTTTTTTTTTTCTGTTCTAAAATAATTATCCTTTTTAAAAACATTCATTTTCAAAAAATATTTTTTCTATTTTATCTTTATTTTTTCTACTTACTTTAATTATGACAACATGCTCAAGATTTAAGAATATTAAAGGAAACCACACATTACACAAATATTTATAATATAGTCAATTATTTTTCGTAAACAATATATCGGGTCAAAGAGAACGATTATCTGAAAACTGAAGGAGTATATATAGGGCCGGAAAAACAGTCGTGTTGGACTATTATTGGGTCGGTACGATAACATCACGGTACGATAAATAAAAACATGAACACGTCACTATAAACTTATTTAGCCAGACCCGTTAGACCCACTAAGCACGTTAAGCCCAATAAAAATTATAGAATAGTATATAATTTGTATTTTTAATACATATTTTGAAAATATATCAATAAAAATAGTCAAGTAATTTAAAAGTCACAAATTTTTAAATGTTAAAACTATAAAATAATCATGAAAATAATTTAAAAGAAGTGAACAATAGTCAACAATTCTTAATAAATTTTAAAAACATATATATTTTAGTTATCGTATCTTACTGTGTTTATCAAGCAAGCCCGTTATCAACTCATTTTTTATGGTGTCTTATCGTGTTGACCTTATAACGGCTCGAACCCGATAAGCCCCAGCTCAAACATTATAATTTTGTGTTGTATCGGTCAATCGTATGCCTCAAATTGTCATCCCTATATATATATATATATATATATATATATATATATATATATATATATATATATATACACACACACATATATATATATATATATATATATAATTTTTAGGTTGTTCTAAAAAAGTCTATTTTTTAATCATTTCATTATAAAAAGTTATTTAAATACAAATTATACACTATTTTTGATTAAAAAAACAATTATCGTTTTAAATATATGTCCTGATTCTAATATACTATTCTCTCTGTCCTAAAATTATTGTTTGGATTGATTTGACGTACGGTTTAAAAAATATATATTTGATTGAATTATTAATATTAGTTTGATGTATAATTTACTTTAAATCTCATATGTGTATAGCTCATAATTAAAATATGATGAAACAATAATAAAAATATTGTTTTAAAAAAATAATTTTAAATAAAACAATTATTTTAAGATAGATAAAAAAAAAAAGCAAAATAATAATTTTAGGATGTAATTTTAGTAAACGGAGAGTGCATTCCTATAACAAAGTCAACAGTTTGTTAACAAGTCTCTCTCTCTCTCTCTCTCCTTTTCTCTCTCATGATGAGCTTATTATTATGAAATGTGATGTGACACCATGGCATGCATTAATACATCCTTGTGAACAAGTAGGGGGAATAGAGTGCAGTGTACTTTGCAATTTGGACTTTACATTAAAACTTAATTAATCTTTTAAACTTTATTAGGTATCTTAAGCAACCATGTCATGCGATGTCATACATTATTATATATATATATATATAAAAGCATTCTAAAGAAGAATGGAAATGTAAAGGATCCAAAAATGGAGAATATTTCCAACTTAAAAAAAGCACAAAATAAATGACATTTGGGAGAGGTGGTGTCTTTAATTTATATGTTAAGAAAGAAAGAGTCAAGATTAGACTTTGTGGGTAGATATAGAAGCTTCATCTTACAACTACCTAATCTTCTTCCCTAACCCATCTCTTTTTGGGGGTTTGTGCACTACTTATATTGATTTTTATTCAACCACTGAATCAACCAGAGGCTTGAGAACAACAAACAAATCAAATTGAAGAAAATTAAAAATAAAAAGATGAATGAAACAACAGGCAAAGCAGAGGTAGGCAGGCTCCATAGCTCACAATAATCTGTGTTAGGTCACAGTAAATGTGGGGTGTGGTTGGTGTGTGTGTGTGTGGGTGGAGGGGGGCACATTGTTCAGATGTTTGTTCTTGCCATCTCAACTCTTTGTCTTTATAATTAGAAAGATGAAGATGTGTTACTGTACACAGAATAGAGAGAGTTGGGTATCTTTCCCCCAACCATTTTTGGGTAATTGTGTGCTATTTACACACTATCACTATCTCCGGATATCTTACAAGTAGAACTCTCAATTGTGTGGATTGAGTTAAGACGATTAATGGGTCGAAACCTATTAAAAATCGAATATTAAACGAGTTAAATGTGTTTGATTGAATCAGATCGGACTATAACGAGAACAGATGCTCCATTTTAACCTGGATTCCCCCTCCCCCAAATCATATATTTATAGTGTAAAAACTATAGGGTCAAAATAGGTAATAAGTTCGACCCGCTTTAACCCGATCAATACCAACCCCTTAATATTTTTTGGTTGAAACGAGTTATTTATTTTAACCCAAATATTTGTTAACGAGTTGGATCGGGCTATTTTCATATCGGGTCGAGCAGGCTAACGGGTTCTAGGGTTTAATTATCATACCTGCTTACAAATAAACAAGATACTACAAGAATTTTGACATGCTTAAATCTAACATAATAATATTTAAAATGTCCAACTACCACAAAATAACATTAATTCTTCCACCTTTTACCAAACTTTGAAGGTAAAAACTTAAGAAATATCGTTTTATGGATATTTTTTATAGGATAAATCTCTTTAACTCGACCTATCATGCATTGATAATTGAGCTATGATAAAATGATACTTCATCTTACAAATTATGATTCATAACAAGGCTTCACACGTACCTACTCAAGCTTTTATTGTTAGTGTAGATGTTAATTTTTGATAATCACACCCAAATCCTAATATTAGGGTTTGAAACAAAACAATAGCTTGTGAAATTACATTTTGCCCTTGTCGGTTGATCGTGTGTCATCATTGTGGTGATCAATGATTATTGCCCGCATAAAAACAATGGGTTACCTCTTGCCTCACGTCGAAAGGTCTATCAATTTAATTACCAAACATATTATGAGTAGGAATTGATGAAGTGTGCTACCATATTATCACACCATGAATTAAGTAAGGTGTTTGGGGTCATCATTGGAGACATTAAGGACACTCCCTTACCCTTATTAACGTTGTTGAACCATCGTTTTCAATGAAAGAGGTTTAGAGTGCGAGTCTTATTAGTATTTCTCAAATTCTAGGTTTTATAAATTTTTTATGAATTTCAGAATTCAGATTAAGTAGAGGAAAATGCAAAAATTATTAAGGTATAAAAGTCATCATCTTTAATTTTTGTAACAAACATTTAAAGAGATTACACTTATTTTTAAAGTAAAAAGAGTTGTGTAAGATGGTCTTACGGATCTTAAATCGTATGACAGACATATCCATGTTAAATGAGTCAAAATTTAAAAATGTCAGTGCCATCCCTCAACTTTTGGAAATTGCAGTGTTACCCCTCACGTTTACAGATAAAAAAAATTGCCACTTACTAGCATAAAAAGTGTCATTTTTAACGTAAAATATGTCATTTTTGATCCTATAAGTGTTACTTTGTTTCTTTAACAAAAATTATCACTTTTTTTCCAATTGCTTATCATCTAGCAACTAGCGAAATCATCATATCAAACACTTATATACTAATTAAAGAAAATCTAAAAAATCATTTAAAATCAATGCTTTATTAAAAATAATTAAACACTTTAGGCACATAGAGCAATTAAGCACGGAAAAGTTTTATATACCAAATAGGGTGATAATCGGGCGGGTCTCCTCCTATCAATTTTCCAACCGCTCAGTACTTGTTTTAAACTTTTAACTTGTGAAAGACTTTTTTAGGGCAAAAGAACAAGTATACCATTAATAAAATTGGATTGGGGGTGTGTTGTATCGTAATTTCAAGTCGCTACATCGCAATTCTAATTTGTGCATCGAAATTCAAAATTGTGCATCACAAATTCAAAATTATGCATCGAAATTTTCTGCTTGAGTAATCTAGTTTGTGAATCAGAAAATCAAAATTGGGTATCAACATTTACTTTTGTATTCTCCCTCATTCACCAATTCACACAAAAAAAAAAAAAAAAAAAAACTTCCTCCAGTGACATTAGTGCGTTTCTCTCTTCAAATTTTTTTTCCTTCCCCCAACACATAACACATACATTGTTCATTCTCTTCTCCCTCCCTCACCAATTCATTTAAACAAATTCTTCCCACACCATGAAGCTGTGCAAAGACACTGCATTTCAATGGGTGGGTAAATTCTATGTCTACATCATAAGAACTAACTCACCTCCCAATGAGCATTACTTACTAATACATATACATAGTATGTAAGCTTGAAAACTCATGCAATTCAAATAATTTGTAAATTAAACATCAAACACGAGGAAAGAAACAGAACGAAGGCTGCGGAAGGAGAGTACTAAGTATATATGTGGGTTGTATTAGAAATGGGGCACTGACCTCTAGCAAGGAAAGAAGAACTAAAAAACTTACTAGAGAATTGGTGAGGCAGTCGTCAACAAGGAAGAAGAGAGGGAACGGCAGAGGGCGCTATGGCAGAAATATGAGTATTTTCGAAACAATTTTAAGAAAGTTCTTTTTATAAGTAAAAAAAAAATAACATCAGGTTGAGTAGGTGTCATATAAGATGGTGTTATGGATCTTAATCCACAAAATGAAATCTCACTCTATTACATTCAATCCATAAATACACAATGGATCGAATAAAGAGAATATGTTTTACAATAAATATCTGTAAAACCGTCTTATACAAGATTCTACCAAACAGGTTAAAAATTAACAAACGAAACGGTTTGCAATTTATTTTACCAAATAAACACACCAATCCGTAGCTAGTTGAAGACTTGTAGTTGGACCGAATATTTATATGTGAGTTGGTCCATGCTCGTATGAGGTTTCAAACCGATCATATCCGATTAACGTGGGTCCCATTCCATTCTTTTGTGGTTTGGCTTCCCGAGATTTAGCACATAAAACGTTGCTTAATACACGGACGAGTGATTTGTGGTGTGCTTCAAGACATATGGGATCTCCAATATCATATACTCCCTTGCTTTTTAAATAATACTGTCTTCGTTTCGAACAAAAAATTCACTATTTAATTTTAAAATATCTTATTTAAATAATATATTTTTAAAAATTAAAACATAAAAATATTTTTTTATTATTAATAAACTACTAAAAATGTTATTTAAAAAAATGACTTTTAAACGGGCTCTTTACCTGAAACAAAAGGAGTAGTTCATTTTGACTTAATACACGGTTTAAAAAAAGTAATTGATTGTATTATAAATATTGATATAATATATGGTTTACTTCAATGCCTTTAACTATATGTTCATAATTAAAGTAGGTAGAAAAAGTAAAAGTAAATGGTAAAAGTGTCTTCCTAAAAAGGAAAAAAAAATTATTTTAGAACGAACAAAAAAAAAAGAAGACAATTATTTAGAAACGGATGGAATAACATATTCTTTTTGTGTCACTACTATGTATCTTAGAAATAGTGTCTTCGCCTCCAAATCGTATTCATACATTTAAGTATGCCGTTGAATCTCGGCAAATTTTCTTTGTTATTTTAAATTTCTTTTTATAAGAAACGTGTAGATGATTCAATGAGGCAGATGTGGCACGAAATGAGCATGATTTGAAATAGTGTGCTACAACATAGGTTTGACTTGTTTTAACCCAACCCGACCCACCCCGTTACTATTTTTAGGTTGTCGGTTACCCTTTTCAACTAAAAAATGTTATCTGTTTGGGTTGTCGGGTGGATTATCGCAACACCGACACATCCCATTATTTTCCTTGCTCTAAGGTTGGTATAGGATCTAAAAGTTGATTCTTCAAAAAAGAAATCAGTATTTCTCTAACACAATTTACAGGACAATTTCATGGGGACGAAACCAAGAGCAAGTTTTTTCTAGGTTTGGTGGAATAGAAATAGTGTTTTTACTAGACGAAAATCCGCAAATTAGAGCAACAATTAAGGGAATAAAGACGGAGTTATTGACTGCGTAAATTATTTTACTTTCATTCTTTCCAAGACTCACACAAAGTGTCAACTGTCAACAGTCAAAACTAAACAAAAAGTATTGGAACATAACGACCCAAAGAAAGGGACTTCTTCCAACAACCGCCAAACCGACATCAAATTTATTGCATTTTTCATTGCCCCCTCAATACTTTTTGGGTAAAATCTATTTTAAAATCGTTTTATGGATATTTATTCGTACGATGGAGCTCCACTCCATCTCAATTTAATTCATCAACATACGGTGGATCGTATAAAAAGAATCCGTCTTACACTATTAGTTTCTATCAATCGTAAACGTGAAAACTAAGTTGTATCATATTATAGATGTTCAATTGTTTAATTATTTTCACGTTATTTTATTTATTGATAAATTTTCAAATTAGTGTCGTGTCGATGGCACGGACAAAAATACTAGCAGTATAGATGTTCAATTGTTTAATTAACGAACGAATAAACAAAAGCGAATAATCTCAATTATCATTACTAAAAGAGTAGGTATCATGTAAGATCGTTTCACGGATCTTAATTTATAATATGGAGGTTCACTCTGTCACAGTTTAACCCACCAATACAATATGAATCAGGTAAAAAATATCAATTTTACAAAAATACCCACGTAACCGTCTAAAAATATTTTACTATCTGATTTTACACTGTTTTGACTCGTGAACTAAGAGTTGAATAACAACATCATTACTAATAACGGATTCAACCTTGAACTCAGTTAAATTAGGAAGAAAACAACCGATTTGACTCTAAACTCCGTACAATTCTTAAGGTCTTACATTGCTCAATGCAAGTGATTCACATGTGAAAAACATCATAATGGAATAATTATATTAAATCAACCCTTTTATCCTTAAAATAGTTATTTGGTGCCCAACCCTTTTATTAAAATCTCCGCTTAAGTAACTTTTTTTTATGAATCACAATAATTTAAGGATGAACATGATTTTGGATTTTGGGGCCATTGGCTAGAGTTTTTTTTAGGGTTCTTATTCTAGGCATGTATGATGCATTT
The DNA here is from genome assembly GCA_013146195.2 of Codonopsis lanceolata. NCBI lineage: Eukaryota > Viridiplantae > Streptophyta > Magnoliopsida > Asterales > Campanulaceae > Codonopsis > Codonopsis lanceolata. The sequence goes on along the minus strand of CM028382.1, from coordinate 53,283,145 downwards.
TCTTATATAATCATTGTGATTTTTTTTGTTAAGCACTTTAATTTTAATTTTCTTTTGATAGGTATGAGTGTTAATGAATGGATATTGACTCAAATTTTCAATGTTATAAGATTTGGTATTTGATTTTTCAATTTCGCAAAATTTCTATTACATTCTTTGGTAAATAACAAAATAATTTGGAATGCAAAGATAAAATTAAGACGATTAACAAAATTTATATTTTAAAGATGTTTTCTCAAGAAAGAAAACAAAGAAACATATACAAGATTTCTACATCTTTGAAGAAGAAGAAAGTAGATTAATTTAATTAATTTACATCTCAACATGTTTAGAGTTTACAATGCTGCAAGATGAAGAAAAGTCAAACAAAAAAATGTTTGTTTGACTAAATTACATACATAAAAATAAAATGTTACCTCAATTAACGAAATCCATATATATATGTATATTAAATTTGGTGACGACACGACATCTTTAGGTGTGATATCTATCTATCTTTTGATTAATCTTAATTTTCATGGATTTAACTTTTTAACTTCTCATTGGTTTCATTAAATAATAAATTTTAGGTAATTATTATAGTTAAGATATATGGTATATTATTTATGTTATTATCTCTTATAAAGGGAAAGTAAATCATTGAGTTTTCTTTTCATTTCTATGTGGTATAAAGAAAGTTAGAAATAAAAAAGAGTTGCCATCTATATTAATTACTCTTCTTACCCATGTTTAATAGATTATTGTTAACAAGTGAGGAGTTAGCTTTCAAACTTCTTTTCCTATCAATATGAGATAGACTAAGTATTTTTAAACACTCTTAAAACTCATTTTATCGGGATGAAAAAAGTTTGTTAGAGGGAACAAACTCTCAATAATATGTGTATACTCGTATTAACTCACATGATTACTTATATTTTTCATATAAACAATATTGATTGAAGTGAATCAAAGAAAACAATCCATCGATCTTAAAATAAACTCAAATTCTGTGATACAAAAAAGTTGTTGAAACTTTGTATGAGTATAGTTTTTTTATTTCTTTTCATACAATGAAAGAATGAAGAGGAGGAATGACAAATCTGGTACATCCTTTATCCATGTGTGATAATTAAAAACGAAATAGTTAGGTTTCTCATTCATGTATGCACAACATTGTTTTGCGTATTTCGATTAAAGAAAAACAACAAGCTCGATATTAAATATTTCACATTCGGGTAATCAGTTCAACTAAATGACATGATTAATGATAAAACTTCATTAATCACTAAAAATTTGTTCAATACCAAGTAAACTACTTTTTGATGCGAGCTTTGCAACTCATTTCAAGCTTATGTATGAATTGTGACGTAATTTTTATCTGTAAAATAAAGATTAGATTATTGCAAGAAATAGTTTGAGGACTTTTGATAGATGTATTTTCGTGATTCATTCTCTAAAGGTTGCATTGCCTAAAATAAATAAGAGACTATCCTACATCGGTAGGAGGAGTAATCTAAAGGTCAAATATTTATTTATCTCTAACTTTCTTTATCCCACATGAAAATATATAAAAAATATATCAATGACTTACTCTCTCGTTAAAAGGGATAATACGTTAACTAAGTAACATAATTTATATCTTAATAATAATAATTCATAATTAGTAATTCATAAGAATAATAACTATAGTAATTAAGGTTGTCTTAAGGTGTGTCACATATCCATCTTTTGATTAATAATTAATAATCTTGATTTTTATGCATTTAATTTTTCAACTTCTCAGTGGTTCTATTAGATAATAATTTTAGGTAATTACTATAGTTAAGATATATAGTATATTACTTATAATATTATTCCTTATAAGTGAGAGTATGTCATTGAGTTTTCTTTGTCATTTCATGTGGGATAAAGGAAGTTAGAGATAAGAATGACTTGGCGTTTAGATTACTTATCCTATACATGTGAGATAGATTGTTGTTGACAATTGAAGACTTAGCCTTCAAACATCAATTTCTCGAGATAGATTAAGTCTTTTTGAAACATTCTAAAACTTTGTGCTCACCATTCTTTTACCTTTCACTAAAGGATACTGTGTGTTCGTCATTTTTAATTGGCATACTCTTATTTTTGGAAGGGTCTCCTCTCTATAAGAAGACCCCTTAAAAAACACTTTAAAACTCATTTTATATCCTAACAAAAAAGTTAATTAGATAGAACAAACTCTCAATAATTCGTGTATACTCATATTGAACCACATGATCACTTTTTTTTTCATTAATTGAGCGTTTAGCATCATAAGAATTGTGTACTGGCTTGACATCGAAAAGACTAAATTTCTTAAAAGTTTCCAAAGTATTTACTCATACACGTATAAGAATTAATAAAAAAAATTTATTCTAAAACAATATTATATTGAAGGACCACTCATTTGGATATATCAACAACACCTAACTTTTGTTAGACATAATAATCATTGTTCTTGGAACATGAATGTTTAAGAATTACTTAAATCTATTAGTTAGACTTTAAGGTCATAAAACAACAAGTAACGTATTTAGAAGAAATTATAAGAACCCATCTATTGAACTTAGATTACGTCACTTTAATAGACTTATCTAAGTGAAATTAAATAGGTTGAATTAATTAAGTCTTGCATGATTACTCTAAGTTAACACATTAGTTAGTTGTGAGCTAAAATCTAATTTATTAAACTTTAGCAAGTCTAAAGCTCTTTCTGTTGAACCTGAGCAGGTAGACCTACAACTATTGGTTTACAAACTTAAGCAAAATAAAATAAACTTAGACTAAGGTAGACAGCTCACATAAGTCATTTCATCTTCCTGTAGCTTCTTAGTCATCTGCAGCTTACTAGCTATTGATCCTTTTACTTATCAGCTGTTATGTTTTAATCGCTTTTAATCTTTATTTGTTGATACAATTTACTCCGATGGAAACAATGCTCTAAAATTATCTAGACTTTATATCTTCGCTTTTATTAAAAGAGTTTTCAAACAGTATCTATGAAAAATATGTGACTTCCACTTTCAGGATATTTAATCATTATTGGTCAGCACTTTTTCAAAACATATAACTATTTATAGAAGACGTCTTATGTCTTTCTTAAATGTTTTATTGAATTTCTTGTTTTCTAGCTAACCACCATATTTATTATCTTATACTAGGAGATATCATCAAAAATCCTCTACAAGACCTCTTTGCATTAAAAAGATGGATATCATCATCATTCTAAAAAGATCATCTATACTTTTTCAAAACGGCTATTTTCAAGATCTCCTTTACTCTTTCAATGGCTATCATTCAAAGATATCTATAAATAAGTTTTGAAGCAAGGATTGAAACAGCGTGGTGGAAGACATACGAAATAGGAGATAGAGGTTGAAGACTTCATTCATTTACTCACATGATATGCCTTATTTGATTTGCTTCAATCTAGGACTAGACACTCAACTTATTTATTCAAGCAATTCTTTTATTGATGTATTCCAGTCCTTAAACACTTACTAGATATTCTTTCACATAACATTCCTTTCTAGTTCTTGTTTAAATAGTCATTGTATTCTTCCTTACTTCTTCTAACTTTAAAGGAATACTTGATTGTTGCACGAGTATAATTGTTCATCAATCATACTCCTCAAACACTGGTTTTTATTGTACACAGATCCGTTAGGGATCACTTAAAATTTCAATATATTTAGTGTACTTCAAAATTAGAGTTTGACCAACTTGGAGTGGACGTAGCAGTTTTTACTATGAACCACTCAAAATATATTGTCTTATATCTTCAAGCTGATAGAATTGTTTCTCGCACTTAAGCAGCCTTAATCTACTTAAGTGTCAGTCAGTTACATTTTTAAATCATTTACTTAATATTTGTTTTTATATTGTCTTTAAATTCAGTCCATATATCTTAATGATCAAAAGAAAACCAAACTAAACTGTTTTACGTTCAACAGTTGCTATTTTCGCTATCAGTTTTGAAGGTTCTTAAAATAACCCCAAAGTTTTTAAAAGGCAATTCACCCCCCTACTCTAGCCTTAGTATGTTGCCAATTGAACTTACAATTATACTGTAGTAATATTTCTCTAAAAAATTGTAAGCGTGCGGAGCATGGGCATCATTACTAGTAAAGATTAAAAGATGATGAAGACTTGAATGAAATCTTGGATCGTAGGTTTAGTAGGACTTTTGGTGGGTTAAAGGATAGTGTTTAGGCCATTGATGATGGGTGTACTTCTCTTATCTTGCTTCCCGAGAAAAGAAGACTTGTTTGTTGTGTTTGATTGGTTGAATTGTGTGAAATTTTGGTCGTAGAACTTTGAGTAGTGTTTAAAGGCTCAAAGAGGCATTGGTTTAAAGTAGAAATAGGAGTTAGAAGAGATAAATTTGTAACAAATGGAAGCTCGATCAAAAATGTCTCTCAACTTCCTCCCTTTCTCTCTCTCTCTCTAAGTTTACCGAGTGTTTTCGCAAGTAAAAATGGTAATTAGTCAACCGTAATACTAAAGTTCGTCGTAATACTACACGTTCAAACTCGTAATATTATTTATCAAAAAATAATTAGAATTACGTTGAATAAGAATTCACATGTTTCAATTTTGTAAATTGAATTTACACGTAGGTGAAAAATCACAAAACCAAATATACACCCAAGTACACATATAGCTATGTTATCTCTCTCCGACTTCTACCATCAATTAAACACCCAATCGATGGTCCCAAGAAGCTTTGATGTTACCAACGATGTAGAAAATCTAATGTTTTCTATGGACATTAAGACCTCAATTGGTATACAAAAATAAAATTAATTTCGTGAAATCAATTACTAGTAATGAGATTCCATAGAAATTGATGAGAAAATGATTCCTAAAAAGTAGGGGTGTGCAGAAGTTTTTCAGAACCAAACCAGACTAATGGAGCCAAACTTTTGGATCGGTCTTGATTTTCAAACCAAAAAATATAGAACCGGACCGAACCAATCCAATAGATTAGTTATTATATATAATTATAAAATTATATATATATATATATATATATATATATATATATATATATATATATATATATATATATATATATATATATATTTATTTATAACACTAACTCTAACTTCATAAGTATAAAATGTTATTTTCTATTTTACCGTCACGGAGAGAGAGAGAGAGATAGAGAGTATGTGTGTGTGTCTTCAGTTCAAACAAAACTTCTGAAACCCTAGCTTCGTTGTCTCGTATGAGTTCTTCAAGCCTTAGCAATTTTGTTCTACTTTTTAGTTTTTACTCACTTTTATAATTTTGTTTTCACCGGATTGATATGCTATGAACTTATGGCTCTGGCATTTTAATTGCTGAATGTACTATTATTGAACTTTTTTTAAAAAAAAAATCTTTCTATGAAGTTTAAGATTTTTATTATTTGTTTATAGTAAACAGTTAAAAGCATATTATTAATCAGGTCCTGGTTTTGGTTGGTTTTGGACCGAACCAAAGTATTCATTCTCATACATATTTGGTTGGTTTCGATTTTGAATTTTTTAAGAACTAGACTATTGGTCTAGTTTCGTTTTCTGTTTTTTTGTGAAAAACTAGACCAAATCGGATCAAACTCACCCCTACTAAAAGTGTTGATAACATAAGAAAATTGATTACAAATAATGTACAAATGTTTATTATAGTATTATGTTGTTTGGTAAAAAACAAAACAACTTAAAATGTAATGACAAAATTAAGGCATTTGACAATATTATTCCAAAAGGGACAATATGTTAATGACTTAATTTTATAATAAAAACTAGACATTGAAGTTATTAGACCAAAAACAACAGGAGAGCTAAAGCCAATGTCGAGGAATTCTTTTAAGATTTTGGCAAACAACAAAGGTTCCTAAAAAAGCTTAATTAAGCATAAAGGTGGATTGAGAGCTTCTTAAGCTCCCAAGCTTAACAATCCAACAAGCCAAAAACATGCCTCTTCCTCCCTCCTTTCCACATCCATCACTATTTACTTTTTCTCCATTTTCTTTTTTCGTCAATTTTCAGTCATAAAAAATAAATTTATATATATATATATATTTTTTCATGTATTAAAGTAAATATTTTTACCTACAAATAGAGACTTTGTTTGTTTTATTTGGATATCATAAATTTTTTTTATGAATTTTTCAAATTTCTAGCCATCTTTCTATAAAAATATTAAATTATTAGAGATAAAGATGATGAGGTATATAAAAGTATTGAAGTTTGTGCATTATTGAAAGAGTATTTTTATTGGGAAGCTTAAGTAGAGAGCTTAATGACATTTTTGTAATAAAATATAAAAAAAAGAAGCTTAAGCTCCCCAAATGAGAAGTTTTGTTGTTCATGCCCTTACTGCTCTAAAATATAACAAGTTGTTCATTTTTTTCAATTTTGGTGAAAATTTTAAATTATCTAACACCAATAAAGCATGAAAAATTTATTAATTTAAAATAGAAAATAAAAACAAGCTAATGTTATTATGAAACTAGTAGAAATAAAAATATATTAAATATTTGAATTTATTCGACAAACAATATGTGTTACTTTAGCTAAAATAATTACTCCACTATTTTATTCTCATATGTAAAGCAGATATTTGATCTGATAGAAGGAAATAATTATCTTTTTACATAGATTCGGACCGTTAGGAATCCAAATCCCACCTCCTCCATCAGGACGGTAATGAATTTTAAGATTTCAATAATATATTTCTATTATAAATATCATTATGACAATACAAAACAGTATCAATTAATTCCGCTAAAGTGATTCTATTTACATGTATCAATAGGGACATAAAGGAATTAATGTACATAAACCATTAAAATGGTTTAAAAGTCAATTTTTTTAAATCTTAGAGGAATATATTTAAAATGTAAAAGAATAAAAAAAATAGAACCTTACAGATGGTACAATAAAAGCTTCGTCAGACAGGATAAGCTAATGAAGGTAATAAATTAGTGCATTATTTCCAAAAGAAATAAATTCTTGCACCAATAAAAGAAAATAAATCCAACCTTTTCTATTCTGGATTAGTATTGGCTTTAATTAGTTGACCTAATCGAACTATGGACCATATGGTCAAGTTGGTTTTTAAAATGACTATGATCTCCTCAGAAAGAATTTTAAAAGACTGATAGACCATCCAACTAATAGTTAATATAAAATTCTTGTTGTACCACACACACACATATATATAATTCTTGACATCTCCCATAGCGGTCAAGAAACCGATTGTTTTTCAAATGAAAATTTGATATATATATCCACCCCTATTCCTTCATGACTCAACAACTCACCATCCCGCTATTTGGGTGATAGATTAATTTGGTTGGTGCTTTGGCTGACCTATCATCCAATCTGAATCCACGATAATAATAAATTGGTCAAAATAGAAGCGAAGTATGACAAAGATGATATTGAATTAAACAAGGATGGCACTACTTCATCACCATCGTCGTTGCTATTGACATAATGGACGGTGGGGAGTGGGTACTGATAATCCAACACCGGGTGCAGTTGGTCGACGAGGATGGCGATTAAATCAGAAAGAAATGATTGAGAGAATAGACATTAGAAAAATGTAAGAGTTTGACGAAAATACCCTACAATAAAACTTGGTGTGATAGACAAATGGGTGAGATAACACACTAAATCGAGGGAAAAAATGGACCGAAGGACGGTCTTAAAGGGCATAGAAAATTGTTTTGGGTGAAAGAAATAACAAATTCAATATATAGACTCAAAAATTATAACTAGAACAAAGTACAAGAACATCGGATGCATTTTATCTTAATGTAATAATCGAATCTAAACTTGTTCACATTATCCAAACAAGGCATATCAAAACCCTTCGTGGATATATAAGTTCATTTGACCACAAAATGGTGGCTAGAATATTGGATGCATCATGATCTTCTTGATAGTTACATTTCATAATCACGCCGTTTATTATGCAAACGAATAACTGAATTTGACAAGGAGGGAGAGAGAGAGAGAGGGGTGGCAAATCGGTCGTACTGGGCTATTATTGTGCCGACACGATAACAGTACGACACGATAAGCACGAACACGAACACGACACGATAAAAACACGAAAAGCACGACACGACACAATATGCACGATAAGCAAAAAAACCACGATTTATTTAGTCAGACCCGTTAAACCCATTAAACCCAATAAACATTATAAAATATATCATTTTGATTTTTTAATACATATTTTAAAAATTAATCAATATAAATAGCCAAGTAGTTTAAAAGTCATAAATTTTTAAATGATAAAACTATGAAATAATCATGAAAATAGTTCGAAAGAAGTGAATAACGCCTAATAAATTTTTAAAAATATATTTTTAAAACATGTATATTTTAGTTATCGTGCCTTAGCGTGCTTATCAAGTCAGCTCGATAACAACCCATTTTTTATCGTGTCTTATCGTGTTGGCCCTATAACGGCCCAAACTCAATAAGCCCCAGCCCAAACCCTATAATTTCGTGTTGTGTTCGCGTCGGCCAATCGTGTCGTACCTCAAATTGCCACCCCTAAGAGAGAGAGGGAGAGAGCCTTAAATAGGAACGGGGACGTATACGAAGTCATGTTAATACCCTATGGGCTTATTAAGTAGTCGGACAAGCATAAGCAATATTATTAATTACAATATTACTAGTGTCTTCGCTATTAATCATCACTTATATATCGAGGGTAGTTTTGAGATTACAAATATTAATCCTAATTTTTTTTTAGTGAGGGCGCTAATAATATCATCCTCCCCTTGGTATTAATAGTGAAGGCATAATAACTTTATCCGGATAACTTGTGTTATTAGTCCTAAATACCTATTATATACCAAATATCAGATAACTCATTTTATTAATTCTATCTAACCTTAATCCTAACTACCAAACGATACCTATGTAGATTGATAGCAAGGTGTGAAGTTCGGGAGTTATGATGGTGACTTTGTAATGGTGTTCTTCACATGAATCTTGCTTAATTAAAACTTTCATTTGACTCTATTTATGCCTTTAATAACTTTACTCACTTCACTATCAACCCCCTAAACTGATCCACCTAACATTGTCGCCGTTACCTATACGTAGCTTTTAATACGTGGCTAACTTTAGGTGCAACTTTTTTCTTTTACTTTTCCAAATTTTGTCTTTCGACAACGGAACTAAAATCATTTTAGTAAACAGTAGTCTCTGGTAATAATTCGTAAGACGAAATTACACTCTTTTATAGCTTAACTCATTAATACATAGTGAATCGGATAAAGATGATTTATATTACAAAAAATATTCGTAAGACCGTATTAACTAAGTTTTTGTCTTTATTAAATACTCTCTCTAAAAATTATTTTTTTACTTTCCGTTTTCGTTTGTCCCGAAAAAATTGTTTTGGTTAAAACTTTCTTGTTTGGATAATATTTTTTTTATTATTTTATCTTTACTTTTTATTCATACTTTAATTATAGGTGACCAGTGGCGGATCCACATGCACCATACCGGTGTACATGAACACCTCTGGAAGAAAAAAAAAATGTGAGTAAATTTATAGTTTTTGACAATTGCACCCTTCCCAAATTTTTGATTGGATCCCTCCCAAATTTTATATTGGACCCTTTCTAGCGCTCCTAAATCCTAAGTCAACTAATATGACTTTTTCTAATTTTTTTTATGTAATAATTAAAATTTTGGACACCGATCAGCATTATTCTTTAATCCATCACTGTAGATGACATGCAAATGGAACGGAAGGAGTAATTAATGGAAACTAAAAAAAAGGCCAACAATTTAGTTTTATTTTCTAGGTTAAGTCTTTTAAACAAAAATGAATCGATCTTTGTTTTTTGACCTACATTTTAATCAGCTTTAGTCGTTTTAGTGAAAAAAATTTTTTTGTCCGTTTAGCCGTTAAGTTGTCATGCAACAATCACATTCAATTACTTGAGGCATGTTATAATTCCAAAAAGACATGTAGAACTTTCTTAAGTGATAATTAATAAAACTAGTTATAGAGTCCGTGCTCTGCATATGTTTTTTTGGTAATAATACTATTATAATTTTTAAATGTGACGTATATTTCTTTTTTTGCTAATAATAATAGTATAATTTTAAAAATTTTAGGCATTATGATTTAAATATTGGAATATAAAACTAACATCATTTTCTAATAAATGTAAATATATATATATATATATATATATATATAATATAAGTTTTTTATCTTAAAACTTTTGAAACCAAGATGGGTATCTATAACACAATAGAGGTCCGGCTACGGTTTTACCAAGATTTACTGTTTTACCAAGATTCTACAGTTATGATTAAAACTTATCTTTGTACTTATATTTTTTTCTTTTTAATTGTTATCGTAATTAACTTAATCAATTTAATTTTTTTTCGACCCGTAATTTCGTATACAAATTTAAAAAAAATAAAAATAATAAGTTTTGTAATTTGATTTTTTTTTTCTTTTTAACTGTTATCGTAATTAACTTAATCAATTTAATTTTCACAAATGATTAATTATTAATTATCAATTTCGTATACAAATTTTTTAAAAATTATTAATTAATCCCTCCGTTCCGGGCAAAGAGGCCCCGTTTGAAAGTCAATTTTTTTAAGAAAATAATATTTTTATTAGTTCATTTCCACAGAATCTGCTTCATTTATTGATAAATTCTCAAACTGACGTCGTGTCATCGGCACAGACAAGGGTACTAGTAATTGGATAATACACAAATCTATCCATTAATAATTTGGATATTATCCAAATAATATCTGAGCTGCCTGGCCCAATAGGCCCAAAAACACAAGTCACGTGCCTCGCACATCTCTACCAGTCATGAGCAGAACACGTGCATTCCAAGATTTAGGCCATTTGGAAACGGGCAGCGACCATAAACATACCGCGAGCTGGGGGCTTAGCATCCAGCGGACAAGGATGCAGCGAGCTGGGGGTTTACCTAGCAGGCAAAAGTATGCATCCAGCAAAATTTACCATGCTCGTTTATGAAGGTAACGGTTGTATTGAATGTGGGCAGTTACTTCCGAGAAACTTGCCACCATTGCCATGATGAGACCGTTGTGATGAATGTGGCAATTAATGTGCCCGCCACACATGCCATGATGTTTAATGGGCAGTTACTCTCCGGCACAGGCTATAAAACCTCTCGAAACAAAGAGGGGAGGTACGTGAATTTTAATACTTGGCCAAACTCTGTCAAATTGTTTACACAGTTGAATGTTGAGCTAATTCTCATGCCAGAGGGCTTTTGCAGGGAATGCCCCTGCCTAGTTCACCGTTTTTGCTTGTTTGCAGAGTTGGGCCTTGGTGATTTCGGATATATTGAAAGCCATATATCCAGCTAACGAAGCCCAGTGTATCCAGGATAATTTGGACGCATCAGTTGGTTCCATTGTCGGGAACAATTTTTCATCATTTTTGTTTCTTGGTAACTTTTCTAGTTTTGATCATGGCAGAGAACGATGTAAACGGTGGTAATCAGGATGAAGTACATACTACAATCCCTAGCCTTAATCTTTCGGCTGGCAATAACCCACCAGCTCATGATGCCCGCCACCAGCTTAATCAATGGCGGGGTCTGGATTCTTTGGCTAGAAGTGCAGTGGCTGCTGTTGGCTTGGCCAACGAATTTCGGGAAGAGGCATTACGCTAGAGGGCAATATACTTGGGACAAATGCATCAGTTGAACCTGCAGCTGATTGCAATGGGTAAGCCGCCTTTGCCCATTGAACTGGAGCCCATACCTGGTTTACCCGCACCAAGTTAGGCAGCAAGTGGGTCTAGAGCTGGGGGAAATCCACTTAATCCGGTGCAAGTCCCTTCACAGCCTTATGCACGGGAATCTCACAAGGGGCGTAGCAGCAAGAAGGTCGAGCAAGCCACAGGGTTGTTCCGAGCGTGCACTCTCGGTTGGGACCCAGGGCTGGAGAGGATTCAGCACTGTCTCGTCATCATCGTAGATCACCCTCTCCACGAAGGTCGCATCACCGTCGTCCTCGTTCACCATCTCCGTGAAGATCGCATGCTCACAGTCACCGCACTCCATCCCCCAGGAGATTTCATGCTCGCCGTCATCGGACACCATCTCCTAGACGATCACAAGTTTATCTGTCACATCAGTCTAGGGAAAGGCGGGAGTTGCAACCGCCAAATGCACAGAAAAATTTAATGGCCAATGAGCCAGTGCCTCAGCTCGCCGATGCACCCCCGGCACAGGTGGCACAGGCCGTGGGTGTCGCTCAATTTCTGGGAGCTATGGGACCCCCACAGGCCCCTCCTATGCCAGTGGTGCAGCCTCAACTCGCGGGTGGTTTGCCTACAACCTTCAATATGCAAGAGTTTGAGGATTTGAAATGTCGAATGGAGGCATGGGAGCAGGGCAAGGCCTTGGATGAGAATTTTCTAGGTAAGTTGGCTAGTCCGTTAGCCCCTTGGATTGAGAATGCACCTCCCGCACAAGGGCTTATCTTTCCAAATGTTAAAGAATATACGGGGGGAAGACAAAGGAGAGAGACTGGTTGATGTCTTTTGAGTCCCAAATAGGTCTTGTCACATCAGACGAGGCATTGAAGATTCGAGCTTTTGTGGGAGCATTGCAAGGGAAGGCACTCGCTTGGATGGGAGCTCTTCCTCACCGGTCCATCAACAATTGGGCTGATTTGCGAGCAAAGTTCTTAGCAGACTTTGGGACATCGGGAGATATTGCAAAAACAAGGGCTGATTTGTCTAAAGTTAAGCAGGGAGCCCATGAATCAACAGCCAGTTATTTAGAGTGGTTCACGAAGATGCTCGAGCAAGTTCCAGGGTTGTCCGAGCAAGAGGTTACCTTGTGTTTTGAAATAGGTTTGCTTGAGGGAGAAGGTGGTTTGAGGTCAGAATTGAGCATGCGGGAGCCCAAGACACAAGCTGAGATGTTAATGTGAGCTCAGAAGTGGTGCGCGGGGGAGACCGCCAAGAAAGACAAGAAGAAGGAAAGTACTGAGATTGTGGGTAATCCCAAGGGTAATGGCCAGGCTCCGAGCGGTGGTTATAATAAGAGCAAGTCGCGATATGATCGCCCAAGGGAGTTCCTTCGAGAGAGTGACCTCACCCCGCTCAACACATTGCGGGAAGACATAATGTACGAAGTCCGAGATGAGCTTCCTCGCCCACCTCGCATGAACCCTGAAACAGCAGATTCCAGGGATCGGTCTAAGAGGTATGTCTATCATGATGATTATGGGCACACAACGGAGGAGTGTTGACCACTGAAAAAGGTCATTCAGAAGTTGATCAATGAAAGGTCGGTTGGATCAGTTCAAGAGAGATGGAGGGAACAGGGGGGAATGTTCCCCGAAGAGATGCACCCTCAATTAGAGGGGTAATAAATGTAATTATGGATGAGGAGCCCATACAAACTCAACTCGGTAAGCAGATCTATTCTTTGTTGAAGATGGTAGATCGCCCAACCATTTTGCAAGCAGGAGAGGAGGCAATACAATTTACTCGCAGTGAGTTGGCGCGTAGTGTGGCAGGGGAACAGTCCTTGATTGTTTCTGCTTTGGTCGATGGTTGGGTTGTGCACAGAATCTTGGTGGATACTGGAGCCTGCAGGGATGTGATGTACTATTCATGCTTTCAAGGCTTAGAGTTGAAAGATAATCGTCTTAAGCCTTATGCGGGGACTTTGGAGGGCTTCACCAATCATAAGGTTATCGTAAAAGGTACAGTCGAACTAGAAGTTTTCATCGGTGAGGGTAGCCGCACTCGAGCTGAGAAAATCACCTTTATGGTGATTGATTTGAAATCCCCCTACAACATCATTTTAGGGGTACCGAGCATGATCAAGTTCCAAATGGTCGCTTCCATTCCTCATCAGCGGGCTAAGTTTTATACCGACCAAGGAGTGGGGGTATTGAAGAGTCAGCCCCGGGCAGTGCTTGAATATGTGTGGGATAGTCAGAGGAAGAAGTAGAAGTTGACCTTGGAGGATGGCGAGCAGAAAATTACCATTAGCACCAAGGAAAAGTCTCATGTAACTGTGGGACCTTCAACGATTACTATGGTCGGTGAGGGCTTGGTTCAAGATGAGCAGCATGGTCATGAGGAGGATACTTGTCCTTTGGCGACGTTAGGGTCGGGGGAACAAGTCGAGCAGGCTGTTGCCGTAAAGTTGGAACCGAATGAAGAAAATGGCAAGGAGGTCACATGTCCTTTGCCGACATTGGGGTCGGAGGGACAAGCCGAGCAAGCAGTGGATATGGATTTGGATCAGCTTGATGCAGTCGAAGCTCAAGCTGAGAAAGAGGAAACAGTAGAGTGTGACACGCTCCAAATGCGGGATGAGCCAGAATTTACAGCTCAAGACGAGCTTGAAGAAGTGGTCATTAACTCTGCTTACCCTGAGCAGAAGATAAAAATTGGCAAGGCATTGTCGGCAGAGGCTCGAGTTAATCTGGTCAGGCAGCTCCAGGAAATCTTGGATTTGTTCGCGTGGAGGCTAGAGGATATGCAAGGGGTGAGCGAGGATGTGGCAGTTCACTATCTCAGTGTGGATCCAGCTTTCAGGCCAATTCAACAGAGGCCTAAAGTGTATTCTGCGGAGAAGGACAAGGCGATCAAGGAAGAGGTAGATAAATTGCTCAGTGCAGACATTATTGAGGAGATACACTATCCGACATGGCTAGCTAATGTGGTCATGGTTAAAAAGTCAAATGGGAAATGGAGGATGTGTGTGGACTTCACCGATTTGAATAAAGCTTGTCCAAAGGATTGCTATCATCTTCCTCATATTGATAAGATGGTGGATGCTATAGCTGGGTTTGAGTTCCTGAGTTTCATTGATGCGTACTCAGAGTACCACTAAGTGAAGATGAAGGAGACAAATAAGGCTTTGACCGCCTTCCGAGCAGCAGGTGGGCTGTATTGCTACAAAATGATGTCATTTGGCCTGAAGAATGCAGGAGCTATTTATCAGCGGATGGTGAATAGGGTTTTCAGCTCGCAAATCAGTAGAAATGTGGAGGCCTACATTGATGATATGGCGGTGAAGACCAAAGGCCATGATCATACTGTTGACTTGGGAGAGACCTTTGTCAATCTCCGGAAAAACAACATGAAGCTTAACCCGAGCAAATGTGTGTTCGGCGTAAAGGCGGGCAAATTCCTGGGATTCATGGTGAATGAAAGAGGTATAGAGGCCAACCTGGAAAAAATTAAGGCATTGGTCACTATGAAGTCTCCTCGCTGCATTAAGGATGTCCAGAAGCTCAACGGTCGAGTTATAGCCCTTGGACGTTTTATTTCCAAGTCGGCAGAAAGGTGCTTGCCATTCTTCAAAGTGCTCCGTGGAAACAAAGGGTTTGAATGGACCAAGGAATGTCAAATGGCTTTCAAGCAGCTGGTGAAATATCTTGGGCAGCCTCCATTGTTAAGCAGCCCGGTCCTTGGTGAGAATTTGTTCATGTATCTAGCGGCCACAAAGCAGGCTGTAGCCGCTGTGTTAGTTAGGGAGGAATGTAATTTACAAAAGCATGTGTATTATGTGTTCAAGGCCCTCACCGCGGTGGAGGGACGATATTTTAATGCAGAAAAGTTGGCTTACTCGCTTGTTGTTGCTGCTCGGAAACTTCGAGCTTATTTTTCTACACACCCCATCATTGTGTACACGGACACACCTCTCAGAAAAATTTTGCACAAGCCGGACTTCTCTGGTCGCTTACTCACCTGGTCGATTGAACTGACCGAGTTTGAAATCGATTACCAGTCTCAGCGAGCAATTAAGGCACAAGCTTTGGCAGATTTTGTGGCTAAGACTAGTTTTAAGGATTCATGCGAGGAGGAGATTTCTACCAAAAATGCCTCTTCGAGTGTACCTATTCAGCGGCCTCGTACAGATTATTGCTGGGAATTGCATGTGGATGGTTCAGCTAGCAGGTTTGGAAGTGGAGCAGGTCTTGTGTTAGTTCCACCCGAGCAGGATGTGGAGTTTGAAAAGGCTTTGCGTTTTAAATTTCCAGTATCAAACAACCAAGTAGAGTATGAGGCATTGATCACGGGGCTGGAGCTCGCGCAAGACGTAGGAGTGCGCGAAATAGTAATTTACTGTGATTCACAGTTGGTCGTGAATCAAGTAAAGGGCGATTATGCTGTCCATCATCCGGTTCTGGTTCGCTATTGTGCCATGGTGAAGGAGGTTTTGTAGGATTTTGACTACTGGGAGCTGGTGCGAATTGGTCGCGTGGATAATATGCGTGCAGACTACCTCTCCAAGATGGCCGAGAACGAAATTCAATCTCTGCATCCAGGGGTCATGATTGAATACTTGGAGGTCCCAGTGATAGAGAAGGAGGTGATCATGGATATTGAGCCTGCCGTGAAGTGTTGGATAGATGATTTGAAGGCTTACATCGAGCAAGGAACCTTGCCCGAGGACAAGTCGGAAGCTCGAACTATTCATAAGTGGGCTTGCCGGTATGTTATTCTAGATAAGATACTTTACCGACGGTCGTATACTAGACCTTTGCCTAGGTGTGTACGACCAGAGATGACCGAGGGCATTTTGGGGGAAATTCACGAAGGAAAATGTGGAGGGCACCCGGGTCAACGGTCTTTGGCAGAAAAAGTTTTGGCCGTAGGGTTTTATTTGATCGCCTTGAGGTGAGATGCAAAGGTGTATGTTCGACAATGTGGTAAGTGTCAGCGTTTTGCCGATATACCTCGGTTACCTTCTACCGAGCAGACTCCTGTGGTGCATCATGGCCGTTTGATATGTGGGGTATAGACCTCATAAGTCATTTTCCCTTGGCTCGTTCGAAGTTTAAGTACGCAGTGGTGGCTGTTGATTACTTTACTAAATGGGTAGAGGCCAAGCCTTTGGCAACTATTAGCGAGGTCAATTTGATCGATTTCGTTCATGAGCATATATGGTGTCATTTTGGGGTACCCCGTGCAATAGTCTCTGATCATGGGACTCAATTTTCGGAGAAATTCACAAAGGCATGCGAGCAGATGCGTGTGAAGCATTGGCAGTCATCTGTTGCATATCCTCTAGGTAACGGTCAAGCTGAGGCCGCTAATAAGCAAGTCCTGCATGCTCTTAAGCGAAATCTTGAAGATAAGGCAGGAAGATGGGTGGATGAATTACCATCAGCTTTGTGGGCGGTCAGAACCACAGTTAGAGGACCTACGGGTGAAACAGCTTTTTCCCTTGCCTATGGGTCTGAGGCCATGGCACCGGTGGAGATGTACTTGCCAAATCATAGGGTATCTCATTATAATATGGAATCTAACTCTGTCGCTCGAGTGGCCGATCTTGATTTGGTGGAGGAAAAACGGTTGGAGTCCAAGATGAGAATGGCCAATTACAAGCAGCGAGCAAAAGCCCACCACGATAAAAGGGTTCGTGGTCGCTCATTTGCTGTGGGCGAGTGGGTTCTCCGAAAAATTGAGGCAACCAGCCATCGAGTAGAATGGGAGAAGCTTTCCCATAATTGGGAGGGCCCTTTCCAAGTAGTCAGAATCATTAAGGAATGGACCTATATGTTGTGAACAGAGGACGACATCGAGCTTAAGCACCCATGGCATGCCGATCACTTGAAGAAATACTATCGTTGATTAGTAGTGTGCAAGTTGTTTCTCTTTTTCTCCTCTTTTGTAAGTTGAGGTGAAGCGAATGAGCATACGTTGGTTTTCATTTTTTGTTTATCTCGCTTGTTGCATTCAGTGCAAGCTCGAATATACTTTTGGCGGGCAGGGCAGTTTCCTTGTCCGGTGTGAAAGTTGGTGTTCAAGTGTTCTAATGTTATCTCGATTATTCTCTCTTTCGCGAGTTTGGGGTATCTCTGCTCGTGAAAAAGGGTTGATGTTCGAGCTAGTTGTTTTGATTATTATTATCTCGATTATTCTCTTTTTCACGAGCAAAGGTATTCTTTGCTCGTAAAAAAGGGTTGGTGTTCGAGTCAGTCGTTTCGATTATGCTTCTTCATAAGTACGAGCTAGCTCAGCTCGGGTGAAGGAGTTGTTGTTCGAAGGCTTTGCATTTTTTATTTCGACAAGCTTGGAATGAGTTTGTTTGATTTAAAAGAAGGTTTTGAAACAGTTATGAGAATACACGTATAAACAAAACATGAGCATTGATGTTAAAGGCAGAAAGGCTAAATATTACAAGCCCCGGAACAATGAAAATTGTTTTATGAAGAAACAAAAGGAAGTTCAAACTTTAGCACGTAGGCCGGATGAAACCTAAGGGTCAGAAGGAGTAGTTTGAGTGGTGCTTTGGGCAGGGTCAGCTACTTCATTTATGGTTGGTTCTTCAATCACGATCACCTCCCCATCGTCACCAGCAGCATGAGCAACCAAGGTTGAAGTCTCTTGTGTTTTAGCCATTCAAATTTGAGTCATCAGATCAGTAATAGTAACCTCAGCAGTTGGTGGAGGGGTCCAGGCGGCGAGTCCTTTCTCGAGAGTCCGATCGAGCGAAAGGACGCCGCCTCGCCTTTCTCGTGGCGGTACCAAGGCATGGCCTGGGCGAGCAGAGGGGCAGAAAAGGGTGTTGGTTCCTGATCGATGTATTTTATACGTCGATTTTATATGCTTCTATGACTTAAATTATGCTATTTCACGAGGCTTTTGGCTACTGATATATGTTTTCGGTGAGTTTTGTAAGTTTCAGGGTTGTTAGTGAAAATATGCGAAACTCTAGGGTTTTATGTGCAAATTCCAAGAAGGGCCAAAGAGGAAAAATGAAGAAGAAATGAAGACTGTCAATTCTGGTGACCTTGCGGACGCAAGGTACCTCAGACCTTGCGACCGCAAGGTAGGAAGTACGTTTATCGAGGCAAGAAAGCAAAGGCCAGACACACTGGAGACCTTGCGGACGCAAGGTACTCAACACCTTGCGACCGCAAGGTGGTCAGAATGCGATTTTCTCGTATTTTCATATAGAGATTCGATTGGATTACAACTCCCGAGTATATATTGAAGTTGGATGCCGAGAGCCGAAAAGAGAGACGGCTGGAAGCAGTCTTAGGTAGATTTTAGATAGTTTTTAGAGTGTATAACATAGTTAGATTGTGTAATTACAAGTATTGAAGATCAAATCATGTATCCGATCATTTCCATGTGTTGTTCATTGTCTATGATGAACTAAATCATCCATAATCTAGGAGGTGGGAGGTAACTTGTATCGAATTTATGTTTTGATTCTTATATATGTTCATTCAATTCTTGTTGATTGTGGTGTTTATCAATCCCTATATTATTTTGCTTTGAACAAATGAATGTAATCGCAAATAATAAAGGCCTAGAGGTGCGGATAACTGCATGACCAATGTGCATATGTCATACACTAGCTCACCATCACAATAAATTGGACCTATCGATGCACGAGAGTGATAAGTTAGGACCAGGTTCATACATGATCTAGGTGACAAATAGATCATAAATCTAGGTGACAGCTAGATTAAAGTTCTTGTGCTTAGGATATAGAATGGACGAATGTTGCGGGGATGGAGGCTGAACCAATAATTCAACAGACTATATCTATCTTTAGTGAACGAACCCAAGAAATTGAATGAGAATTATTATGAATTGAATATAAAGGAGATACAAGTGAAACCCATAATCTTAGATTGCCACCCACCATAAGATCTTCATATATGTTATTACTGCTAATTAGTTAAACATCTAAATATAAATAGTAAGTAGAATATAATAAATATAAAAACCCCCTTCAGATTAATAAATTGCTATCAATAAATTGCACTGTTCGTGATCACTTGTCTCTGTGGGTTCGACCCTTGCTTCCAATACTATTCTATAATAGTCTTGTCCACTTGCAAGGAAAAAGATTAAATAAAACATCGATCAGTTCCCCATTCAGCAAGTTGTTCTGGCCGGACATCCATCCCGCTGCACACCAGCTGCCTGAGGACATGGTTCACATCTTGAAGGAAGAATGGGTAGGCTTCCTCTTCAACGCTCGCTTGGAAATCTTCGGAGTTCTTGTAGTCGGTAATGACTGCTTTTTTCTGCTCCTCGCTTGCTTGGGACAACTCCACCCTTAGTTGCTTTTCTTTCTCGGCAGCTTCCTTCTTGGTCTTCTCTAGCTGGCTGACTGCCTCTTTGAGTTCTTTCCTCACTTGGCTAATGTTTTTCAGAGCAGTCTCCTCGGATTTCTTAGAGAAATTGAGATGTGACTCCAATGTCTTTTTCTCCTCCTCTAGCTTGGAGAACTCGGTAACTTTTGCAGTCACGACCTCTTCGCTCTCCTTAAGCTCAGCTTGGAGGGAGTTGATTTGCTCTTCAAGAGTGTTCTTCTCTGAAGACAACGAGCTGGAGGATTTGAGGTTGTCGATCAGCCGGTCATATAGGGGCTCAGTCTTGGTTGCCATCTGAAATGAAAACGTAGTCAAAAACAAGAGCACACAATAATCGTTCATTTTGGTGACAGTAATGGAATTGGTTACCTCGGTCATGCACATCCCTATTTCTCCGATGAGAACTGAGCTAGGAAGCTCGGCACTTCTTTTTCGGAGGCCAGTATGGTGGAGCCTCTTCACCATGCTAAGACCAACAGTGGCCGCATGCCCGCCCCATCTGTTAGTATTGAGGTTGGCCAGGTCGGGTACATTGGCCACTTCAGCAATTATCTTGGCCGCGAGCTCTCGGGTTTCTGGCATCTCAAAATTATCCTTTGCCATATGGGTGCCTGCGAGATCGATGCTTCAGCCGGATCACTTTGATCTGTCCGTGACCTGGTTCTCCTGTCGGTTAGAGCTTCAGGGGCAGGTAGTTTTGTTGATTACGTGGCAGGAGTAGTTGGATTGGGGATATGAGTTACAATGGCAGGAGCAGCAGGGGTAGCAGTGGCAACTCGGTTTGGCTCAGACACTCGGCTAGATCCACGTCCTGTGTTAGTAGTAGGAACCGTGGGAAGGCGAGCAAGCTCCAAGGTTGCCATTTGTATATTCCTCCTTGTGGCTCCCCTTTTCATAGCCTGGAGGAACCGGTTGGAATATTCCAATTACCTCATATCTGCAAATAGAATTATAAAGAGTTTTAGCAGTTGAAGATTGATTTAAGATACAAGGGAGAGCGAGATGGAAAAATTAATCTGCAAACCATTCAAAGAAAAAGCGGGGGTGTAGTTGATCCCAATCAGCTCGCAGTCCGGGCACTCGCTGGGGAATCTACCTCTATGGCAGCTACCCCAGTATGGGTGAGGTACTTGGCATCCATGGTAACTCGGGGCTCAATCCCTTCAACAGGCCAACTTAATATCCCGACCAGTCGAAGCAAGGGGGAATCAAAGTAAGGGCTACCCAGTCTAGTACCCAATCCCGCCCGTTTCTACCTTCTTTGACTCCAAGCAGTTTTCTAAAAGCTTTCGCGAGCTGGGGTTCTATTGCTCGGAAGGCATTTTTGTCGTATTTGGCAATTTCTAAATTTTCTAAGTATGGAGCAAAAGGCCACCCAACTCGCAATTCAACGAGCAGTGCTTTTCCGTCCCAGGAGTCAACTTTGTTGGGGCTGTCTGACAGAAGTTTGAAGTAGTTGGGGTTAGAACGGCCAGTAATGCGCCCACTCTTCTTGTCCAGGGAAAACAGAAAGAATTTTCTAAATAATGCCATGCTGGGTTCGAACCCGAGTAGTTGGCAGGCGACGGTATAAGCGACCAGGAATATTACCGTAGTGAGGTTTAGGTCGCAGGGTAAGGCGTTGTTCACAAGTAGGAATTCGGCAAAGAAGGGGTCTAAAGGGAGTCTCATGCCTACCAGAAAAAAATCGAAATAAAACACCATTCGATCTCCCTGAAAATTATGCCCCTTCTCCTCGATGTCCAGATCGAAGGCTTTCACTCGGTAATCTTTGGGGTCCATACCCAATGAGTAAAACCAAGCTGAGACATCGTCCTCGCAGGTCAAGTCATCCCATTTGAGTGAGGGGGAGACGTTGGAGATGATTTGTTTGCCTTTAAAGGCATCTTTGTTCTTTTCAGCTCGTGGATTACTCGAGCTGGGGAGGTTATCTTTAACTTGTTTACTTTCCTCGGGAGTGTTCTGCTCGTTTCTGGTCGTTGTATCCCTTAATGTATTTGGAGGATCTATAGTTTCTTCTGTAATGTGTTGGCGTTTTCGACGGATTAAGGAAATCTCTTCCAGCTTTGAAGAGACCGAGCTGGAAGATCCTGTGTCCGAGCTCTTCTCGGTTTCAGTAGAGGCTCCATGGTCGTAGCTACGGCCTTTAATTTCAGAATGAGTCTCGTCGCTGGAAGACATCCTACAGGAAACGAATCGAGGAATACACATTAAACCTTGCTCGGGTAATTAGGCAAGAGTTGATCAAGTAAAAACCCATTGCAAGGGCCTATCCTAAGATCGGTGAACGGGGCACCGATCAGGTATTCCTCGATTCCTCTATTTGGAGTGGGTTAAGTTTGTGTAGATAAAGGAACAAGATGGACAGAGAGGAAATGGGTATCAGACGTTTTTGATTTACGACATATTTACTTTCAGATCGTGACAAAACTCATCATGTACCTAGTTGATGTCTTTGAACCCTAAAATTTAAACCCTAAAATGTGGGGTTTCTAGCAAGGAAGAATTGAAATTGCAGCAAGAAATAACGATGAAGGTTCGAAGATTACCTGTTAGACGTTGGAGTATCTTGAACTGGTAGATGTTGAAGGAGTATCTCGTAGGAGATCTTGAAAATGTTCGTTAAGTGTTTGAAGGCAGAGAGGAACACGGCTTTGGTTTTGATTCTACACAAGAGTGGGTAAAATTTGAAATGAGGGGGAGCTTGAGCGTTTATACCAAGTAGAACCGCCGGTTGGGGCTATCCCAAGGGTTCTGCCATCATTAGGGCACGGAAACCGAAACATAGCATTTAATGATTTGTTGGGGAATGAGCCCGCGTGGGGGTATATGGCGGCTGATGACGGCCCGTCCTTTCAAATCCTTTGGGCTGGCATCCACTCATAAACGTCTGGTTGAGGGTAACTCTTGATGCACTCATGAAAAGATTCATCTCAAGAACGATCTAGCCTGGGGATTCGGATTCTTCTCCTCGCTCCGAGCATAGATACTTGGTAGACAAGGAGCAGGGGGCTACTGAGCTGCCCGGCCCAATAGGCCCAAAGACACAAGTCACGTGCCCGACATATCTCCACTAGTCACGAGCAGAACACATGCATTCCAAGATTCAGTCCATTAGGAAACGAGCAGCGACCATAAACATACCCCGAGCTGGGGGCTTAACATCCAACGGGCAAGGATGCAGCGAGCTGGGGGTTTACCTAGTAGGCAAAAGTATGCATCAAGCAGGATTTACCATGTTTGTTTATGAAGGTAACGGTTGTATTGAATGTGGGCAGTTACTTCCGAGAAACTCGCCACCATTGCCATGATGAGACCGTTGTGATGAATGTGATAGTTAATGTGCCCGCCACACATGCCATGAGTTTAATGGGCAGTTACTCTCCGGCACAAGCTATAAAACCCCTCGACACAAAGAGGGGAGGTACGTGATTTTTAATACTTGGCCAAACTCTGTCAAATTGTTTACACAGTTGACTGTTGAGCTAACTCTCACGCCGGAGGGCTTTTGCAAGGAGTGCCCATGCCTAGTTCACCATTTTTGCTTGTTTGCAGAGTTGGGCCTTGGTAATTTCGGATAGATTGAAAGCCAGATATCCAGCTATCGAAGCCTAGTGTATCCAGGATAAATTTGGACGCATCAATATCCAATAAACTTCATCACCATTTACAAAAAAAAAGAAATTATATGAAATAATATATTAAGAAAATGCTTGAAGATGTTATCTTATACAATACTTCATGCATTACTGTATTGTACGATACAATAGGTTGAAACAATTTTTGTGCAATTTTTTACCAAGTACAAATTTTTTTTGTAAGAACTTATATTCATCATAATTATAAATAATAATCAAATATTCCTTAATCATATTTATATTAAACTTTCAACAAATATTTCAAATAACTAGTTTAGCCTAGTGGTAGAAAGTCTTAGTATAAATTATTGATGCAAATTCAAATTCTACCCAACAACAAGTTACATAACAATTTATTATTATTTTTAAATAGATAGCATATAATGGTGGGTGGTGGACGACGGTAGGTGGTGGCCAAGAGCAGCATGATGCAACGGTTGGTAGTGGACGGTTAGGAGCAGTGGACAACGATCGGTGGTGGCCGGTGTTAGGCGGCGGTAGCGGTTAGTGGTTGAGGCGGTCGATGGTGGTGACATTAATAGGTAACCAAGTGGGTAACACGGTTAAAACTCACATTTATTATTTTTATTATTTTTCACTAGTGGGTAACCCCATTAAAATTTGATAAGTTTAATGAGTTTGAAATTGTTAAATTAATAAGTCTTTAATAATATGTATATTGAGAAACTCAATCGATCAATCTCCCCTAATATTTGCATGTGGCTAGTTCACTAGAAGCCAGTTTTTGTCTTTTATGACCATTAAATCCGTGGCTCGAGCCTCGGCAATGATTCAATGAATAATGATGGGGATATACAAATGAAGAGGAAGGAGGATATCAGAGTCACTTAATCCTAATTAAGGGACTAGAAAGAAGTGTTCTGTTTAAATTCTACTCCCACCGTGAGACCATTTTTATTTTCTTTTTCTTTTTCTAAATCTTTTTTTTTCAATTTGATTAAGTTTTGAAAAATAGTATTTCTTTGAAAATAGTTATAACTAGTATTCCCACCGTGCGATGCACAAATCTATAATAAAAATCATCTTTAAATAAATAATTAAAAGATAAAGATAAAAAAAGTAAATATAAACAAATAAGTAAAATATAAAGATAAAAAAGTAAATTTAATTATAGAATACGTATTGCATTAATGAAACACAAAGCATACTTTGGATTGCTTGTAATATATCCACGAACTCCATGGGTCATTGCTATTTATTAGATACTTAGTGCAATTTTATAATATAATTGGAGTCAACAATTCAATTGTTTGTATTCAATGAGTTCACATAGATTTCTAGTTATTACTACAATTGTTTATATTCCATTGCATGAACAAATTTTCAATGAATCAGTTCTAAGACATTATTAGGCATGTTTGATTTAGATTATCGATACGTGGTGATAACTCATTACTTATAGCTGATAACTTATTATTTATAACTAGGGCTGACAAAAGTCTTGTTTTTCACAACCTGTTCCGACGCCCGACCCGATCTCGTCCCGACATTTTGCGATCTCGACTTTTTCGGGATTTTCCCATCCCGATTTATTTCGGGACAGTATTTGGGATAATTATCAATCCCGTCAGGATTCTCAACCCGTCCCGACTATTATTTTTATTTATTTATTTATTTATTTATTAAATATTGTGAGTTTTAAACAATATCTATTTTATGTTTGCTAAAATTACTTAATGATGTTTGTTAAATTTATTTTCACAATTAATGTTGTGGTTTTTTTTGTATATCACATTTTTGTACTTAGTGTAACTCTTCTCCTGCGAGTGAGGGGTGCATTTTGCTCATGATGACAGATTCAACAATATCCATCATTAAGTAAATATTCAAGTATACTTGTAAATATACAGTCTGAAATCTTAATCATGATTGAGACATTTTAAAAATATTTTAGTGTTAGAAAATATTATTCATAAATATTGTAGTCGGGATTATGGGATTTTTATCTCCTGAACTGTTGGGATCCTCGATTCGTCGGGTCCCGACACTTATCGGGAGCGGGATCGGGAAGAAAATTGAAATCCCGAATTCTATCGGGACGGGTCCCGTCCCGATTCCACCCCTACTTATAACTTATGATTGATAACCAATAACTAATACTATTTGATTTAGGTTTTTGAAAGTATTGATTAACTTTTATAAGTTAGTGTGTGTTTGATTAGTAAGTTGAAAAATGATGAATTCAAATATAAAGGCTAAAATGGTCTCATCACAAAGTGTGATTTACATTATTATTATTATTATTATTATTATTATTATTATTATTATTATTATTATTATTATTGCATTATATTAATTTTAATTTTTATTATTGATGTACATATTTTGGATCCGCCTCAATGACGTGGGGGCCTCATCTAATAACCCATTATATTTTACATAATGTCAAAAGGCTTAGACCGGACATATAGACCACGAGCTAGGTAAATTTCATTCATGTATAAATAACCCTCACTAGTCCATAGCTTGGGGGCTCTCTCTTTTTCAGATTTAAAATCACACACGCACTTAGAGGTTACACGTACTCTCTTTCATACTCAGTGTACTAATAAACACGCCAGAGGGTTTTGGCGGGGGCCCTTCCCGCCGACTCACGATATTTATTTTACAGATAATACATCCAAATATCTACCACCGACGACAACATAGCCGCCGGACGGAAACTTCGACGACACATTCACGACCACTACCTTCGGCACTCCTGGTATGATACTTTTTTGATACATCAGTTAGTTCGTTGCCGGAACGAGTTTTTTATTTGTTCTCTTCCGGTTGCCGCTCCATCGGTGATAAAGGAGTAAGGTTTGAGGGTCACCGAATTTTGCCATGGAAGCCACGACCAAAGTTAATATCATGTCTTCATTGGGTGTCGAATGGGCAAAGAATGGAAGACCTGAAACAGAAATGCAACATCACCCTTGGATGCGCCTCTGTTGGACAAGAAAGATGCCATCGAAAGCACCTCCATCTGAAATCCTACGCTCTCCCACAAGCTGTTGGAGGCGTGCTGCACCGATCAAGTGAATTTGACTTTTTCAAGCACCAAACATAGAAAATGAACACCAGCAAAGGTTGCACACTGAGCTAATGCCACAAAAATCTCCCCCATCGAACTTCATACGTGTCTCCGGTACCTGCTTGAAGTGACTGAAAACACTCCTTGGAATCCCGCGTTATCATCACCGTTTCTTCATACGCTTGCCCAAGTGAATTTTTGCTCTTGAAGTTCAAATTCTGATGAATCATATTGCATCACTGTCATGGGTGATGTCGGCCATGACATCGCTATCAAAAGCACTATTAGGTGCTATATTCCAATCTTGCCCTTCCGTTTTTTGTTGATTTACGTTGGCTATTTAAATTTTGAAATTGAAACCACTCATGCCATGAAACCACGATCATTATCGCTGCTTACGGTTATGATGTTTGCTGCTTATACAATTAATGATGCTCTAATATCATTGTAACTGTTACCTTCCACGAGCACATTTTGGATGCCCCCTCTCCCACGTGCACTCACAATTTTATTGGATTAGTTTATATATATATATATATATATATATATATATATATATATATATATATATATATATATATATATATATATATACATTTTCCGTGAAACAAACTGAGTCTTATATACATGCAATGACTCATGACAAATCGTAATTGTCTAATATTATATCTAGTCAAAATTTTTAATCGTGGTAAAATATATATTACCATGATATACAATTGATTATCATAATTATGAGGTGAGATATACATATTTTATTATTTAATTTTGGGATAATTAATCATGACATTTACTATTTAGTATAAAGTAAAGTGAATGTGCTTAAATCACTCATTATGACATGCAATATATGATATTATGAGAAACATTCATGTCATATAAAATTGCATTAAATGTTCAATATGCCTCGAGATATTTTCTCAATTGACATTAGGCACGAGACGACATGATTTCTTTACTCATGAATCTAAATAATGATATTACGCCATTTTATGTCGTGTTGCGTAGAAACGTGATTACTTTCTTACTCGCATATGTTAAATGCACAAAACAAACCCCATTTTTGTTTTAGGGGGAAATATGCTTACCAACAGAGTCTAGGCTTTCCTCAATAGCTCTACCGTGCTCGAGCAAACTACGAGCCTTCTCAATCAGTAACTACTTAGATATCTGAGCGACTAGAATGAGCATATCATATGTCTGCTTTTGCCCGAGACCAAACAGTATTGACCAACGATACTTCTCGACTTCAAGATGAACCCTTGCATTCGAGAAGTAGGGGCTATACCAAGGAAGGGAAAGCATGATATGATCCTTCCCGAGTGTTACACTATACTTTGTGTCGTAGCACGTTATTACTGTGCCCGAGCCACACATTTCTCAGATTTGGTTCTACGGATACATGCACTTTATGCTCACAAACTCACGACCAGATGAGCGGCGCCTACATGTGCTTATGCTCCCCGCTCGAGTTTACTCGCAACTGAGTTTCATTTTGTCCTCCCGCTCGAGGTTACTCGCAGTAGAGTTGTACACAGCGCCTACCTACGCTTATGATCCCCGTTCGAGTTTACTTGTGACTGAGTTTCACATTGTCCTTCCCGCTCAAGTTTACTTGCGGTTGAGTTGTACACCGCGCCTGCCTATGCTTATGCTCTTCGCTCGAGTTTACTCACGGCTAAGCTTCATTTTGTCCTCCCACTCGAGGTTACTCACGGTTGAGTTGTACACAACGCCTACCTACACTTATGTTCACTAACTTTTTAAAGGTAGTCATGCCGCAAAGTCGAGGACTGGAACTTGACCTTGGCCCAAGTGACATTCTGCTCGCTAGCTTTTCAAAGGTAGTCCTGCTCGCTAAGTTGAGTACTGGGACTTGATCTTGGCCCAAGTGACATTCTGTTCTCTAGCTTTTCAAATGTAGTCTTGCTCGCAAAGTCGAGTAGTGAGACTTGACCTTGGCCCAAGTGGCGCTCTGCTCACTATATAAAGACTTATACAATCAAGTTATAAAGAATACTGATTAATCAAAATACATAGGTGTGGTCAAAATCGACCAAAGCCTTGACCCATCTCAACACTTATGTTATCTTGTCTGTCAAGATAAAAGTGATTAAGCCTCGACCATCCCGAGAAATTAAAGGGAATCACGAACGAATAATACTCCTTATCCTCAAGATGAATCTCGAAGAATAATGAGTATGGGGCTACTGATGTCCATATTTTGGATCTGCCTTAATGGCGTGGGGGCCTCATCTAATGGCCCATTATATTTTACATAATGTCAAAAGGCTTGGGCTGGGCAGATAGACCACAAGCTAGGCCCATTCAATTCATGTATAAATAACCCCCACTAGTCCATAGCAGTCCATAGCTTGTTGGGGGTTCTTTTTTTCTTTTTTTCTTTCTAATTTAGAATCACACACGCACTTGGGGGGCTACGCGCCCTCTCTTTCATACTCAGTGTACTAATAAACACGCCGGAGGGTTTTTGGCGGGACCCTCCCCACCGACTCATGATGTTTATTTTACAGATAATACAACAAAATATCCACCACAGACAACAACATGGTCGCCGGATGGCAGCTCCGACGACCCACTCACGACCACTACCTTCAGCACCTTTGGTATGATGTTTTTTTGGATACATCAATTATTAATTTTAATAATAATAATTATTATCATTATTATTTATTTATTAATATCATTATTACTTTTTTAATTATTTTTTAATATTAATAGTAATAGTAATTTAATTATTATTATTATTGCTTATTATTATTATTATTAATATTTTATTATTTTATTAATATTAATAGTAATTAATAATAATAATAATAATAATTATTATTATCATTATTATTGCTTATTATTATTATTATTATTAGTAACATTAATATTATTATTATTCCTTATTGGTATTATTTATTATTATTATATTAATATTATTTATATTATCATTATTATGGATTTAATAATTATTAATATTAATTTATTATTATTATTAATATTATCATTATTACCCTATTTCAATTAAAACAAGGGTAATTTTGGAATTTGAAAATTTCATTAAAGTTTACTGTTAAGTCATAAACACCACTCCATAAGCTACATCAAACATGACCAATGTAAATGTGAATTTAATCTTATGTGACATGCATCTCACCACTAAAATAATATTTGACAAAAATAAAATTGAAAAGAAAATAGAACAACCAATAGAAAGAGTTTTTTTTTTAAATAATGACTATAATATATCCACACCCTTAAGTAGAATGTGAAAGATTCATATTATTATCCACAATATGAAAAAATTTGGTTGTTACATCATATCCACACTCATCGTTCACATTTGCATTTGAGAGGTTTTTTTCTTTCAAAAAGAGTGTAAATCCTAGGTGACATACAAATTCTTTCACATCCATATTAGTTTTGGATATGCCCTAATATATTTTGTTAAATCATAGAAAGTTACCACATGGACAATAGTATCTTTGTTTAAGAAGTAATTAATAGACAATAAATGATAGGTGGAGAAAACTCAAAGAAAGTTGTTACGTGGACGGTGTTGATTTTTGTTTTAGTAGTTATTAATAGATATTAATAGATATATAGATGATGTGGGGAAAAAATCACAAAAAAACTGTTGTTTGTTTATTTTATGTTAGCAATGGCTTTTGTTTTAATAATCGACCCACAACCCATGTTAATAGATTCTTGTGTCAATTGAAGAATTGAAGAAGGTATAATTAATAAAACTACTTTTTTTTAAGGATGGAGTGAGAATTTATTTAATTTGTAAAAGTTGCAATCCAATGTATTATAATTATAGATTTATGTGAATAAATATGTGTTTCCAATAACTTCACTAAAGTATCATAACTTATTCGATTTGGCCTATTGTTGAATTTTAAAAATGAGGTGGACTTTGATCAAAAGTCAAATCATAGTATTATCATATTAAATGAATGGAATTTCAGATCCTAAAGCTTCACTCAAGTATTGTAAGTTTTAGGCAAATGTTATTATATGAGATTGAACTTGTAATATTCTTATGAATTTTAGTATAAGAAAAGTTGTATAGCTAAGTTGACGATGATTTAAAACATCTATGTCGTATAGAAAAATATAAATGTGATTTAATGGTATATATATTTTAAGAAAATTTGATATGGATGACATTAACATTAAAATTTGTAAAAATACCTAAAATTTAAACTCCTTATATGGTACCTCCAAGTTTTAAGGACAAAGTGCCCAAATAGTCCATGTGCTCTATAACCTTTTCAGGATTGGTCCATTAACAGATTTTTTCGAAACTTATGTCCTTGTACCAAACAAGTTAAACACAGTTAATCCTTTAGTTCAATCTCATCCAAATCCGTCAATTTTTTTCCCTTAAGTCCTCACATGTACTTGTCACAATGCATTTGTCTAGGGTTAAAATGGTCACTTCCAATAAAAAGAGTATAAGGATCCATTTTGATCAATTTTCTTGTACTCTTTTTATTTAAAATTACAATTTTAGTCCCTAGACAAATGCATGTGACAAGCACATGTAGAGACTTAATGGAAAAATTAGACGGATTTGGACGAGATTGGACGGAAGACTTAACTATGTTTATCATGCTCGGTACAAGGACCTAATTTTTTGGGGAAAAAAATCAATTTAGGGACCAATTCCAAAAAGGTTCGTAGATATACTATTTGGGTAAGTAAGCCATCCGGTGATGAATCCCGACCATTATCAGCTTGCTCTTACAAAATGCATCCAACTTGTTGACAAAAAAATTATTGAACCTACATCTTCTTCATGGGCATGCGACGCATTCTATGTCAACAAAAGAAATGAACAAGTTCGAGGAAAGTCTAAGATTGATCATCCAATTACCAACCACTCAATCACTTCTTGGTAGATGATAAGTTTCCATTATCATAGAAAAACTCCTTGTTCTAGTCCTTATTAAATACAAAGGTTCTCTCAAAATTTGTTCTTAAGTCAGGATTTTGATAACTAAGTATTACACCCAAAGACAGGCCGAAAACTGTGTTTTGCATCCCCAACCATCATTATCAATGAAATGTCATGTTATTTGCTTTAAAAAATGTTCCATCCGCCTAAACCTTAAACCCTAGACCATTACCAACTTATTCTCACAGAGTTTACCTAGCCAAGTTTCTCCTATCAAAGAAAAAGTCCTTATTGCAATTTTTCCAAGTTTTAATTTGATTTAGCCCATAGATTGATGACTATTAAAAATGAAAGGTGGACTTATTAATGAAAAGTCAAACACAATGGGAGTGTTTCCTAATTTCATTTAAAAGGTCTTGACATTTTTTTTAATGAAAATCTTGGGAAGCTTCATTCAACAACTTCCCCTCGGTAACTTAAGCTTAATATATTTATGAGTTTCTTAATTTGACAGTGAATATATTGAATTTTATATTTTGAAGGCAGATTTTGACATGCTTATAATTTAAAGTTCAAATCCAATTTTCATTACGGTATTTGACTATCAAATTATTTTTTCTATTTAAATCAACTATAAATAATGACTTGACATATTGGCGAGAATGAGTCCCAAGATTAAGAATCAAGATAATCAATTTTCTATAACATAGATCCTTCGTTTCAAAAAATAATAATAATTTTTTTTCTTTTTAATTGTTATCGTAATTAACTTAATCAATTTAATTTTTTTTCGATCCGTAATTTTGTATACAAATAATTTTTTTAAAAAAATCGTAAGTTTTGTAATTTGAAATATTTGTTTTTTTTTTCTTTTTAGCTGTTATCATAATTAACTTAGACAAATTATAAGTAAATATTAATTTATTTTCACATTATCTGTTTCATTTATTGATAAATTCACAAATTGACGCCGTGCCATTGACATAAACAAGAGTACTAGTTTTCTATAACATAGATCCTTCGTTTCAAAAAAAAATAATAATTTTAACTTGACACACACATTAAATTTATTATAAATATTAAAATGTTGTATTTGATAAAGGGGCCATCCATTAATATAGAAATCAAATTATGGCAAAATTGTTAAAGTGACATTCTAAAATGGAAAATTTTTGATACACCATCAAGCACACACATACATATACATATGTTAGGGGTGTAATTCTAAATCGTCAAATCGTGGTTGGTTCGATTTTGATCGTAAGATGATTCGATTCAGATTTGAAATTTTTATAAATTGGTCAATTCGATTCAGTTTGCGCTTTTTGCTTCTGAATCAAACCGAATCAAGTCGAACCTAATCGAATTGCCATATTAAAATATTAATATATAAAATTTTATAATATATAATAAATATAATTTTATAATATATATTAAATATAATTCTATAAATATATTTATATTTATAATATGATTCATTTTTAATTAGCCTAACAATTTTTAATTTGGTTTATATTTTTTTCCTACTTAAACTACTAAACCAAATCGAACCAAATATTTCTTACCTGATCCATCGTGTGGTGACGTGTTGAACTGTAAAAAAGTAAGATTACGTCTTATGAATTAAAATTTAATTTTATATTTAAAAATGCCAATAGAGTACAAGAGTATTATTTTCCCTGTAAAAGTACGTCATTGCCCTCTCCATAAGTGATGATGTGCCACAAACCATTGATCCCTCATCATGTGATTATAATGTCCTCCTTACGTCCTAAAATTATTATTTTGATTTAATTTTTCGTTTATTTTAAAATAATTACTCAGTATTTTTTTAAGTTTCTTTTTTAGGATATTACTTTTACGATTTTATCCTTACTTTTTCTTCTTATTTTTATTTTGGACCACATATTAATGGATTTTAAAAGAAACCACACACTATTTCAATACTAATAATAAAGTTAGGGCTCATTTGTTGTAACTTATAATGATAAATTAAGTTCTAGAATGAACGACTTTTGCTGATTGCAGATGATAGATCGC
The DNA here is from genome assembly GCA_013146195.2 of Codonopsis lanceolata. NCBI lineage: Eukaryota > Viridiplantae > Streptophyta > Magnoliopsida > Asterales > Campanulaceae > Codonopsis > Codonopsis lanceolata. The sequence goes on along the minus strand of CM028382.1, from coordinate 53,249,395 downwards.
TTTGTTACAAATTGTTGAAAAGTTCGCTTATGAGTCGTTATAATTATTTGTTAAAAAAAACTTGAAAATTAGTATTCATATTTTTATGTATATTTCATAAAAGGATGAAATGAAGACAATCAAATATTTATTAATAAATAGTTGTCTTCATGTTTTAAAAAAAACCAAAAAAACTTAAAATTTTGGCTTTTTGGTTTTTCAATGCCTAAAGGGTGTTGTACCTTACTTATTGGCTTTTGGCTTATAAGCTGAAACAAACACTTTAAATATGACTTTTCAAAAGCCAAAAACCAAAAGTCACTCCAAATAAACTGCAACAAACGAGCACTTAATTGTTTTTTTTAATCTGTGTGCCATACCAAACAGGATAATAATTATGGATGGAGGGAGTAAAATTAACATGCCGGAATATCCCCTGGAATATGACACTTATTGCCGGGATCTGACCCCCGCGGTGGCCAGTGGCCTGCTCTTGCCTTTGACTCACTTGTAATATCTTCAATTTTCTTATTCCATTTGGTAAGTCACCCACAACCAATTGTTGGAACAGTTATAATAAGCTCCAAAAATAAATAAAATAAAATAAAATAATGAAAAGATTCACTAAATACTTGCCCAAAAAGAAAAAAAACATTATAAATAAATAAATAAATAAAAGAAATTAAAAAGAGTAAGAACTGACTATAAAAATCCCTCTTCTCTCTCTCCCTTTACTTGCTCAGTCTCTCTTCTCCCCTCTCTCTCAATCCCCCCTCTCCCTCCCGCCACAGTGCCATAACACTCCACTGTTCTTCTATTCTGATTGAAATAGAATAGAAACAGAAGCTCTGTTTGGCTCAAACCCATTGGAGAGGGGACATTCATACAAATTTTATTCACTTTCTCTTTCTAGAACATATATTCATATGTAGGAAGAGAAAGTAAAACAGAGATCTGAACTCCAAATACTTCACCCACATTGCCAAATCTGTATTCACACAACCATTCTAGAGAGAGAAAGTTAGAGTCAGAGAGCAGATCTGGTAACCCCCTGCTTTTGCTCTGTTTTCTGGTGGGAAAGAGGAAATGGGAGAAGTGTCGGCGACGACGAGTATGTTTCCGGAATCATTTTCTGGGGCAACGGGGGATTTCGCAGGGACGATTGGGTTGATGTGGGAACTAATTAAAGCCCCATTAATAGTCCCACTGCTGAGACTGGCTGTATACATATGTTTGGGAATGACTTTAATGTTGTTCATGGAGAGGCTTTACATGGGTATAGTCATCATTTTGGTTAAGCTCTTTTGGAAGAAGCCCGAAAAACGCTACAATTGGGAACCCATTAAAGACGACATTGAAAATGGCAATTCTAATTACCCATTGGTTCTAATTCAAATTCCAATGTTCAATGAACGTGAGGTCAGTATGCATTGCTCACTTACTCTGTCTTTTTGTTTGTGTGTGTGTTTTTCTTGGTTTTCTACTATGTGATAGGGCGGTTCGCGGTTGTTGATTTCCTTGGCTTTTCTGGGGTTTAACAATTTTGTTCTGTGGGTTTGAGATATAAAGCTGCGTTTGGGTGTTTGTTTATTTGGGTTGATTCAGGTTTACAAGATCTCAATTGGGGCAGCAAGTAATCTTTCCTGGCCGTCCGATCGCCTCGTGATTCAAGTTCTTGATGACTCTACTGACCCCATCATCAAGGTAAACCCACTCCTACCCAATCAACCTATTCCACCCATCCAAACAGTCCCTTATCCATTAACAATCTAACATCACTCTTCACTATAACACTAATTATTACAACTTTTCAACTCCTAATTGGGGTTTTTTTCCAATTTATTATTACTCTCCAAACACAGCATAATCATCGTATATTTTCTACCCAAAATCTTATCTCTGATTCAGTAAATTTATTAACCCAATTTAAGATCTGGGTTTTTTTTTGTAATTCTATTTACTTTCTATACATAATTATAAATATTCCCCAAATGTTCACTTTCGATACATAATAAAATGTCATAAATATATCATAAATCAAACACTTTGCAGAAATGGGCTAAACTGGAATTTTGGAATTGAATTATACTTTATGATCCTTATTAAATCTCTTGTTTTAGCAATTCTGGGTAGTGATTTTGATTTTGTCATTAATAAGTGAAATTTCAATTAAATGTTGCAGGATATGATTGAGAAAGAATGTCAAAGATGGGCAAGCAAAGGCGTTAACATAAAGTACCAAATTAGAGAAAGTCGAGGCGGGTACAAAGCCGGTGCACTTAAAGAAGGATTAAAGCATGATTATGTTAAAGATTGCGAGTTTGTGGCCATTTTCGACGCCGATTTCCGTCCCGAACCGGACTTCCTCCGCCGAGCCATTCCTTTCCTTGTCTTCAACCCTCAAATCGCACTTGTTCAAGCTCGTTGGCGGTTCGGTAATAAACTTAATCATACACTAACATTAACATAACCCCCGTTTTGTTTAGAATCTCATCACTTAATATGGTAAAGTGAGCTATAACTAATATGGAAAAGTGTCGGTGATCCCCCATCTACTTCCATTAATTACTATTTACTACCAACTCTACATTACATTAGTCTTCTCTAGTGTTATGGTTATAACTTATAACTACTAATCATATGACTACATAAGTCTAATTACTAATTAGTCCTCACCCGCTACACCCGTTGTGTGTAACAACACAAGTCTCGTGTCAATTTGTGTATACTGTATATGATGTACTAAAAGGTTCATTTTTGGTAATTCTTCTAGGTTATTATTGGTAAAATTTGGTTTGATTTAAACGGGATCCACTTGACTCCCCACCAATCGCGGGTCCATTACCGTCTAGATTGTGACACATGCTTGTCTTGCCATTGCTAACCATGGGTTAGAGGAGACAAATCCAAAAATACACCTCACTCCACCTGCTTCCACCACAAATACGAAATTTCCAGGAGTAAATGATTTTTTTTATTTTTATCATTATTAAGAATTTATTTTGTGTTTATTCAATGGGTAATCGGTGAGTGATAAATATTGACCTGCGATCAAGTGGTATTGAGAATCGTCTTTTTATAACTATATATTTCAAGTGGTATGGATGACCTACTAAAAAGCAAGATATAATGTAATGACGTATTTGTCCAAACGTTGGCTAGAAGTAAACCCTTTGTCTCCCGGACAAACCGGCATAAAACTTGCTAGATATGCGGGGTAGGTTTGTCATTTTGTAAAGTGGCGAAAGGACCGATTACTATTTTAGGTGATTTTATTAGATTATTACTGGAAGAAGCGGTTTTTATAGTAAATGGGTGGAATCTGAAGAAGGGTCAACTTCAAAGTTTTGAGGGGTAGATTTGTCATTTAAGTAAAGTCTGACTACCACGTGCAATTATACTTCGCAACTGGTCACTGCCACTAGTGGACTTTACTGTATCACTACCCTCACCGACACTTGGATTAATTTTTTCTTTACAATATTAATGTTTGGTTAATATTTTAATAAATTTAATAATTAAATGCTTACAAAAAGACAACCTGTTATTGGTGACGTGGTTATGTTGTGGTTTGTTTATTCCGTTAGATGACAAAAGAAATTAACGGCGGAATCATGTGCGGGTGGGTGCAGAGTAATACAGTATTATTTTGAGTGTGACAAGTAGCTTGTTGCCAAGTCTGCAATCCGAACCTAATAATGCAAAAGTGGTGAGTGGTGAGTGGGGGTGGGGGTGGGGGCATTGTGTAATTTATCATCTTGAAAAAATTATGTACGAACAGAATTTAGTACGCTGCTGGTGCATACCAAAAATGTCATTAGAAATTTCATTTTCATGTACGGTCAAGAATAAAATGTACAGATTTATTACGCTGTATATTTATTTTGTCGGGTTGATTCTCTGCAGTGAACTCGGACGAGTGTCTGTTGACGAGGATGCAAGAGATGTCGTTGGATTACCATTTTACCGTGGAGCAAGAAGTTGGTTCTGCTACTCATGCGTTTTTTGGTTTCAATGGTAAGCCCCACGATTTTCCAGTCAAAATTGAACCAGTGGTTGTCATTTCAAATCAAGGAATTAATTCATCAGGCGGGATTGCATTTTTGTTGTGCCCACATTAGTCATTTGATTGATACTTGACAATTGACACATGCATCTACGTGTGCTTAAAAATGAATACAGATAAGTGTGTTTAGTGAAGTTAACGCACGAAGGATCTTTCCGAGATAATGATTTGCTGCTGTACTTAATAATAAGTTGGCTTTTCTGTAATGATTTGACCTGTGGTCTAAAGCCATTGATTGTTGTCATTTGGATATACATAATTCCTGAATGTAACATGAAATGAGCAATAATAATGCAGGGACGGGTGGTGTATGGAGGCTGGCTGCTATCAATGAGGCAGGTGGCTGGAAGGATCGAACAACAGTTGAGGATATGGATCTTGCTGTGCGAGCTAGTCTCAAGGGCTGGAAATTCCTATACCTTGGTGATCTTCAGGTGCTTATTTAAACCTCATATCTAAATTAGTATGCCCTAGATCACTTTTTGATATGTTCTAGCTCACATGTGTTTTATACGACTTCTTTTGTAGGTAAAAAGTGAATTACCTAGTACTTTCAAAGCCTTCCGTTATCAGCAACATCGGTGGTCCTGTGGTCCTGCCAATTTGTTCAGGAAAATGGTGATGGAGATTGTTAGAAACAAGGTCAGTTTGATACCTACCTATCTCCTAGCAACCATTTTCATCAACTCCTTTCTTCTTTTTCGCTGTTTATGTTTATTAAAGTTATTGAAAAAGAAATGAGGCATAAAAGCAAACTCTAGGGAGCATCTCTTGTTGAAAGGGGCAGACAAGTGAGAGTGTTTGTTCTTAATAAAATTTTATCTGTCATTGTAGAAAGTTACGCTGTGGAAGAAGCTATATGTGATCTACAGTTTCTTCTTTGTGCGGAAGATCATAGCTCACATGGTCACCTTTTTCTTCTTCTGCGTCGTTCTACCAATTACAATTTTGGTTCCTGAAGTTGAAGTTCCGGCTTGGGGAGCCATTTACATCCCCTGCATCATCACCACGTTGAATTCAGTTGGCACCCCAAGGTCTATATTTGCTAATAGTTAACTTCACTGTTCTTTGTCACAGAAATTAACCTATACATGTGAGAGTGGGAAAAAAGATTGTATTTGTATTATTAACATTTTTGTTTCATCTTGCGAAACTCAGGTCCATCCATCTATTGTTCTACTGGATTCTTTTTGAGAATGTGATGTCTCTGCACCGGACAAAAGCAACCTTCATTGGTCTACTTGAAGCGAAGAGAGCTAATGAATGGGTTGTCACGGAAAAACTAGGAGATGCTGTAAAGAACAAATCAAATGCCAAAACACCAAAGAAATTCAGATTTAACATTGGAGACAGGTATATCTACTTCCCATTCTTGCTTATCTGCGCACTTTCAGAACATGCCAACAGTTGTTTTAGTTTTTTCTTTCCTTTTCCCTTTCTTTTGTTTCCCAATTCTTGTCATTATCTCTTAAACTATGCAAGTGTGTGCATGTGTGTACTAAAAGGCGTTGTGATATCGTGACCTAACCAAATCCATAACTTTGATTTAGGGTTTTAAGAAGACCACCAAATCCCACTTTGTATTATTGAATATAATACTTGTGATTTTTTGCTTTTCATACAACAGTGGCACATATACCGTTTTGTTAACATGGCTTTCTGGTTATAAATTTTCAGACTTCATCTGACGGAGCTGGGATTTGCTGGGTTTCTCTTCTTCTGCGGATGTTATGATTTTCTCTACGGCAAGAACAACTACTTCATATACATCTTCCTCCAAACCATTACTTTTAGTATCATGGGATTTGGCTATGTGGGCACTATCATCCCGAGCTCTTAAATCACTCCTACGACATACACATAGTCAGCATTCAGAATTGTATACTTTTCTCCTCTAGTCTCAAACTATATACGTCCCGTTTTCTGTTATCATCATGTGAGTGAATTTCAAATAGCCAAAAAAAATTGCAGACCATTTATCATGATGTTGAGCAGAAAAAAAATGCAAACCTTGAGTTGTTTGTGAGAATCCTCGGTGACAATTAGGGAGACACCGGAAAATAGGAAACAGGATGTCGTTATTCTTAGATCATTAGTATACAGTCAAGAAAAGTCGGCAGTCGTCGTTTGTCGAGGAAGAAGAAATCATCAACAGAGATAGAGAATACAGATGAGTGTTGATGTTTAATCTGATTCCATTGTTTGTAGTTGTTTGGTACATTGTATTTTCTTCTTATATTGGTTGAGTCATTTATTTGTTATAGTTTTTCTTCTTCTTTTTTTTATTTTTCCCCCCTCAGCTTGGGAGAGGGAAATAAGGTGTGATGACATATAGGGCCAAACTTGTAATCTACATTGTTGCCATCTATCTTGTAGCCTTGAGTTTATTTCTTTGGTTTATATAATTGTAATAGAAGTAAAAACTCTATAGACTTTAATCTATTGATTTGCCGTTTTGGCCCTTGCTCACTCTCTACTTGCCTATGAAATTTGTTCTAGAATTTGAATCTAATCGAGGTAATATTCTACAAAATTAAATTAAATCACAATTTCACTAGCATTAATTTTAAATCTCTCATCATTAGCCTTTACAATCCCCAAAAAATAATAATTCTCTAAAGACGTCTTTTTCCTTGAAACAAATCTATTAGCCCCACACATAATAATTCCAGTTACAACAACCTTGATCAGATTCATGGATCATGGTGCTTCATAAATAATTCAACAAATCAAAATTGAGGCTTGTAATGCACACTTAGACAAAATTTGATCTGCGCGTGTTATGTTAATGATTTGTCATTAAGAAAATCTGCATTACATCTAATTATTTTAATCTATCCCCTAAATTAGGTTACAAAGCACAAGAATATAAACATAGGAGAAATTGAGGAATACATAGATAACGGTAGATCAAATCCAAAACTTTGGTGAATCATTGCAGATAAAGGAGGTTTTTCAAAAATCAAATCAAAATCTTATTTGATTTGGTTTGATTTTATCAATTTAAGATATAAATCAAAACCAAATCAAAATCCACCTGTCGAGCAAAACGATCGAGTCTTAGCAATAAAAGGTTCAAAATGGCGTCATTTTCCATGTGTCGTCATCTTAGTGGATAAAATTTTATTTTCTCCCATTACCTTTCTTGATCAATTTTCAGCTAAAAAGATTATTATTATTTTTTCGTGAATTAAAGTACACATTTTTACCTATAAATGAAAACTTGGTTTGTTTCATTTTGATATTAAAAAAAAAAAATCTATGATTTTTTTCAAGTTCTTATTAATGGAGATAAATATTGTGGAGTTTGTAAAAGTATTGAATTATATGTCACTGTTGGAAGAGTTTTTTTTATTTTTAATCAAATAAGTATCAAATAAATTATTTTATTAGTTTTTAATATGTTATTTTTGATTTAAGTGTATTTGATTTTATTGTTGTTCCTGCCCTGGGGATGGGAAAGTGAAGAAAAGTTTTCAAGACTTTGGCCCTCATCTCTATTTTGATGCTTGAACATCTATTATGCTTTACTTCTTTACTTAAAAAAATTACACTTTTCATTTCTAAATAATCGTCATCTTTGATATGATACCTCGTTTCAAAAATAATTGGATGTTGTATAATAAATATTGATATAATGTGTAGTTTTATTTAATATCCTTGTACGTGTGGCCATAATTAAATTAGATAGAAAAAATATGAGTATAATGATAAAAGTATTCCTAAAAATGTGGACAATTATTTGGGAACAAATAAAAAAAAGAAGAATATTATTTGAAAGTTACCTTTATTATTTTATCATTGGTTGAATTTTCACTTTAATTGATGGACCCCACTCTCACATAAATATTTATAGAAAATACATATTATCTTAATATTTATGATATACTATTTTCGTTTCAAGCAAATAGTGTACTTTAAAAAATTATGCTTACAATTTCTACAACATTTTATTTTTACCATTCATTTGTGTTGCAAGCGTATTGCTTATGTTTAAGTATTTTGTAAATATGACTGACTCTAATGATATTAAAGGTATCGTTTGGTGCATCATTTTGAAAATGTAATTTTTTTAAAAAAATACAGTTCTTTTCTTGTAAACACGTTTATGAAACTATTTTAAAAAGCTATTTTCATAAACCGAGTAGTTGTAAACGCAATATATTTTTAAAATACTGCATATTTTTAAAACGTTGTATTGAAACATTTTTAAAGATAAAACACTGTATTTTTTGCTAGCGTTTCTGTCAAAACGCTCCACCAAAGAAGCACTAATATTTCTTAGGGAAAATTATCTTTTTAACCATCGGACTATTGACAGCTACCCGATTTGACCAACCATATTTTATAATTCTCAAAATGATCAATGTACTAAATAAGTTGGTATGTTGTGATCTATGCCGTTAGCATCTCATCCAATTTCGTAACAAAGATGTTAATGTCAACTAATGGGGGGATTTTATGAGAGGTATTTTTGTCCATCTTCATGAAAATATATTTCGTAACAGAGGTGCTAATGTCGACTAACGGAAGAATTTTATGAGGGGTATTTTTGTCAATTTCCATGAAAATATAAAGACAAAAATTAAAAATTAAAAAACAAAAAGATTGAGCCGGAAGATCGAAGAAGATTGGCGATGGGAGCTCGTTGTGACGAAAATACCTGAAGCAGCCCACAACCACTCATTAAAATCATCTTGCAAATCGTCGGGAATATGTGTCTGCAATTCGTTAAAATCGGATCTTGTCGATGCGTTCAAATTCATAGAGACAAACTGCGCAGGTCTCCGGAGGATTGATGAGGTCGGAGAATTTGATTACGGGGAGGAGTTCCTGGATCAGGACAGCAGACATGAAGCGGTGGAGCTCGTGACTAGTGGGAGAACTTGTCGAAAAGATCGGGGTTCAGTGAGAGAGATGGGAGATCTTGTCGGATCTGTGGGCTACAATGGGGAGCAAACTAGGTGGAGACAGTAGTTATGGAGAAGATAAAACTTGAAGGATGACGTTGTCTTTATATTTTCATAGAGATGAATAAAAATACCCCTCATAAATACCTCTATTAATCAACATTAACACATCTGTTATGAAATTGGATGAGATGTTAACGTTATGAACCACAACGTACCAACTTATTTAATACATTGATCAATTTGAGAGTTATAAATATGGTTGATCAAATTGGATAACCAATTATTTTTTAATAATTAGATTTTTCGAAATTTGGTAATACTCCCGTGGGACCGTGGTATTTAATCTGCCTTTCTATCCTTTCTATCATTGGGTGTCAAAATTTGTCATAAATTTAAGTGCAAATAATTGGAACATTTTCACATGACCAACATAAAATTGCTCAAAAGGGTTACCATCGATCTTCTGGTCTGTGACATCATTGGGGTAAACAATTTACCTTCCCTAGTATCAAGGTCAAAGAGGAGAGAGAGAGTAGAGAGAGAAGGAGAATCTCAAAAGGACACATAACACATAGAACATGATGGAGCAAATTAAGGATCTTTGAGACTTCTTGATTGAGAGATAAAGGAAAGGACAAGATTATACTTGTTTAATGGAAACCCAAATTAGTCACCAATTGGCTTAACTTAATACTACTACACTCATACTTTCTTTTCCTTTTTTTTTTTCTTTTTTTCTTGCTCGGCAACAAATAGTATTTCATTAATGTACTCAAACTTGAGATTTACTTTGGATCATGAAAACTTCAAAAGCAAGTTGCTATGATAGGCCTAATTAATTAATATTTAGGGGTGTAAACAATTGGTCTGTCAATTTATGTTAAAATTACGAACCGAATTGTCTTCCTTCGACTCCCATTTTTAAAACCGACTATTTAGTTTGGTTCAGTTTTGCTATTTAAATAAAAAATATGTTAATTAGATTAATCATTGTTATGCTATTAAATAAATATTTGTAATATTGCTAAATCCAACATTTAAAATTAACAAAAATATTAACGCAAATGAAATGTTTAATTGTTAATTAATATCAAACATTAAAAAAGGTCTTTAAGAAAAAACAACATAAATAAAACATTAAAAATAACAGTACTATAATTTATATAATATATATGTATCGGTTCAGTTCAATTTGGTTCAATCACAAAAATCGCAAATCGAACCGACGATTTTAACTTTTTGGAACTGAGACCTACCCTTCATGAACTAAAATCAAACTGAGTCAACCTGACAAGTTTAGTTCGGTTCAGGAGTTCAATGGTTCAGACTTACCCCCTTACTGATTAAGAATTTTTTCAATCAATCATGAATTTAATAGTTAAGTGATATAGTGTCCAGCCAATTACATGCAGAGGGGCAGACACACGTGCATAGGTCTAGGGGATAGGGTCAATCCTGACATTTTATAGGTTCAGAGCGAGTGAACAACTAAATCCCAATGAATTGATAATATGCAAATGTAAATGCATTTAATCAAATTTCATACTTCCAAATATAGTTCGTATCGCATTTAACAAAAAATAATGTAGTTTTTTTTAACAAAATATCAACAAATACATTGAATTTCAATTCGAAAATTTCATCAACTTGCAAAGCCATCCATCACCTTGAAATTATCTTGTCCGCTACAAGTAACTAAGAATTTTAAAAACAGAAAAAATCTAAAAAGGATAACCAAATAAGAAATTATACAAGCAGAACACTCTAATGTTTAAGTTTATAACAAGTCCTTAATAGATTTACTCATATTATACACTTCCATCATTTCATTCAGATTTCAGACCATTCTAATTTTCATTTAACGTTGCATGTCCGTAATCAATTATCAACTAATCATGTCGATAACATTCAACCAACTACAAATACTCAATATTCATCAATCCTCAAGTTGAAAGGCTAAATAATTAATACTGGAAATTGATAATTGAAGCATGTAGTACCTTAATTGAAGGAATATGATTTTTTGAAGATGTTGAGAGTCTTGAAACAAAGATAAATAGTTGAGAGAGAATCAAATAGAGAGAGAGAGAGAACTGTTTATGAGTTGCGAAGTAAACAAATGTGGTCAATTTTGCCGTCGAATTGTTCCATCTTGACGTCATCAATCAAAGAGATAGAAGAGTCGACAATTGGGTTGTGATTCTCTCTCTCTCTCTCTCTCTCTCTCTCTCTCTCCGCACGTCTCTCACAAACTAACACTATCTCTTTAGTATCGAAAACAATATTTTTAGAAACAACTATATACATAATAGAAAAAAAATTGTGGGGTCGGTCTCCTTTTTAAAATTATAACCCCTCCAATCCACCTTCTTTTTCATCAACAGCTAAAGTCTTTTTTTTTTAATTATTCTTAAAATGCTCAGATCATCTTCTTCCAGCTCTGTTGAATTCGAAAATCATGATTGTGCGCAACGAAACGTGGATTGATATTTTTGATTTATGAAATACGAAACTGTAATGGATATGTGCTGGGTTGAAGGATTTTTCAGCTGGAACAAAGGCGGAGGAGGAGGAGGAAGAAGACGACTTACGACGGAGGAGATTGAAGAAGAAGGTGGAGGACATTGTTTGGTTCATTACGTTTTGTATCGCGTTGCAAAAATATCAGATTAAATTGATGAACCGCGACGCAGTTAGACTAGGAAATTAAACTATTGAACCGCGGTGTAAAAATTAATGCAATAAAATTGATGAATCGCAGTGCAATTAGACTAGGAAATTAAACTATTGAATTGCGGTGCAAATATTAAAGAAATAAAATTGATGAATCGCGGTGCAATTAGACTAGGAAATTAAACTATTGAACCACTGTGCAAATATTAATGAAATAAAATTGATGAATCGCGGTCCAATTAGACTAGGAAATTAAACTATTAAATTGCGGTGTAAATATTAATGCAATAAAATTGATGAATCGTGGTGCAAACATTGATGTATTGCAGTGCATTTAGACTAGACAATATTACTATTGAACCGTGGTGCAAAAAAAATTGATGTATTGTGGTTCACTTGTAAGTGACATCCGAGCGCTCTTTCCGTTCATTAAGGGTATCGTAGTTATTTTACCCCTAAAAGCGATTTTTTTGGTTGAAAAAAAGCACTGTACTGGAGGGGTTATAAATTTCAAAAAGTAGACCGGCCCAAATTTCACCCTACATAATATGTATACGTACTAGGAGAAAATTCTGGTCAGTCCTTTTTATTTTTATTTTTTTTATATTTCTAACCACAAAAGTTCACCGTTATTTTTTTCAATCGTAAAAGACAATTTTTCAAATTATTGTTCCAAAAATGTCATCATCTTCTTCAACAGCTCCGGCAACACATTTTGGATTAAAAAATCATGATTGTGCATAACGAAATTGGGATCGACCTGCCTGGTCAGAGGCAGAATAGAAGACTTACGACAGAGGAGATTGAAGAAGAAGGTGGAGGACGTAAACTGATTCTTTGTGCTTTTGTACTGCGATTTATAAATTTCATTGCATTATTTTTGTACCACGGTTCAAAAGTTTAATTTCATAGTCTATTTTTGTATCATAATTCATAAATTTCATTGCATTATTTTTGCACCGCGGTTCAAACTTTAATTTCTTAGTCTATTTTTTCACCACGATTTATAAATTTCATTGCATTATTTTTGCACCCCGGTTCAAAGTTTAATTTCCTAATGTATTTTTGCACGGTGATTCATAAAATTCATTGTATTAATTTTTACACTGCGGTTCAAAGTTTAATTTCATAGTCTATTTTTGTATCGTAATTCATAAATTTCATTACATTATTTTTACACCGCGGTTCAAACTTTAATTTCTTAGTCTATTTTTTCACCGTGATTTATAAATTTCATTGCATTATTTTTGTACCCCGGTTCAAAGTTTAATTTCCTAATTTATTTTTGCACGGTGATTCATAAAATTCATTGTATTAATTTTTACATTGCGGTTCAAAGTTTAATTTGCTAGTCAGTTTTTGTACCTTGATTCATAAAATTTAATTATACCACGATGCAAAAATAATGACCTCCGTAATGCACATGCAATTCATTAAGGGTATCGTAGTAATTGTGCCACCAAAACTAACTTTTTCTGATTAAAAATAAAAAAAAGTACTGTAACAATTAAATACTTTAAAAAATGAACCTACTCATAATTTTTTCAATGCACTATATAGATTTAAGCCCCAAAATTATGAAGGCCCAGAGCAGTTGCCCCTCTGGCCATAGCCCAAGGCCAGTTAGGGGCAGGTGATTCCACTAAGTAATTTTATTTTTTATTTAGCTTGTGAAAGAAGTTGTTTTACTTTGTGACTTCACTCAAAAAAATTTCATTCATTCATTAGGTCATGCATGCAAAGTGAGAGACGGTGCAGTATCAAAAAAACGCAAAGAGAGACGAGTTACAGAGTATGAGAGTAGTGAAGGGACCCGACCTGGGTCCTCCTACGTGGAGCAAACACGTGGCTCCCAGCTAGGCATAAGTAGGACTCGTCTCTCAATAGGCCATCTAACAAAGGAGCCGAACAAAGTCGACAATTACCCATCTCGCCGAATGAAGGATCCTCGGATTGACCAGGGATCATTCCAAGAGCCGAGCAAGAGCGACCATTAGATCAAGGAGCATCCATTACCGTCATGCGACCATTCCGACCAAGCAAACACTAGGCGTCAGATCCTGATTGGAGGCTACGTGTCGTCCATGCAAGCATAGGTGAACCAGTGGGAGGTTGACAGCTGGCCGACCAGGCGACAAACCCTTACATTTGAAGAATGGATATAACTTGGTAAGTAAGAAACCACCAACTATGCCAGGTTCATATAGACTATCAACCAGTAAGGAGCTGCCAGCCAGCCGACCAGCAACAGGTCCCTATGTCCTGGGACCCATATACTAATCATGATCTCCAGAGGACAACTACTATAAAAGGAAGTCTTTCCCTACAAGAAAAGGTAAGTTCAATCTAAGGCATTTACACAATTATTAACAAGCACAAAACAAATGTACATGATAATTGGAAGTTTATGGGAACACCTAGCTTCGGCACATATTTATTCCTTGATTACTGATTCTCACACTGGAGGGCTGTAGCTGGGACAACCCCCGGTACCCTAACGGTAGTTTCATTTCAGGTTATTAGAGATCACGGTCAAACGCATCAAGTCTAACTACAAGAGAACCAAAGCCCAGATATCCTATACACTTTGGTACGTCGAGTACCTCCCACCTTACGTGTTCAGCAAACAACGACATGTCAGCTCCGGTCCATTACGTGGATCACCAGCTCAGTCACCGCATCTTTGTAGCGTGATCAAATGGTTCCGTTGCCGGGAACATTTTAATAACCTTTTCCACTTTTCTCAAACCGTAACCTAAAAAAATGGAAAAATAGATTCCCCAAAAGAAAGACCAAATGGAGGCGAACATACCACCCCGCTCGCCAACGAGTAAAATAACAGACATGAACCTCGCCACCCCTAGTTCAAAAGTGTTGGGAGGAAAGGGCACTAAGGAGGATGCTCGCCACCCCGGGGCTGTTATGGGCCAGGCAAGCACCTTCTTCGACTTAGACATGGAAGAAGCCCAGATTGAGCATTCTCATGCGGAGAAGAATAAAGCCGCCGAGCATGACAAATATGGGGAGGAGGTAAAATTCTGGGCACACCAAAGACTTTACTTTATAGGAATTCTAGAGGTCGAGCTCAAGATGTTCACGCTCAATAAAAAAGCAAGAGTGGTGACTAATATAATACCCCATAAGGAGCAGACCCAAACCCATCAAAAAGCTGCCTCCAAAGGTAAAGAAAAGAAGAAGGCTGTATCTCTGCCTAGTGTAAGATCCAGGTTCAGGGATAGGATGAGCGAGCAAGCACCCAAGCCCAACATTCATAGTCAGCTAACCTACCCAAGTGAAACCAGCCACCTTCTCCGCACAAGAGAAAGGAGCAAGGAAGGTGAATCTAGGCCGAGGATCGAGGTGATGAAGAACAAAACATGTGGGCACTGCACCTACTCCCAACAATCAGGAGCAGGTCACCCAAGGAGTGGTCGGAACGCGACCACCGAGGAGCAGAAGTCGACCAACAAGCCATCCCTGGCGGTCGAGCAAGAAGTAAAGTTCCTTAGGGGAAGGCTTGAGGCCATGGAAAAAGGAAAACTGATCATAGTACCCCCAGCCAAAAATGGGCCATTCCGAGAGAGAATGAGGAAAGCCCCCTTACCCGACAAGAAAATCCCAAATTTTGAAACGTACCAAGGCCTAACCAATGCAGTCGATCACATGGTAAGCTTTGAGGTCAATGATGAACGTGGTGGCTCCTGAAGACGAGGATGCATGGGGAAAGATATTTGTGGAGACTTGAAAGAGAAAAGCTTTAAAGTGGTATACAGGTCTGCCGTTTGATTCAGTTGAAAGTTGGGATGAATTCTGACAGATGTTCGTCTCACAGTTCTCCTTGGTCGGACTTCAGCCGAAGAAGCAAACCGACCTGTACAGTATACAACAACGAATAAATGAATCAAACCAAACGTACATGGATAGATTCATGGCTATGGTCAATCAAATACTGTATATCTTGGAGGAATCAATCAAGATGTGGTTCATTTCAGGCCTGCAGCTATGAGTGCCCCGGAACGCTCCCGGATCTCGCGCTCCCTTTTTTTAGGGGAACGCAGGTTGCGGGAGGACATCACTCTTTTCATTCCATCCTCCCTTGTTTAGGGGAAGATGAAATTAAAAGTGCAAAAAGAGTGTTGTCGAAATCGCGTTGAATACGCCTCGGTCACTAAGTGTGCTTTAGTGCACTATGAGTGCTTTGGATTTTCTCGTATCTCACTTTCCCTTGTTTAGGGAAAAACAAGATATAGAAAACGCATCACCCTTTTCATTCCCATCGTCCCTTGTTTAGGGGAAAACAGATAAGTGCAAAAAAAGGATGTTGCGAAAGCGCGTGGGAACACGCCCTGCCTCACTGTGGACTTGGGTCCATTCTGGGTCACTACGAGTGCTTTGGATTTTCCGTGTCTCATCCTCCCTTATTTAGGGGAAAACAAGATACAGAAAGTGCATCACCCTTGTCATTCCCATCTTCCCTTGTTTAGGGGAAAACAAAAAAGTGCAAAAAAAGGATGTTGCGGGCCTCACTGTGATCCAGAATGTTGTAACAGAGTCGCCATCTTTATTTTAAGGAGAAATAAAGAAAAACCAAAAATAACCAGAGTTTGGAAAAAGGGTTCGGAGGCTAAGTTACGAGGTGGGAAGGTGTTAGGCACCCAACTCGCCCTTTCGGTCTCAAAAATAGTTTTTGGCTAAAATATGCTTTTAGTATACTTATTCAGCAAATGAAATAAAGCATTTAAACATGTATATCTGTATTTATATTATTACATACTTGCAGTTGCTTCCTTCCAGTAATTACAAATACATTTATAAATATTTGGCCATAATAATGGCTCTTTTTAGTGCTATTTTCTATAGAAATCCTGGTAGTATAACTGCTTATATTTTTTACATCGGGGCGACTGAAAATAGCACTTTTTTATAAAACCTCTTAAAGGCTCACCGTTAAGAGCGTAGGGTGTGCTCGCTCTGTCCAGCCGGGAGAGTGAGTCTTTTGTTGTTGTGGAGATTTGGACAGAGTAATTGCTTCCGAAAGCTGCTTTCTGGCATCGTGAAACGGGTGGAGCAGCTGCTTGTGTTTTTGATGTTGTTTGCTTGCTGTTGGCGGAAATTGGCCAGAGCAACTGCTTGCTTCTGGCGGATTTGGCCTCTAGATTTGGGCAGTGTAACTGTTTTTTTTTTTTTTTTTGATTTTTGGACCGGGAAAATAGGGTGGAATCCTAGCTGGAAGGCTAAGGTTCACTTTGACCGGTTGGATTTAAGTTTGAAGGAGATTTGACAGAGCTTCGAGGCTTTTTGGAGGAGGGGAACTCTCTCTCTCAAGATCGCTCACTGCGTAAACTAAAAGCGGTGTGTGAACTGTGTGCTCATGAGTGAGAAGTGATTTTTCTTACGTCAATTCTGAAGTTGAAGCCCTCTATTTATAGGATGAAGAATGGACCTCGTTGTCTTTAAATTTTCTTCTTTGTGCTTATCAGCTTGTATCGCATGCTTGAGAGATTGTACAAAATGTCAAAACAGAAGTACATAATCACTGTTTGGGCGCCACCCAAATAGGATCTGGGCGCCATGCCAGAAGTGCATGTGAATTGCGCCTGGTTCCATTTTTAGCCTGCTTTTTGACATTTTAGCCCATGCATTTCACTGTTTTACGCATCCTGCTTTTCCTTTTGCATTTTTAAACCATGTAACTTGACATTTGTTAAGTTTTAACAGGTCTTGATATCGCATGTCATGTTACATACCAGGGGTACGAAATTGGGGTGTCAACAGAACCCCTCAACGATGAAGTTTACGGGTAACCCATAGCTTACCGAGTAAATGAACATCGTTGATAAGAAATAGACTCCCAAATTTTGTGGAAATTATAATGGGGAGTAATGCAACAGGTAGCAGTGATAATGCAACAGTTTATAATGCATGTCAAATCTCACATATCCTAGACATATTTAGTTGGTTGTAGCATGTTATCGTAATTTTTAAGCTGATATGTAATAAAATGCTCTGATGGTCGGACCTACCGATATAGGCTGCCTACGTATCCCTTAATAAAAGGAATCAGACCAAACGTAGTTCGACCCGATGCAAACAACAGTCATACTGGTGGGACATCGTATCCTCAGGGATAGGCACCCTTCGTCGAATAAGATAATCTTTTCCCTAAGTGACCCGGGGTATGCACCCCTTGCGGAAAAGATTTAACAACCAAGTGGAGCACAAATGAGACATTGCATTCTCAGGGGTGGACATCCTTCGTCGAATGCAATGGTGGGACCAATCTTTTCCTTAAGTGACTCGGGGTATGTACCCCTTGTGGAAAAGATCCAACAACCAGGTGGAACACATCATAAGACATTGCATCCTCAGGGATAGACACCCTTCGTCGAATGCAATGGTGGGACCAATATTTTCCCTAAGTGACCTGGGGTATGCACCCCTTGCGGAAAAGATCCAACAACCAGGTGGAACACATCATAAGACATTGCATCCTCAGGGATAGGCACCCTTCGTCGAATGCAATGGTGGGACCAATCTTTTCCCTAAGTGACCCGGGGTATGCACCCCTTGCGGAAAAGATCCAACAACCAGGTGGAACACATCATAAGACATTGCATTCTCATGGATAGTCACCCTTCATTGAATGCAATGGTGGGACCAATCTTTTCCCTAAGTGACCCGGGGTATGCACCTCTTGCGGAAAAGATCCAACAACTAGGATGAGATTCATGCAGGTAAAATATGAATACTTTACCTTTCCTTACATTTTCTTACTTTTGTTATGTTCTTTTGTCCTTTTTCTCTTTGCTACTTGTTTTCCTGCACTGTTTTCTTTCTTTTGCTTTCTTTCTGTTGATTTCTCTTTTCTTGCTGCATATTTTCTTTTGTTGCATTTTTTTCTTCATTTTTTTCTTGCTGCTGCACTTTCTCCTTGCATTTTTTCTTGCTTGCTTTTGCATTTCTTTTCTTTTGTTGCATTTCTTTCTTTCCTTTTGCATTTTTTTCTTGCTTTTTACTTTTTTTTTTGCTTTTGTTGCATTTTTTTCCTTTGCCGTTGCATTTTTTTTTCTTTCTGCCTTTCTTTCTTTTGTTATATTTCTTTTTCTTTTAGTCTTTTTTTTTTGCATTTTTTCTTTTGCCGCTGCATTTTCTTTTGCTGCTGCTGCTTTTTCTGCTTTTTTGATCTTTTTATGGCTAGCCTGTTGGAGATGTGAGCTTTCTTTTGATTTTAATGGATGACCGTCAATTTTTGTTAACAAAGCTAACTTTGTTAACCTTCCGTTAAGCTTTTAGGACCGGCTTTTTGCAATTTGGGAAACTTGAGGACTTAAGTGTTGAACTTTGAACTTCGGAAGGGAAAGCAAAAATTTCCACCCTTTTATTCTTCCTCATACGGGGAGCGTATGCAGCAGCCTTCTTTCTCCTTCTTTCTCCTTCGTTCTTGCATTGTTGCTGCCATTGCCGATGAAGCTTTCTTCGTCATTTCTCCAGCTTTTCTCGATTTTCTTTTGCCAAATTGTTTGTTTTGCTTAATAGATGGCATCTTCCTCGAGATCTCAGAAGGGAAAGGCGCCGAT
Source organism: Codonopsis lanceolata (assembly GCA_013146195.2). NCBI lineage: Eukaryota > Viridiplantae > Streptophyta > Magnoliopsida > Asterales > Campanulaceae > Codonopsis > Codonopsis lanceolata. Next base: position 53,230,187 of record CM028382.1, on the reverse strand, counting down.
GTATTCGGATTCGAGCGAGGAAAGAAAGGAACTTCCTGCCTTGGTCCGAAACCACATCAAGTATCTTTTCTCGAAGGATGACAGGGGCAACATCTTTCGTGATTGGCATACACACGTATCTAATCTTCCGATTCCCGTTGTAAGTTTCTTTTTCACAAACCTATTTGATCGATTTTTCAGATCTGCTGGATTTCCTTGCTGTTTTGGACTTTTGGAGCGTACATGTTCTTACTTATGATGCTTATGCATGATGGTGCCGAAGAGTGTACTCAGGCTCCAAAGCCCGGCCAATGCTGGTAGAAATGCCCGTGATAGCAGTAAAATCACATGGGGTCAAGGTGACTTCCCCCCAGCTGATGTGAAAGGTATGGGTGGTGTCCCACCAGTACTCTTGCAAAGCCTCGAAAATGGGTATGTAGCCGCGGAAGGGACGGAAAGCCCTCAAGAACTTGCTAAAGCCAGCGGATTCCACTAAAAGCCATGCTAGCAGGGCATTGAGTTATAAATGTCCGAAACTTTGTCACAGCTTGCTCGGACCCTGACCAAAGCCCTGCGCGTCTAAAAAAAAAGAAGAGGGATAAAAAAGGAGAAAATAAAGAGAGAGAACAGCAGCATCTCATCATCAAGAAAAAGGAAAGAAGGTAAATTTTTATCTTTTATAAAGCCCTTATGCATGCCATTTGGCCATGTCAAATATATATATATATATATATATATATATATATATATATATATATATATATATATATATATATATATATATATATATATATATCACATTCTTGCATTCAAAAAAAATAGTGCACTCTTGCATTCCAAAAAAATTGTCACATATTTTCCATGCATATATATATATATATAAATAAAAAAAAGAGTCATCATAAAATGTTTGCATTTTGCATAGTACATCAAAAGAGAAAATGTTTTGCATTCAAAAAAAAGAATATGGTTTTCATAAATAAAAAAAATAGAAAAAAATATTGCATTCTTGTAGTCAATAACAAACTGTTGCATTCCTGCATTCGAAAAAAAATGTGCTGCACCTTTGCATTCCAGAAAATCATGTTGCATTTTTGCAATTCAAACGAAAAAGCATGTTGCATTTCTGCATTTAAAAGGAGAAATACATTTGCATGTTCAAAACAAAATATCCATGTAACACTTTAATAGGCATTTAAATGTTTTCATGGTGCATTTGCATTTCTATGCATAAAATCTGATAAATGATATATCCATGCCATAGAAATCCATCATATGCAATCATCTCCAAATAAATGCATTTTGGCATTCACTTGAATAAAAATGTTGCAAGTTTTGAAAAAAAAATTATTTCTATTGCATTTGGCATACATATTTGCAGCATGCGTCAAAAAAAAAAAATGTGTTGCATAAAGTATTCATGTTGAATTTTGCATGCATGCATCCAAAAATGTGTCCGAAAATATATCCGAAAAAAATATACATCATGTATCCGAAAAGTCTATTACATGAGCACGCATTATAATTAAAATATATATATATTGCAGCTCCAACATGCATCATGTAGTCAAAAGGTATCAGTTACATGGAATATGCATCGCAGAATCAAATAGTGCCAATTACTCAAGTATGCATCACAAAAATAAATAGCATGAATTTCATATTTTTGCTATGAATAATTGCCAGATTGTATCATTTTAGCACATAAATTTGTGGTGGAGGATCTCTTGGGCTTTGAGCCCGAATAAAAGACTGCAGATGAGATCTATATTGGCAGCGTCAAAAGTTGGCTTCTAGCAAACGCCGGGCAAGTTAACGAGAATGATAGCGAGGCTGTAGCTCGCGTTGCCAGGGCATTTTTATTCTTTTTTCTGGGGATGTCACTTTTTGCCAACTCCTCCACCATTTTGAGGGTTTCCCTCCTGGGATGTATGCGGGATTTGGACCGTGTCATCGAGTACGACTGGGGGTAGGCAGGCCCGGCCGAGCTTTATGCTTCCGTGGATCGGGCTAGCCGTAATGATTCGCCGACCTTTAACGGCTTTGCTCCGGCTTGGGAGGTATCCTTTCTTTTTCCTGCTCCTGGTTTTTTTTATATGTCAGCATTTTCTTTTCTTTTTTTTTCTTTTTTTTTTCTGATTCTTTTTTTTACAGGTCTAGATCTACTCTGTCTTTCACTTTACTCCGGGCCCATTGTGCAAACGCATTCACGAGCCACCCTTTTTGGCTGAATTCGTGAATGCCAACCGAGTAGGGCGAGATCGGGATGGTCGCTGTTTGGATACGGTAATGAGGCGAGACAAGATAGCCAGCTCGAGCTCGGGCACTGTGCATTTATTCCCCTGGAGGGGTCTGGTGGGGCCTTATATGATTTCTCTGGAGATGAGCTGATGCTGAATACTGATGGTGTCTATTATGGTTGATTCGTTGTATATGGGCGAACGGGTCAATCGTCAGCATTCTATGCTTCCGACATTTCCAGTGACACCTCCTCCCTGGGTGATAGTCCCACACTTCTTGCCGAACAGGTATCTGTACATGTCAAGATATCTTATGCCTTAGAGTGATTATCTAGTTATGGCATATGAGGAGTTCCCGAGGACAGTGCTCCATCCTGTCCCCGCTGCAACTAGGCGTGCATTTGACGTCTTTGATAGGCCAAGGCCTTCTTGTCCAGCTCCTGACATGCAGTCAGAATTTTATGTGCCTGCCGAGGCTTTCTCCACCTTCCGGTATCGTCGTGACGGAAGACTTGTGGAGGAAGTCTTACCCGATGTTGACATCCTTGAGGAGTATCATGCCCCAGAGTAGACTCGCGTGGTAAATATTTTTCCTGTGTTTTGTCTCTTTTACTTGTATCATCATTCATTTTTTTCCCTCTTTTTTTTCTGTTTTTTTTGGAGACTAACACACTTTCTTTTGTTGTCTCAACACCTTTTCCCAAGTTAATGTGTCATCATACAAGAGGCTGTTGAGGGACTTTTTCAGCATCGATAAATTGTATCAGCGGCTTATGGACGAGTTCACTTGCCGGGGAAATGATGCTGCGAGGCAGACTAGACGTCGGGGCGATGATGATGATGTTGATGATGCCGACGGATCAAGTCGTGCTCGGCGTGAGGGGACGAGAGTACAAGATTGGTGGGTCCGACCCTCGAGTCATGGGTGGCAACCTTGGCAGGAGCATATCTTCTCGCGCTCATTAGCTCCGTTTACCTGCATTTATTAGTTTTCTCTCTCTTTTTTTTTCCTATACTAGACTCTGTACATATTTCTAAATGCAATGCAATACTATTTTATGATGCATGAATTAAATACAAAGACTCAATTATTCTAAGAATAAAAGAAATCTAAACCATTATCTAGGGGTAGCGACACACTGCAATTTATGGATGGAGATTTAGAGGGATACACCTTCAGTCTTAAAAACGAGCTTTTCTGGCACTTTGCAGGGAAGAAAAGACAGCCGCCTCTTGCTGTGTTTGATATTTCAATTGGCAGGCGAGGCTATTTGCGTAGCCATGGCATTTTCATTCATTTCTCGTGATCAAACAGAGTTGGCAGTGAGCGGTCGGAGCCCGAAACTAGGATACCAGGCAGTTTCGGAGAATAGTAGTGGGGGCTTCTTGTGCCACCCATGATGGAAGTGGGCGTCGCGCTAGGAGTGCCTATGGGTGGCGCCCCAGGCTTCTTCTGTTCAGTTCTATTTCAGCCACTGTCACGCATTGTGCTCAGAATTCGTTCGTTTCTTCATTTTTTCAATATAAATGGACGTCAAGGCAGCGTTCATTCTCACCATTCATCTGCTTTCCCCCTCTGCTTAAGCCATTTGAGTTATTTCTTTGCTCAATGTCCCTTTTCTTTTCAGATATAATTTTTTGTCCCATTCCATAGATGGCCGCACCAGTTCACACGGCTGACAGGCTAAAGTCGCACGCCTACAAATTAATTACCAAGACAAGACTCGGCTACAAGACTGCAGCTAGGACAAGTCCAGGGTCGATCCACTGAAGAACGGTTATTCGGTTGCACAATTGTCACTTGACAAGATTGGGGGTTTGATTTGTAATTTATTAACTACCTAAGACAGGAATTAAAACTAAGTTATAAACAATTAAAGGCTAGCACTTCAGATTTGTCTCCGTCCCCGTTTATCAATCCAATATCATCGGTATAATTTCTTTCTCTTCCTCCCTAATCACTTGATCCGAGATGTATTTCAAACCCTATTTCTTCCTTATTAATGGTTATAAGCAGTGACACACTCACTTATTCCCCTAATCATTACCTAAACCTAACTGACACAGTCTAGGTTCACAATAACGATTGATAAAACTTTAAGAAATTAAGATCAAGGAATTCTCTATTCTTTTGCAAATAGAACGAAATCTAGTTTTACCCCCTTTTCAATTTACCATGACATATGCATAAATCTCAAAGAAGCTACTTGTGTAAAATCCTAATCTGACACAGACTTAAGATTAAACTAGCATTAAATCAATTGCAAGGGAAAAGAGGGTGATCAAATCTCAAAACCCTAAAAATCAATCTAGCAATTTAAAACAAGTAAAACTATGAATAGGGATTCAGAAGTAAAGAAATTAATACCTCAATTGAATTAAACAAACGGTTCGGGATTCAAATCCAAAGCAACGTAATTAAGCTTCCATGAAAGTTGATGAAATCTCTAAGGAAGAAAATTAGTAGGAGAAAAGAAGATCTAAATCTGAAGTTAAAACAAGTATATATACTTGTTCCCAAAACCTAATTCTAAACTAAAAAGGAAAATCTCCAAAGAAAAAGGAAAGAGAATATTTAATAAAAGATATCCAAATACTCCTACCATCTATTACCAAAAATAACTAGTTTCCAAATCCTTATCTTTCACTTTGGTCCCTGAACTTCCAACCTTTCTCTTATGATCATCGAACTTTGCTGCTTTGTAATCTGATCCTTGAACTTCCAGCTTTTCGCAGTTTGGTCCTTGCACTTCTGATACTAGCAATTTTATCCTTCTTCATTAATAACATTTGCAGGAACAACACAAAATACTCAAAATATGTCTCGAAATTACAAAAGTTTCCCAAAAACTTACCAATTCATAAACTACTCAAAATTACATTAAACTAATGATAAAATGTCTAGAAAATTAGGGAATTACATATAATGAAATCCACCACATCAAATTCCCCCACGCTTAGACCATTACTCGTCCCTGAGTAATATCTTATCCCCACTCTAAGCACTGGTCTAATCAGCGTAGCATGGGAGGAAAATGACCCCTAATCTCCTCTAAACCTCCAAATCAACAGTCAACAAACTCAACCCACTCAAACAACGAACTCGGAGAATGGAACTCCGCTCCTTATCACTCCAACAATAGCAATGATACCAATGGCCTTAGCTCGACCCCAACTCCAATTATGCAAAAACGGGACATCCAAGCTAAGGCCCACACAACAAAAAGCTAGGGGGAACTAAATATGTCCTAAGTTTCCCCCACGCTATTCTCGCACTACTACTCCCTCAAAAATAAAGTCTATGCCCAAGCAAAGACTTACCTCGTGCATTACACCAACACCCCCTTATATCACCAAAAAGAAAAAAACCCAAGGATTTTCTATCCTAACGCCTCTAAACCAAACCTCCTACGCCAAAAATAAACAAACCTACCCTACGCTCCAATCCTCCCTTATGTCTTCAACTCCGGTGATATAAAAGATGGAAAGAAATTCACTCACTCACCTTTTTCCTAGGTGCCGTTTCCGGTTTTCACCTAGACTCTCATTTTTTTTTTCAAATCCTCTCCTTTTGCCTAAGCGTCCTCTCGGGTTTTCACTTAGCCTCTCTTTTCTTTTCTTTCTTTGTTTTTTTTACACCCTCTCCTTTTGCCTAAGCGCCCTCTCGGGTTTTCACTTAGCCTCTCTTTTCTTTTTTTTTTTTCTTTTTTTTTTTTAAAGAAATTAAACAAATACAACAACCAACAAGCACATGCACACCAACAAGCACATGCACCCCACCCCCTCACTAACTCATGCATAGTCCCATATGCATCACGTAAAAAGATAAGTAAGACGGGGTAGGGATACCTCTCGGAACTCTTGAGGCGGCTTTGAGCTGATAGTCCCATGGACCTGTTGGCCGAGCGCTGCTCTCGGGAATGGCCAACTCGCCATCTCCGTCATCATCTTTGTGGTGCCATGCGCGCAAATAATCGTGGATCTGCTCCTGACGATCCATAAAAATAGCAAACTGCCTATCCATACGAGTAATCAAGCGAGTCACGCCACTATCACCCAGACTCGCAGCCCCAGAATCAACATCCTCAGCCTCCTCCACATAGTCATCATCTTCATCGTCATCCTCCTCTTCTTCAAACTCAGCCTCTTCCTCAACCTGCTCATCGACAATTCGAACATTCATCCCTCTTACTTCCCTCTTATTGCTTTCAAGGGAATCTCGAGAGATGGGCCTAATAATCTTCACTGTCGCCCCAAAATTCCACCGAACACCCGCGGCCTTGACCTTGACCAAACCCGTGTCGGTGATGGATGCGAAAATCCATTCCGTTTACTTTCTCCCACATCTTGCATATGTTACGAAATAATATGCCCCAAATATATCCACCGTTGATAATCGGATGAATCAATACCGCATGATTCCACGGAACTTTCAAATCTTTGCGATGTCGGAAGCAACCTCGAACACACAAACTTGTTAACCCCTTTGCCACCAAATTAAGCGAGTTTCGATCACAAACTTAGGCGAACCATCGGTTTGTTGGTCCATTGAAGTTGGTTACCCTCAATGTCCTCACCACATCCGCAAAATATACCCGCCAATCTCCATTCACAGCTTGCACATACTCACAATCCTCTCGAGTCACCCTAGGAAGTCCGTAGAACCTATTAATGTCATCACTCTGAATCGTAGGGGAGCGAGCCGTCAATCCCATCAAGCCGTAAAGCCCGTCGTCGGTGCCCGGCCATTTCCTTTGATCAAATCCTCACATAGCTCAATGAATCCTCTCTATGTAACTTTTTAATTTTTTAATTATAGATCTTTGGCAGGTTATTTGATTATAATACATAAAACTAATAAAGTATCGAGTAAAATTCTCACATCATAACATCACTATTCAAATCAAATTTGCTGTTTCCAAGTCTTTCCTCCCTTGCCGCTCAAGTCACAATGATCAATAGTACGTTTTAAATCTAATGCCATCTACTTCGGCAAACCCAAATTTGAATCGTGCGTCTTTCCCTCACATGCCAGAATGTCGGCATTAGGGGATTTGATTCCCATGTTCGATAATTCTTTAACCACCATGTTTCCTCCCTTGGCTCATCACAAACGTTGCCATTCGGCCCTATCATCCTATGAATTTCTCTATGAAATGTAGAAATAAAATTTTGTGACAAGTAATAATTGAACCGTGAGGAGTCATGGGGATCCTCACAACGGAGAAGGGTTCCAAGGGGAGGGGCACTAGACGTACTCTCATCATGTCTTTGTTTTTTCCGGATTCATTGGATTTTCTTCCTCCTTTTTCGATTGGTCCTTTGTGTTTCCCCATGTTCAATTCAAGCAACAAGAGTATAATTTCAAGAAAAATAAACCAATCTTCAACACAATTTGAAACCACAAGGAATGGGTGAGAGGCTCCCAACTTGATGAAAACAAAATCGGAAAAATTGTGGTGGAAAGTTTGAACTCCGATCTGAGGAATCCAAAGTTCGCCGGAATCTTCAAAATCTCACCGGAAAACTCAAGGGTTTTAGATGAAGGTGCCCGGAATTGGATAATGTTCGGTGAATCTGAAAGCTTAGGGAGAGGGGGATGAACTTTTGAAAAGGGTTTGGTGAGGTGGAAGAGGGTGGAAGAGGGGATTTCGCGGAATCTATGGAGGAGGGGGTTGCCTTTTGGAGAGGGAAAACGAGAGGGAAAATAGGGAGAGTGCACGTTTGTTTTTGTTTATGGCTATGAGAATACCCGACCTTTTATTTCTTAAATACTCGACCCAAATCACACCCAATCCGACCCGGACTTGGTTTAACCCGTGCAATTCCTTTCATGGGTCAGACTCCCAAACCAGAATTCGACATTGGCGGCGCATGGCTGATGTGAGCGTCGCCTCAATTCTGCGAGACTCGCATTTTGCTTGAACCTCGAGGCGGGCGCATGGAATGTAATGGGCGTGCGCCTCAAATCACGGCAACTTGGGCTATTTTGAACCATTGGCGGCCGCATGGAATGTATTGACGTGCGCCTCAAATCGGCAACTTGGGCTATTTTTGGGCAACAGGGGCGGGCGCATGGACTTAGTGGGGCGGGCGCCTCAACCTTACAAAATTTGGGCACCGATCCTGAGAAGTTGAGGCGGGCGCATAGAATGTGGGCGGGCGCCTCAACTTACAAATTTTGGGCACCGATCCTGAAGTTGAGGCGGGCGCATGAAATTAATGGGGCGGGCGCCTCAACCTTACAAATTTTGGCCTCCCATTTTGAAGTTGAGGCGGGCGCCTGGAGCCTAGTGAGGCGGCCGCCTGGATCTCACAGCAAATTGCTCCTTCCTCCTTGCTTTTCTGCCTGACACCACACAAAAAATACCTAAGTAGCACCAATTCCACAAAAATAAAGTGAAAAGAAATAAAACAAAGAGAAATAAATAAAGAAAAATAAAAATAAAATAAAAGCGAAAACCCCCAGGGTTGCCTCCGATAAGCCGCCCTCTTTACCGTCTTTAGCTAGACCAAATGCCTGAAAGCCCTCGATAGCGATCAATCATAATTAGGATCGTAGAGATCCCCATCATCTCCACATCCTCCACATTAACCTCCCCCATCAAAATAGGTTTTAATCTTTGCCCATTTACCTTAAACTCTTGGTCTC
>CM028382.1:53175701-53221216 GCA_013146195.2 Codonopsis lanceolata | reverse complement strand
CGTAATCATAGTATACACGCATGCACTATCGCACGTGATTATTGCCAGTGCCCGACTCGCCTGGGCAAAGTTACTCTAATTGGGCGATAGAGCTCACCGAATTCTACATAGACTACCCGCCTGCAATTAAGGCTCGTGCATCGCCGATTTTCTAGTAGAAACAAGCTTCACTCAAAGAAGAAGAGCCTCCCGAACCCCAGCCAACAGCCCTGCAAAGAGCAACCGCCACAACCTCGACTGCCATCGGTTGGGATTTATATGTTAACGAGCACGAGCAAAGCCTGAGCGGAGCCGGCATCCTTCTCATAGCCCCGACTGCTGGCTGTAACTTGAGCTAGCACCGCGATTTAAGCTCCCCCGCCTCCAACAACGCCGCGGAAAGCACGGCAAAGAATTGCTTGGCCTCGAGCTTGCGATACTGGAGTTGAATGATCACGTTGTTTCTGATTCACAACAAAGTTGTAAAACCAAGTCCGTGGAATACATGGAACATCACCCCTCACTAGTTAGGTAATCGCGATCTTGTCAAAGGAATCCCGAAAATTTCAAATTCGGGAGATAGTCCGACCGATCGGCCGACAACATACAAAAGTGCACTCATTTATCCAAGATCGCCGAGGCAAATTTGGCGCTATTGAATCCTTCAATGATGATCGAGCTCCCCGGACACTCCTGGCTATTGATAGACCGCTTATAATGGATATGAGCCGACCAGAGTCGATCGACGACATAAGTGACTACATCAGCAGGTATCTCGCCTCGCGACAAAGTTAAGGCCACCACGCCGAAGCCAGCCCGTCGTTACTTCGATAGTTGTGGAATTTTACAAGCGATCTAAGGTCGACTTGCTTGCTGGTACCTCGAATTGATCGGGCGCTGTGCTCTATATGGTGCACGAGGAGAGCGCGGGCGGCCACCCCGCACCCACGCCCAGCGTAAAGGGTTCCTACTGCCAGATACTAACCGGATAACCTCGGGGATGCAGAAATATGTCTCGCGAATGTGAAGTGCTGGAGGTACGCCTTTACAGGCTCAAGATTGCCATCCACCACGAACTCCCTGGCTGCCGGCCGCTCTTCGACATGCGGGGGAATTGATCCGACGGCCACCCCACCGCACAAGGCAAATATAAATATGCAGTGGGTCACCACTTGACTACTTCACGAAGTGGATAAGCCAAGCCTCTCGCCAAAATCACTAAGCAAATGTCATCAAGTTCGATCCCATGATCAAGTATGGTGCGATTTGGCCTTCGCGCAATCGTGACGACTCACAAGCACCCACCTCGACAAATTCACCGCATCGTGCTCGCTGGCGCCAAGCATTGGCAATCATCCGTAGCCTATCCTCAAGGTAACAGACAAGCCGAAGCCGGAAACAAGCAGGTCTTACATGCACTCAAGAGAAACTTAGAAGGGCGAGCAGGAAAATGGGCCAAGGAACTACCATCAGGTTTGTGGACAGTCAGAACTACTGTACGCGGCCCAACAGGAGAAACCCCGTTTGCTCTCACTTATGGATCCGAGGCAATGATTCCGGTTGAAATGGCTTTGCCTAGCTATCGAGTCTCCCATTACAGCGAGCAGAATAACCAACTTGCGCGAGTAATAGACCTTGATCTCTTGGAAGAAAGAAGACTGGATGCTTGACTCAGGATGGTTAATTACAAGCAGCGAGCAAAGGCCCATCATGACAAAAGGGTCCGAGGTAGAGCCTTCATGGTTGGAGACTGGGTACTCAGAAAAATCGAGGTGACCGGCCAACGAGCAGAATGGGGAAAGCTATCACCTAACTGGGAAGGACCTTTCCAGGTTACTGGCATAGTCAGAGAAGGTACTTACACACTCCGAACTTGGGAAGGAAAGGACCTGAAGCATCCATGGCACGCTGATCATTTGAAAAAGTACTATCCTTAAGTTTATCTTTAGTACATGAACGGGCAGGACCCTCAGCCCTGTTGAGGGTCACCAATGTTATTTAATAAAGGCAAGTCTTCTATAATTTGTTCATTCATATTTTATCCATCGATTACTTGTGTTATGATCGAAAAGGCTGCTTGCTTATTAGCGACCAGGGCCAAGCCCAGTCAACACTCAAACACCCGAGTACTAGTGAACTTAATTTCTCTGTGGGTGAGATGAGGCCCCGCCTGCTCACGCATTTCTGGGATGCCCGCCACGCGGTAGGGGCCACGCCCATCGGATAGCGGCTAGCTACCTCGGGTTCCTACAGTGACCGAGCAACACTGCTAGTCGTATATCTCTACACCCAGTTGATATACCGACAACTATTTCGAGTTACCCACATCGAACAAGGGTCGTGCCCAGTTGTTGGTCGTCGAGTCGGGCCATGCCCGCTAGGCAATCTTCTGAAGCTCGCCCAAGGCGATAGGGGCCCTGCCCACTCAAAAGCCTTGGCCTATACCAAGCACTCAAAGCTGGAAACTATGACCTGAATGCCCGGAGAGAGTACCAGCTGACATCGGGCACACAGACCCAATTCCTACTCGTAAGACATTGACCTTAAAAGATATAGTGACGTGTTCAACTTTATTATTTCTGGGTTAATCCTTGATACCATGTTGCATGATTACTTAATCAGTTATTCTTGCTCAGTATATTTTTGGGGGTTACCCCGCATACAAATACGTTAGTACTAATAGAATGCAGGAAACCGCGAGTAAAGAAGCAACTACTGAACAAAGTCATAAAGTAAAGAAATAAATTAGAGATCAGTGTTCAACAAGAGCCAAGTGTGTTATCAAAAATTACAAGTACTAAATACAAAGGGCCCATCGGCCAAACAAGATACAGATCTTCTAGACTGCATCAGGGATTGTTTGGGTTGTACCGGCTGCTTCCTCGGTAACAGGGGCCTGTAACTCCACTTGAAGCTGGGCAGCAGCCTCCATTATCCGCCCCTCCTTCTCGGCCCTCTTGGCATCAACCAGGCTGCACACGTTGACTGCCAGCGGGGTGGGGGGTCCCATGGCTCCAAGCCGTCGTCAACATCATCACGGGCAAAGGCATCCAGCTCCCCTTGAGTATAAGGCACCAAGTGATGCAGCTTCCGGGCCTCCGGGCAATATGGATCAAGCAGCGCCCATTCAGCTATTGTCCCCATGTCCACCGCTCCCGTGCCCGCTAGCATCCACAGAATATGGTTGGTGCCCACTGCATAATAAGGAAATATGGCCTTGCGCACTTGGGAAGCGTAGGACGGGGAGGCTTCAAAGTACTTCACAGCTTGTGCCTTGGCCGCCGCCAGCTGATCGGAAAAGGACGCTATGGCTGTTGTATCCTTAGTCGCCTGGTCCTTTAAAGCCTTCATCTCGGCCTGAAGCTGGGTCCGCTGCTCGATCAGGGCTTTTTCAGCGGCTTGAGATTTCTTCTGCTGGGCCACGAGCACAGACTTTTCCTCGGCCAACGATTTATTGGCAGCCTCAAGATTCTGAGCTATGGCCGTGCTCTCCTTCAGTGATTTGTCTAGAGCGGCCACTTGATCATTCTTGCTCTTCACCAGCCCCGCTAGCTCGTCCCTCTCGGACTCCACCTTCCTGCGAGTATCGATCTCCTCGGTGTAGCGATTGTATATGTTGGTGCAGAGGAGGCGATCTGTAACAACAATCACGGGCAAAGTCAGACTAGCACAGTAAAAGTAATCAGATAAAGGGAAACACTACAATTTTTACCTCGCTCAAGTTGAGCCCGATATGACCGAGCAGAACGTGCCCGGCGGTGTCCCAGTCGTTGGTAACATCTTCTTGAAGCAGCTGCTTCACTATTCCTTTTCCAACTAGCCCGGCAGGACTACCCCGAGCAGACAGATCTATGTGCCCGATGTTAGGACCTTCGGACAGTCCGCTTACAATAACCCGGGCAGCGGGGACAGTTGTTGGCATCTCAAAACCGGGTAGCAGCCACGGTTTGGAAGACTCGTGGGCAACCTGCTCAGAACCAGTGCCACGCTGACGGGAAGATCGATCAGCAGGCGGGGAAGGATGCCTTTTCCTTTTGCCCGCGGCCTTAGCAGCATTGGCAACGGCCTCAGTAGCAGCCGCATCAGGGACATCAGCAACCTGAGGGGGAGGAGGAGGAGGAAGTATCTCGATTAGCTTCTTCGCCGCTGGAGCTCTTTTGGCCGCCGGGCCAAGAGGGACGGTAGGCACGGCTTGTGGTGGTTTGCTCGCCAGAGCGGCCACCCTTCGACCCTCCTCAGCCTTAAGCCTCTGGAGCTATCTCAGTGTCATCATCACTGCAAGAAGAAGAAAAGGAATCAGTATGATATTCATAAATAGAGCAGTTATTTTAAACAATCAAAGAAAAATAGAGACCAGGAGCCAGGGTATAAGCATGCGTGTAGTCATGCCCGAGCCTACGACATTCTTCGCAATCTGCCCGAAAATTCTGCCCGTGATAATCACCCCAGTACGCATAGGCCTCTTCCTCGTCAAATGTACACAAAGGCTCAACCCCGGGAACGGCTGCCCGGAGCACCCTAGCCAAACGAAAATTCCTGGGGTTACAGCACAGCTCCCTCCAATCGAATAGGTTCTCTTGGCTGATCCGCCTCTCCCCGTCCATCACACAACCAAAGGCATCCCGGATAACGGCTAAACGACCAGAGTCCCCGGTTTGGAAGCCATCGCGAAGAAGCTTGGGCACATGGATGCTCGCCTGACTCATTGGCATTATTAGCTAGCCCGTCCTCGGTTCGATCAAAAGGCCTCTTCGGTCCCAAGCCTCGACTTTGCCCGGGACATCAAAAAGGATTCTGAGGAAACTAGAATTAGACCGCGCATTGACCCGGCCATAAGCGTCAACACTCAGAATGAACAGGCGCCCAAAAATCCTGAGAGTATGCTCTATCCGCAGCAACTGGCACGCCACAATATACGCCATCAAGGCCCGTACAGTGTTCAACATCAAATCGCCGGGCAGCGGGCAGAACGCCTTCAAAAACTATAGAAAGAAAGGATCTAGGGGCAATCGAAGCCCCACTCGGAAAAAATCAGCAAAGAATAACAATTTCCGTCTTGCTCGCGGGGATACTTGTCGTCAACCAACATTGCCTTCTCTGCTCGGTAATCTTGAGCCTCTATCCCCATCGAGGTGAACCAGACAGTAAGCTTAGTCAGAGTATCCAACAACGCCCAGTGGGCTGCGTAAAACGTCTCATCAGCGTTGGACATCCAGGTTGGGGTAGGAGTGGAAGTAGTGGCCTCATTTTCTATACGGGCAGTCCGTCTCTTCTGCGCAATAGGAACGTTATCAGAATCCTCCTCTGCCAGACTGCAAGCTTCATTAATAGCTAGAGTTTCCCCAGCATCGGGTAACATGTCATTACCGGCCCTCTCTTCAAGCATGGGTTCTTCTCGCTCGGGCAACTGTGCGTGGCCCTGCCCGCCGGTGGCCAAGCGGCCTTGCTCCACTTCTCCTTCGGCCAAGCTGGAGGAGTCAGACAAAGAAATCACGGACACATGGGCTTGTGAGGTTACGAACACACGGGGTCACGCAGCTACGACCTCACCGGCCACAGACTCGTCGCCCTCTTCGAGCACAACGTCAAGGGAGGGAGATTTTTCGCTGCTCAACGGATCATTTTTCCCGCCGTAGCTAAACTCCTCTCGGTCGTTCTCCAAAAACTCTCCGTCAGACATCTACAGAGATCGAGGAAAAACAATGGTCATATCTGGCCCGTAAGATAGAACAGCCACTAGAAAGGGAAAAAAGCCCTATGTCTAGGTAAGTCCAAGGGCCCTGCCCGCCCAGCAGGCAAGACACAGCGGGAAGATATCCTCGATCTCAACCTATGGTCTTTCCTAATTCTATCAAGTATTCCCAGATCCCAGAAGATTCAAAAGGGGAAGGAGTTTTTGCCCAGAAATACAGAAAATGGAAAAATAGACAGACGCAAAAACGAAAGATAAAAATGAGGAAACTTACTGTTTAAGCTCTGGAAAGCGTTACTCCTGGAAATCACAGTCGGGACAGAGGGACGACGGCAACAACACCGGTGACTGAAAGCAACAGGGAGTCGGTGGAAAGAGATAGCAGAGCTTCTCTCTCTAAAACTTTCAAGAACCGTAAAGTTCAAAATGGGCGAGAACTTCAGACCTTTATAGGTGAAATCCTCGGATTTTTGGGGCACCGAGCTAGAAGCTGAAAGGACAGCACGCTGTCGTCAGCCCACACACGCACATTAAATGCGCCATCCCGAAAATCGTGCCCCCATCTTTTCGGTTACCTCTCCGACGGCCCACGCGTGCCATCCTTATTCACCTTGAGATACTCCCAGCGAAAAGCTTCTGTGATACGCTCCAACTGGTTGCCGCATGAAAGTTCTAGAACGATCCATTACAACGCTCAGCACTGATCATTACTCTGCAGAAATTTTCAAAAGTGTTCGTGCCCGAACTACGAGTAACCTCATAACATCCTGTATGCTCCCTGCTCCGAGCATGAATACTCGCCCAGCAGAAAGCTAGGGGCCACTGATATACCCGGCCCAAACCCGGTCATGAGCAGAGCACGAGCTATCCTCACGTGCCGATCACGAGCACAAATCCTAGGAAGCCCACAGGCCTAGCGAGCAAAGTGATGGTAGCAACGAGCAGCGAGCATGGTAACCTCCGACCAAACCTGGTTAGGCACAGGCCTTGCCTGTCCGACCAGGGGCCTTGCCCGGGTAATATGTCCGCTCCAATCCATCATCTATCACATAGGCGGGCATGGCCCTGCCCGCTCAGACCAATATCGAGCAAAAAACACCAGTAGCTTGCCTGCCAAGACACTGTCAAAGGTTACCATATGTGGGCAGGACACTTGCTTTATCTGTTATTGATATCTCGCGGCCAACCGCGTATTACGCCTAAAATCTCGGGATTCCCTCCTTATTGAACAAGATAACTAAGGAAACCGAATCCTAGTCGGATTCAACCACAAAGGGGCCAATAAATGCTCCTCCACCAGCCCTAACAAGGTAGACACACATACTCTCATCCTCTTCCTTGAGCCTTGTTATTCTGTCTTGCACTCAATACTTACTCTCACGCTGGAGGGGTTTCGCGAGGCCTAGCCTTGCACTTCCACTCAGGTTTTCTCTGTTCTCAGCCAGGTTCAAGGAGGCAGATCCAAGTCCAGATATCCTACCCAAAAAACGGACGGCCCAAGCTGAGGAATTTGCTACATCACCATCAAAACTCAAAAATACCTAATGGAAAGAATGTAAACATAAATAAGCTAAACTAAAATTTTCTAATAAAAAAGCGCTATTATATGATATTATTTCAATAACGAAGAAACACAACAAATAACTCAAACAAATTGGATTTTACATTCAAAATGTTCCAATACAAGCTCAACCAAGGTTCCAATGCTTGTTTTCCTTTTCATACATCAATTCATGAAAGTCATCACTAAAATCAACTATTTAACCCCAAATCAAAAGCCCTAATTTTGGATTAAAAAAAGAAAAGAAAGAAGAGGGAGTTTGTTTATTAATGGAAAGAAGGGTTTGTCGTCATGCTTGCTGCCGCCTTCTTCAACTGTTGTATATGCAAGTAATTTTTTTTGCTACTTGATCACGCCATAAAGATGGGGTGACTGAGCTGGTGATCCACGTAATGGACCGGAGCTGACGTGTAGTTGTTTGCTGAACACGTAAAGTCGGAGGTACTCGACGTACCAAAGTGTATAGGATATTTGGGCTTTGGTTCTCTTATAGTCAGACTTGATGCTCTTGATCGTGATATCTAATAACCTGAAATGAAAATACCGTTAGGGTACCGGGAGTTGTCCCAACTATAGCCCTCCAGTGTGAGAGTCAGTAATGAAGGAATAAATATGTGTCGGAGCTAGGTGTTCCCATAAACTCCGGTGATCAAGTATATTTGTTTTGTGCTTGTTAATAATTATGTGTAAATGCCTTAGATTGAACTTACCTTTTCTTGTAGGGAAAGACTTCCTTTTATAGTAGTTGTCATCTGGAGATCATGATTAAGTATATGGGTCCCAGGACATTGGGACCTATTGCTGGTCGGCTGGCTGTCAGCTCCTTGCTGGTTGATAGTCTATATGTAACCTGTCATAGTTGGTGGTTTCTTACTTACCAAGTTATATCCATTCTTCTAATGTAAGGGTTTGTCGCCTGGTCGGCCAGCTGTCAACCTTCCACTAGTTGACCTATGCTTGCATGGACGACACGTGGCCTCTAATCAAGATCTGACACCTGGTGTTTGCTTGGTCGGAATGGTCGCATGACGGACATGGATGCTCCTTGACCTAATGGTTGCTCTTGCTCGGCTCTTGGAATGATCCCTGGTCGGTCCGAGGATCCTTCGTTCCGCGAGATGGGTAATAGTCGACTCTGTTCGACTCCTTTGTTAGATGACCTGTTGAGAGACGGGTCCCACTTATGCCTAGCTGGGAGCCGCGTGTTTGTTCCACGTAGGATGACCCATGTCGGGCCCCTTCAATTGCCCCCGAGTTTCCGAGCGCAAGGATTTATCCTTAGCTTTGAAAGTATGGTTGAGTTCTTTACTCGGTCATCGAACAATGTTACTTCTTTGGATTCCCTCGGTTTCTCTATTTCTTCGTTTATGGTCATTCCTACTGTTAGCTCTTCGCTTGCTCAATAATGCTCGTTCGAGTTTTAAGTCAAGGCTGGATTCGAAGTTATTACTGGAATTATCTAGGAAATTGATGTGCTGTTTGTAATAAATGGCGCGGTTATCAAGGAATCGTAGGTAATCATTTCAATTTACTGTTCGTAATTGTGATGCCGTCATTCCATAAAAACGACGTCGGCTCGTGTGTCCAACCCTGCATGATACTCGACACGTGTTGCTTCAAGAGTGGTTAGGTAGGATCCGCGTGTTTTTCCCTCATGACGACCCGACGTTCTTGGGTCGTATAAAAAAGTCATGTTTCATGTTTCTTCCATACATTTCCCATAAGACACAATTTTTCCTCCTAAAAAGTGTGTCTTTGTGAAGGCGAAAGAGATCATTGCTGTCATTTTTCTCATTTATTGCTACTTCCAGCCGTTACTTCATCTTGCATTCTAGCTTCCCAGGTTCGCCTTCTTTCCCTCTCTCTTTTGAAGTCAATTTCGTGGTTTTTGAGTTTGTTTTGAGTAGGTTTCTGGGTCTGTAGTAGTTTCGGTGATTCCATCGTCGTTTCTGTTGCTCTAGTGGTAATTCCGGTGATCATTCTTTTTCCAAGTCCTCGGTTATTTTATTTCCCCTTTCTCATCGCTTTTAATTCACATTTATTTGTCCTTTCTACTCCTCGTTTTTAAATTTGTAGTGTTAGGGCTTCAGCCTTATGAGACCCGTCCCCGCCTTTACACTCAGTGCGTCTTCTTCGACCTCGACTTCTTCCTCGGCCAATTCCTCTACTGCGTCGCGACCTGGGATGAGGATCAAACACGTGCGTCTTGATCCCATGTATGCTCGATCCCCTACGAACCGTAGGGTATATTTTCAGACCGATGGGGCCTGGAAAATTGTTTTGCCCAGCCGAGTAGTGCCCCTTTTGGTGGAAAGGGGGTATAATGTGGAGGGCTTGCCAATCCTTCCTGACGAAGAATACATGACCGAGGACCTCTTCGCTGGCTCGGTCATGATGGTCTACAGAGATAAGGAAAGAACCCTTAGATATTTGTTCAACCAATACTGTAGGGAAATCATCGCTAAGGAGGTGGTCGTAGCTAATAGGACTCTGGCTCGCGAGAAGAAATGAGAGACCTCCTCGGCTGCTGCCAGAGTCGAGGATGGCTCGGGTGGGATCGAGGATGCCCCACCGGCTCGCCGAGTACTCAAGGAATGGAGGAATAATATATGGCCATAGGATGTTCTCGCTTGGAATGATAGGTATAATCACAGTTCTAAGAGATTTCGAGGATCAGCTCCCCATAATTCGCTTAGTTTGGACAAGCTTAGGAGTCGTCGTGATAGGGTGGGTTTCTACACCTCATTTTTCGAGGTAGGTCTTCACTTGCCCCTTGACCCTCTGATCGGTGATCTTCTTGAAAAGGCTGGCGCCCATCCCCTTGATCTCTCTCTCAACCTGGTGAGGTACATGGTGTCATTCGCGGCTTGTGTCCGTGTGCTCGGGTTTGAGCCTACCCTTCCTCTATTTAAGACCTACTTCTCCGTGACCAAGTCCCTGAACCGGCTTCAATGCAAACATCACAATCAGGGCATCAATTTGTTCGCCAAACCCCCTGGAAAAACGGGGCACTGGGACGAGAAAGTCCTTTTGGATGAGTGTCGGGTAGGATGGAACTTTCCTGTTCCTCGGAACCCGGTTTTTGAGGTTAAATCTCTATCTCCTGTCAGGACTTTGTATAAGTACGAGGAGTCAGCCCGAGCTGCGATTGAGTCTTTCTTAGGGGTGCACAGGGTTGAACATGCCCGGGTCTTTTGCTGGAGCATAGTGTCTGAGGACGAGGTTTTATTAAGGATGGTCGGGATGTCGACCAAAAAGATAGAGGAGATCCATCTTAGGTGAGAGGTTCCCGAGTATATCCAGTATCCTGGATTGTCGATGCACGAAGGAAGTGGGTTTTTAGATGACTGTCCCCGGTGTAAGGATGATTCGCTCATCTACAAAGGCTGTGAAAGTACTTGTTACTTACACCTATTTTGCTGTCATATTTTGATCTTTCTGTCTTTTTGATCGTAGTTCTGACTTGTCTCTTTTTGTTGTTTCAGCCATGGTGTTGGATTTAGATAAGATTTCTGGGAAGAGTGTCAGGCAGACCCGGGGTGTTGCCCACGGAGCTGTGCTGAGGGATGCTGCTGCCGATCCCGAGAAAGCTTATGTTCTGCCTACTAACGGGTAGGGGGTTGGGTCCTCGGTTATGCCTACCACCACAACTTCAACGGCTCCTCGACGGGTGCCACCCAAAGTCATCGTCACTCAGAGGCCCAAACCTTTAGCTCAGGCCTTGGCGAAGAAAGCTCCCGTCACAACTTCTAGGCCCGCCTCCATTGAAAGTGCTCCAGCTCCCCCTTTGACCAAAAGGCGACTAATCGAGGAGGTACCAGTGAGCTCTTAGTGAAGCCTCGAGGATGTGTCTGCTCGCTCCCCTGCTTCCAAGAAATTGAAGGGCACGGTTGTGGCTTCTTCGTCCAACAGGAAGACTGTGCCTTGGTTAAAAGATGACTTCTCTCTGCCGACCACTCGTGCTGCAGGGATCCATCTTGGGCAAGACATCGAGGATATCCCGGTGTTACAAAACATAGATGTGACCCGATGTGATGGTCCTACTGCCCTGGTCGGGCAAGGAATAGTTGTCCGGACCCAGGTAAAGGACCTAGTCGGGGTTGCCAATTCTCTGCCCGCTAATGAAGCTATGGGCCATATTGGACTCTACGTGAGCGAGGTAAATGTCTTCCCTTGCTCTTCTTTTTCTTCTCTTTTTTCTCTTTGTTGAATGTATAATGTTGTGGGTTCTCAGGGCTGTGCGCCCGCGCCCTGCGCGCCCTTGGATAGGGGTGCGCGTACGTGCGCTTGCGGGACACCACTACTCTCATTCCATCCTCCCTTGTTTAGGGGAGAATGAAATTAAAAGTACGAGAGGAGTGCTATCTAATGTAGCGCGTTGGAATGCGCCTCGGTTGCCTTTAGTGGATTTTTGATCCAATATGGGAACTTTTGGGTTTCCCGCATCAAGTTATCCCTTGTTTATGGGATACCAAGATATGGGAATGCATCACCCTTTCATTCCCATTCTCCCTTTTTTAGAGAAAAACGGAAAAGTGCAAAAAAGGATGTTGCGACGCCCCCACTATGGATTTTATAAAAATAGTCTTATGACCTATTTCGGATCACTATGGGAGCTTTGGGTTTCCCGTATCAAGTTATCCCTTGTTTAGGGATACCAGGATATGGGAATACATCACCCTTTCATTTCGCATTCTCCCTTTTTTAGGGGAAAGCGGAAAAGTGCAAGAAAGGAGTGTTGTGAGACCCCACTGGATTGAAAATGTTTTAGAGTCGCCATCTTTATTTGAAGGCAAAATTAAAGAAAAACCAAAAAAAAACCAGAGATTGTAAAACTGGTTCAGAGGCTAAGTTACGAGTTGGGAAGGTGCTAGGCACCCAACTCGCCCTTTCGGTCTCAAAAGTGGTTTTTGGCTAAAGTATGCTTATTGTTATATTTATTTAGCAAATAAACAAAGCATTAAAAGACATGGAAATAAAAACAAATACATCTTCGGCTACATTATTTACGGACTTGCAGCCGTTTCCTTACAATAATTACAAATATATTTAAAAATATTTGGCCATTATAACGGCTCTTTTACATAATATTTTAAAACTAAATCCGGGCAGCACTACGGCTTATAATTGGTACATTGGGCCGGATTTTAAATAACAACTTTCTAAATAAAACGCCCTTAAAGGCTATTACCTTTTAGAGCAGAGTGTGCTCGCTCTGTCCTTCAGGGAGAGGGAGTCTTTTGTTGTTGTTGTTGTTGTTGTTGTTGTGATTTGGGCAGAATGACTGCTTATTTGTGGTTGTTTTGGCTCGCTCACTCGGGCAGAATGATGGCTTATTTGTGGTAATTTTGGCTTGCTCACTCGGGTAGAATGACGGCTTATTTGTGGTAGTTTTGGCCTTTTAAATCAGGCAGAGCAACTGCTCTTTCCACGATTTTTGGACCGAGGAAGTAGGGTGGAAACCTAGCTGGGGGGCTAAGGCTCACTCTAATCAGTGGGTTTTAAGTTTGGAGGAATTTTGGCAGGGTTTTGAGGCTTTGGATAGATCACTCACTATCTCACTTTGCTCTCTATTCTTTCAGGGTAACGAGAACGCGGAAAGCTTTGCGGAAGAAAAGGTCTGTTGAAGGTCGACCCCGAAGGCTCTATTTATAACCTGGGATGAGGATTCATTGGGGATTAAAATTCCTTCCTTCACGCTTCATTGTATTGTACAGACTGCGGAAAAGGTGAGACTTTACGACAAACTGTAGCAGTTCTGTAGCATCTTTGGAGCACTGTAGCTGAACTTTGGGCTCCACCCACATTAAGTCTGGGCGCCACCCCCATTTGGAGCATAGGTGGCGCCAGCTTTGCCTTGTCAGTTTCAATTTTGGCACCTTTAGCCCCTGCATTTCACTGTTTTGCACATACTGCTTTGTCCTTTTGCATTTTCAACCCTGTAACTTGACATTTGTTAATGTTTTAACAGGTCTTGATATTTTATGTCATGTTACATACCAGGGGTACGAAATTGGGGTGTCTACAAGTGTTCAATTTCTCACATGCTTTTCTTATTTCCTTGTAGCTGTGCTCTTTTGTTAGCTTGTTAAGTGCACGCTCTGGTCGGGCCGAAGCTGAAGTGAAAAAGCTCAAGACCCAGGCCCACGCTGACCAGAATGAGATCGAAGTGCTCAAAGCTCGTTTAGCATCCCTGGAAAGCGACCAAGCCCAGAAGGCAATCGAGCTGGAGGAATCCTCAGCCAATATAATTACTCTGACCAAGGAGAAGGAGCTGGCTGAAACCCGTGCTGGGGAAGCCAAACAAAGGGCTGGCCAAGCCTAGTAGGCAAGATCCTTGGCTAAGAAGGAGGTAACCGAGTCCTCGTCTAGGATTGTTGACTTGGAGAAGTGGATTGATGCGGTGAGGGCCTCGACGTTTGGGCAATTCAAGGACACAGAAGAATTCAACAACGAGGTCCTCCCATACTATGAGTGCGGTATTCGCCATGTTCTCCGCCTAGCTGCTTCCTCGAGGCTTACGCTCGGGACCATCATTGACTGGGGCGACGAATATTTCACTGGGGAGGCAGCGAGGGAAGGACATGAGATGGTCCCTTTAAACGAAGGCGAGCTCAAAATGATCAAGGAAAAGGACGCTAAAGCCGAGCTTAAAGAGTGGGTTCCCCCGACTCCTTGGTCCCAGGATGTCATCTTCCTAATTAACGCTGAGCAGAATGGCGAAGATGTGGAGTTTGATGCGGAGCTTAAGTTGAAACAGTTTATGGGTGAGTAGTCCAACCATGATCAATTCGCTGATGAGTCCTATGCCGCCGAACAACTTGGTCTGCCCTCCCCAGCTCGTGATGTCGAGGTTGTCGATCTTCCAGAATGATTTTTAATGCTCGTTGTGTCGAGTTGATTGGGCGTATGTGCCCGTAATTTTTGAACAATATTTTTGCTTTTTGAAGTGTAACTAACATTTTTGCCCTCCTGGTTTTGTTTGAATATATCGATCTATGCATGTTCTTTTTTCGTTTTACTTTGGTATTCCATACTTGTATTATTTTCACTTGTATTTCATACTTATATTATTTGTTTGTGACCTCCTTGTGTACCGAGGATGAGGCCTTTGGTCGCACCTCCGTGCGAGGATAGGAATGGGCGCTTGGCTCATTTATTTATTGTGACCTTCCTCATGTACCGATGATGAGGCCTTTAGTCCCACTTCCGTGTGAGGATGGGAATGAGCACTTGTCTCATTTATTTATTGTGACCTTTATCGTGTACCAAAGATGAGGCCCTTAGTTCCACCTCCGTGCGAGGATGGGAATGAGCACTTAGCTCATTTATTTATTGTGACCTTCATCGTGTACCAAGGATGAGGCCTTTGGTCCCACCTCTGTGCGAGGATGGGAATGAGCACTTGGCTTATTTATTTATTGTGACCTTCCTCGTGTACCGAGGATGAGGCCTTTAGTCCCACCTCTATGCGAGGATGAGAATTAGCACTTAGCTCATTTATTTATTGTGACCTTCCTCGTGTACCGAGGATGAGGCTTTCGGTCCCACCTCCGTGCGAGGATGGGAATAAGTAGGGGGACGAGCACTTTCAATTCGAAAAGATGCAGCCTTGTTTATTAAGCTCTTGAGACTTTACAAAGAGGTTATATAGATGGTAGTTTTCTTTGAGGAGATCGGCATGCCAGGGTTTCTCAACGAAGTGGCGTCGGACTTTGCCAATCGGTATGTTCCCTCTTTAACGATGTTGGTGATTTTGAGCGGGCCTTCCCAATTTGGTAAAAGCTTGTTTCTTCCCAACTTTCTGCCAGTCGCCTCAATCTTCCTTAGGACCCAATCACCAATTGAGAAAGTTGTCGGCCTAACTTTCATGTCATGGTAAACCTTAGTGAGTTTCTTGTAGTTGATCATTCTGAAGCGGGCTTCTGATCGTTTTTCTTCTAGGTTGTCGAGGTCGAGCTGCTTGGAAGATTCGTTTTGTTCTTGATCCAAAAAAGTGATCCATGCTATTGGAAGGGCTAGTTCGACTGGTGTCATGACCTCGGACCCATAAGTGAGTACAAACGGGCTTCACCAGTAGATCCCCGAACGGACGTTCTGATTCCCCATAGAACAATCAGCAACTGCTCCTGCCAATTCCATTTTTTGTCATATAAGTTTCTTTTCAGGGCATGCAGGATCTTTTTGTTCCCGGCCTCTGCTTGACCATTGCCTTGCGGGTGAGCTACCGAGGACATTCGGTGTTTAACATTTAGCCTTTCGCAGCTCGATGTGAATTTCTTCGAAAACTGAGTTTCATGGTCGGAGATGATCATTCGTGGAAGTCCAAAATGGCAGAAGACTTGCTCGTATACGAACTTTATTGCTTGATCCTTGGTAATGCTGGCGAGCGGTTTTGCTTCTATCTATTTGGTGAAGTAATCCACCGTGACAATGACATACTCGCACCCATGTTTGGCTTTGGGGAAGGGGCCGATGAGGTCGATTCCCCACATGTCAAATGGCCATGCCGCAACCACCGATGTTTGTAGGTGTAGACACCCCAATTTCGTACCCCTGGTATGTGACATGACATAAAATATCAAGACCTGTTAAAACATTAACAAATGTCAAGTTACAGAGTCAAAAGTGCGAAAGGACAAAGTAGAATGCACAAAAAGACAAATTGCAGGGACCAAAGTGCACAAAAAGGGAGAAGTTTGAAATTGGGCATGGCCACCCCCAAAATTGGGCATGGCTCCCAATTTTCATGGGCATGGCGCCCAATTTAGTTGTTTGTGCCCAATTTCTTCAAATCATTTACCGTAAAATGCAATACCTTCTGCGCAGTGTACAATCGGCTGAAGCGCGAAGAAGGAATTTTATTTCCTTCTATGACTCAAATGAGCCTATAAATACAGGCCTTCAGTCGATCATTCAACACAGAATTCCTTCGATAAAATTCTCCGCGTTATCGTTACGCTGGAGAAATAGAGAGCGGTGCGAGATAGTGAGCGATCACCTTAAAGCCTCGAAACCCTGCCAAATCTCCTCCAAACATAAAACCAACCGGTAGAAGTGAGCCTTAGCCCCCCAGCTAGGTATCCACCCTATTTCCCCGGCCCAAAAACCATAAAGTAAGTCGTTACTCTGCCCAAGTAATAGGCTGAAAATCAACCCATATATATAAGTCGTTATTCCGCCCAACCAAATAAGCCAAAACCACAAAAACTAAGCTGTCATTCTGCCCGAGTGAGTGAGCCAAAAACACCATATATAAGTCATCACTCTGCCCAAAACACATCAACAGCAACAACAAAAGTCTCCCTCTCCCGAGAAGGACAGAGCGAGCACACCCTAGGCTGTCTGTAAGTTTTATTTTAAAGTCTTTCATTTTGTAAAAGTATTATTTCCAATCCAGCCCAATGTAGATATATAAGCAGTTGTGCTACCCGGATTTAGTTAGGAAATAGTATTAAATATAGCCGTTACTATGGCCAAATGTTTTCAGATATATTTGTAATTATTTGCTTTATTTATTCATTAAAGTCTTTCTTATAAAAGTATTATTTCCAATCCGGTCCAATGTGAATATATAAGCAATTATGCTGCCCGGATTTAGTTAGGAAATAATACTAAATGTAGCCGTTATTATGGCCAAATATTTTCAAGTATATTTGTGATTATTTGTAAAAGAGACGGTTGCAAGTCTGTAAATAATATAGATGTAATTGATGTATTTGTAGGCAGTTAATGCTTTATTTATCTGTTAAATAAATATAACAAAAAGAATACTTTAGCCAAAAACCGTTTTGAGACCGAAAGGGCGAGTTGGGTGCCTAGCACCTTCCCAACTCGTAACTTAGCCTCCGAACCCGTTTTCATTATCTCTGGTTTTCTTTTTGGTTTTGCTTTATTTATTCCTTAAAATAAAGATGACGACTCTAAAAACATTTTGGATCCAGTGGGGCCTCGCAACATCTTTATTTGCACTTTCACGTTCTCCCCTAAACAAGGGAGAATGGGAATGGAAAGGTGATGTATTCCTATGTCCTGGTATCCCCTAAACAAGGGATAACTTGACATAGAAAACCCAAAGCACCCATAGTGATCCGAGATAGGCCATAAGGCTATTTTCATAAAATCCATAGTGGGGGCGCTGCAACATTCCTTCCTTGCACTTTCACGTTTTCCCCTAAACAAGGGAGAATGGGAATAGAAGGGTGATGCATTCCTATATCCTGGT
The DNA here is from genome assembly GCA_013146195.2 of Codonopsis lanceolata. Lineage (NCBI taxonomy): Eukaryota > Viridiplantae > Streptophyta > Magnoliopsida > Asterales > Campanulaceae > Codonopsis > Codonopsis lanceolata. Next base: position 53,203,759 of record CM028382.1, on the reverse strand, counting down.
ATCCCCTAAAAAAGGGATAACTTGACATAGAAAACCCAAAGCTCCCATATTGGATCAAAAATCCACTAAAGGCAACCGAGGCGCATTCCAACGCGCTATTCCGACAGCACTCCTCTCGCACTTTTGATTTCGTCCTCCCCTAAACAAGGGAGGGTGGAACGGGAGCAGTGGATGTCACCGCATCCGCACGGACGCGCACCCCTATCCAAGGGTGCGCGGGGCGTGGGAGCACTTTTCCCGGGAACCCACAGTAGGACCAAGGGGATTCGTGGAATGCTTTCAAATCTTTGGCACTTGTCGCATTTTCTCACGTATTCCATTGCATCCTTTCTCATGCTAGGCTAGTAATACCCATGAAAATTCATTTTATCAGATAGTTTCCTCGCACTTGGATGTCCCCCACATTCTCCCTCATGTACCTCAGCGAGCAAGTCATTCACCATTTCTGGCCTTATGCACCAAACACTTTATTCACCATTCTTTGGTATGTGGCCCCTGCATTCTTGAGGCCGAAAGGCATCATGGCATAGCAATACAATCCACCAGCATCTCGAAATGCTTTGTGTATCTGGTCGGCCAACCACATATTGATTTGATGGTACCCTGAATAAGCGTTAACGAAGCTGAGGATTTTGTGCCCGGAAATAGAATCAACAAGCTGGTCAATGCGGGGGAGCGGGTACCAATCTTTTGTGCAGGCTTTGTTGAGGTCGATGAAATCGATACACATCCTCCATTTCCCGCTCACTTTCTTGACCATCACTACATTTGCAATCCAAGTTGCATACAAAACCTCCTTTATGATTTTAGCTTTTAATAGTTTAGACACCTCTTCCTTGATGGCTATCTATTTTTCCCTTGAAAAAATATGTGCTTTCTGCTGTATGGGGATAAAGTCTGGGTTGATGATTAGCTGGTGCATAGTGACGTTCTCGCTAATGCCTTCCATGTCCTTGATTCTCCAAACGAACAAATCCAAGCTTTCTTTTAATAGCTTAATGATTGCTACTCGCTCTTCCTTGGGTATTTCTCTTCCTACCCTAACTTTCTACTAGGGGAAATCGAGGTTAATCACAATTTCATCTAGCTCTTCGTTTGGCTCGATAGTTGGGTGATGTTCGACGTCCAAGCTTTTAATTGTGATTATTTTCGTAGCGACCTTGTCCTTTTTGTTGTTATGCTCGGAGCTTATTGATGTTCCGAGCATATGGTCGATCTGCTAATTTCGACCAATTCTCCCTTAGGCAAGGTGATAGTCACTTTCTCTTTACTCCTTTCCCTGTAAATGTATTCCAAGGTGCTCGCCGGGTCGTTCAAGACCATTCCTATTCCCCTTTCAGTAGGGAATTTTATTCTTTGATGAGCCATTGACGTGACCATTTGGAACTTTGTTTGAGATGGGGATCCGAGTATGGCTTTGTATGGAGAGGGTAGATCTAATACCAAGAATTCGACCTCCTCCGTTCGAGGAGTCGTGCTCTCTTCTCCCAGGGTCACTGTGAGAACGATCGTTCCTTTTACCGCTACCTTGTGGCCGGTAAATCCCTCCAACTGTATGTTGCTCGGTCTGAGATGGATGTCCCCCAACTTCATTCCTTTAAAGCAAGCTTAGTACAGAATATCTCTTCCAGCCCCCATGTCCACCAGAACTCGTTTTACCTCGTTGTCATGTATTCTCACTCAGAGAGTCAAAGGCTATTGTCGAGCGGTTTCACTGGTAGCTACCTCGCTTAGCAAAAAGATAATTCCCCCTACTTCATCGGGTCGCGGCATCATGCTAACCACATGCTTCAAGTTGTGGATCATGTGTTTTAATTGAGTGCCACTTGGTGTCTCTTCCCGAATGGTGTCAATCACATTCCTGGGGCCTCCATTATTTGGTCAGGGGTTCTAATTCCTCTCTGGCTTTCTCTGTCTTCCTTCTTGATTATTGCCTCTCTGCTCGAACCTCTTGAGCTCCCCCTTGTCTATCAACTTCTGAATGGCCTTCTTCAGGTTGATACATTCCTCGGTCGTGTGACCGATGTCCTTGTGAAAGGCACAGCGTTTGTTGGGGTTGCGGGGATACCGAGTGTCTTTTAGTGGTCATAGTCTATCTATTTTGTCTTGGTCGAGCAGGACATTCATTATATGCTCGCGGGTAGTCGTGAGTGAAGTCCAGTCAATTTCATCCCACTTATTCCTACCTCGACTATCCTCTTCCTTATGGGATGACCCCCGGCCTCCTTTGCTTGAGTTATCTTGAGCTCGATGCGTTCCATCGTGCTCCTTCTTCTTTCGATCTTTTTTCGCCTCCTCAGTGTTAATGACCCGAATGACATGTGCATACATCTCCCCCACTGAGCTTTGATCGCGCAGCATCATCTCTTGCCTCATTAGCCCTTACTGCTGTAGACACCCCAATTTCGTACCCCTGGTATGTAACATGACATACGATATCAAGACCTGTTAGAACTTAACAAATGTCAAGTTACAGGGTTTCAAAAATGCAAAATGAAAAGAAGGATGCGTAAAACTGTGAAATGCATGGGCCAAAGTGTCAAAAGGTAGGCTAAAATGGAACCAGGCGCCACCCACATGCACTTTTAGCGCGGCGCCAAAATCCTATATGGGTGGCGCCTAAACAGTGATTATGCACTTCCGTTTTGACATTTTGTACAATCTCTCAAGTCCGCGGTACAAGCTGATGAAGCACAGAGAAGAAAATTTAAAGACAACGAGGTCCCTTCTTCAGCCTATAAATAGAGGGCTTCGGCTTCAGAATTGACAGAAGAAAAATCACTTCTCACTCACGAGCACACAGTTCACACACCGCTTTCAGTTTACGTAGTGAGCGATCTTGAGAGAGAGAGAGAGTTTCCCTCTTCCAAAAAGCCTCGAAACTCTGTCAAATCTCATCCAAACTTAAATCCAACCGGTCAAAGTGAACCTTAGCCTTCCAGCTACGATTCCACCCTATTTCCCCGGTCCAAAAATCCAAAAAAAGAGCAGTTACTCTGCCCGAATCTAGAGGCCAAATCCGCCAGAAACAAGCAGTTGCTCTACCCGATTTCCGTCAACAATATGCAAACAACAGCAAAAACACAAGCTGTTGGTCCGCCCGTTTCACGATGGCAGAAAGCAGCTTTCGGAAGCAATTACTTTGCCTGAATCTCCAATAAAAGACTCTCTCTCCCGGAAGGACAGAGCGAGCACACCCTACGCTCTTAAAGGTAAGCCTTTAAGAGGTTTTATAAAAAAGTACTATTTTCAGCCGGTCCAATGTAAAAATATAAGCAGTTATGCTGCCCGGATTTCTATAGAAAATAGCACTAAAAAAACCATTATTATGGCCAAATATTTATAAATATATTTGTAATTACTGGAAGGAATCAACTGCAAGTATGTAATAATGTAAATACAGATATACCTGTCATTTGCTGAATAAATATACTAAAAGTATATTTTAGCCAAAAACTATTTTTGAAACCGAAAGGGCGAGTTGAGTGCCTAACACATTCCCACGTCGTAACTTAGCCTCCGAACCCTTTTTCCAAACACTGGTTATTTTCTGTTTTTCTTTATTTCTCCTTAAAATAAATATGGTGACTCTGTTACAACATTCTGGATCACAGTGAGGCCCGCAACATCCTTTTTTTTTTTTTTTGCACTTTTCTGTTTTCCCCTAAATAAGGGAAGATATGAATTAAAATGGTGATGTACTTTACGTATCTTGTTTTCCCTTAAACAAGGGAAGATGTGACACGGAAAATCCAAAACACTCATAGTGACCCAGAATGGACCCAAGTCCACGGTGAGGTAGGGTGCGTTCCCACGTGCCTTCACAACATCTTTTTTTTGCACTTTTCCATTTTTCCCTAAACAAGGGATGATGAGAATGAAAAGGGTGATGTGTTTTCTATATCTTGTTTTTCCCAAAACAAGAAAGGGTGAGATACGAGAAAATCCAAAGCACTCATAGTGGACTAAAGCACACTCAGTGACCGAGGCGTATTCAACGCACTTTCGACAACATTCTTTTTGCACTTTTAATTCCATCTTCCCCTAAACAAGGGAGGATGGAATGAAAAGAGTGATGTCCTTCCGCAACTCGCGTTCCCCTAAAAAGGGAGCGCGGGATCCGGGGACGTTCCGGGGCACTCACAGTGGCGACTTTGCTGGGGACGTCGTTTTTATTTTAAAGAAAATAAAAATGGAGGGCTAGACTCAATTTTCATAAAAAAGAAAAAATCAGTTTTCTTTAGCTTCTGGCTAAAATAAGCTTATTATATTTCTTTGGCATTTTAAATATTGCATTTTCATATATCTGTAAATATATTGTGCATAATCGTTCACTTGCAGCAGTTTCGTTCTAGGCACCGTTACAGATATATAAAAAAAACAATAAAATAGATTTTCGAGCAGTATAACAAAATGGCTGGGGCTTTATTTTATTATTGCTTTATTTTTGCTTCATATTATTATTTTGCTTGCTTTATATTTTTATCGCGCAAAATATGTACATATTATTTCATTCTGTCATTTTATTTTTGGGGACTAGGACCAATATGTAATTAATAGGAATATATAGATTCCCCACTTTTCTTTCTATTTCTTGATCTGAATGTTGCTTGCTCACGCTCAAACTAAAAAGCCGAGAAAATCCACAAAGAACAGCAAGACATGTCATATCTATTTTATTTACTGCTTTATATCTGGAAAAAAAAATTTATTGCTTTTTAGATACCGCACACACGCGCACGCATGTATAAATATTTCGAACTAATACCCTACACCATGGCCAGCTTACCCCCTGCATCAGCCAGCATTAAATTGCATATAGTTTCTCAGGACACTTCATGGACCGATCGGTTTTTATGTCTCTGAGTTATTGACCAGTCCCTGTGTAAAAAAAAAAGCAAAGAAAAAAAAGTAAAAAAAATATATGAATAAAATATGCACATAGGCTGACCAATGATTTCCTGATATTCGACCTAGACCATTTTGAATGGTGGATCCCAGAAAGAGTATAGGCCCTTCGCTTGATATCAGTCTGATCTTGGGGAGTCGAAAGGCAAGTGGAATACGAGGGTCCTATACTCTGGAGAAAGAATCAATTGTTCCGGGAATAGTCCTGAGACTGTCAAAACAAAGCGGGTGCTTGTCGAATAAATTCTAGGGAAAATGAATAATAATAAAAAATACTACTCCCTCCGTCCCTAAATTATCGTCCTCCTTTCCTTTTTCGTCCGTCCCAAAATAATTGTCCACTTTGAAACTTACCTTTTTAGAACATTACTTTTACCACTTTACCCTTACTTTTTCACTCTACTTTAATTATGGGCCACATATACATGGACATTAAAGGAAACTACACATTAAACCAATATAAATAATCAAGTCAATTACTTTTTCTTAAACCGTGCGCCGGGTCAACCCAGACGATTATTTAGGGACGGAGGGAGTAATAAATGCACACTGTACTCCAAACCCCAAAAAGCCTTCAGCCAACCCTTTCTGATGCCTTCAAACCCCTTTTCCACAGAAACCTGACCCGAGTTTGGAAAGGCAGAAATAGTACGGGTCTGTTGATACAGGATACATGCACAAAGATCATATCAGAAAGTATCAGGGTCAGATCAAAAAAGGGCAGAATCAGTGCAAAGGAATGGCCGCTAAAAATAAACAAACTATGACTGGGACCAGCAATGAGCAAAACGACCTGAAACCAGAAAAAGAAACTCCTGATTACGCACCTCCTTCTGGATTCGAAATCTAGCTAAAAAGATAATTGGATGCCTACGTGGAAAAGGTAACAAACCAAGTGGTTGCTAAGCTTTTGGCAAATTTTGCAGAAACTCTTGCCACTATCTCTCAGCAAGTCAAGAGCCCAAAGTTTACTCCTAATACCTCTTTCCTTCCTAGTATAAATTGTCCTAATACCACAGAAAACATCATTTTCCAAGCCTCCAAAAAACAACCAAGTACTAGCCTTCAACCAAATATCAAACCTATTTCCCAAGGTGGTATTATTCCAAAATGCCTCTAACCTCAACCCACCTCCCCTAGAAACCAACCCTGAACTCCTTCACCTAAATGCCTGTTACCATAACTAGAAAAATTACCTTCCCCTTGATCCTTCAAATACTTTTTCCCAGCAAATGGTTCATGGGACCCTAACGGGAATGATTTGTGCACATGAAGAAGAACCTCCCTTAAACAGGAGCCCATGCAATCAAGTCCTAGCACAATATTCCCTGAAAGAAAAGACCCAACCCAGTTGCTAAACCAAACCCCAGCCTGGTATTTTACCCAGACCAAAAGGAAGGAAAGAACTAATCCCAAGGCATTATGATGAGTTACCTGCCCCCAAGATCTGAGATCTTTCAAACATTATGGGCCCATGGGATGCTTAAACCCATTGCAAATTATTAGCCTCCCAACCCACTGCCTGGCACGTGGAATCATGCCCATTTTTGCAAATACCATCGTTGTAGTGGTCATCTCACCGACAAGTGCTATGTGCTCAAAAATGCCATCCAGGACCTTATCGACAACGAAATAATTAAGGTGGCAGACACAAGGATTTTGGGAGCCAACCAAGCAAAAAAGGTCTAGAGGTCGAAGAAACCTATTTAGCTAGAATAAAGGTGTTGTAAATACTCTTGTCAATAAAAAAGAAGAAGAGGAGTTTCTAATGACTGTTTGGGAGGCAATTTTCTGGGAATGATAGATGGATGCACTAGGTATGAAAAGCTCCCTGTTGAGTTTGAATCTATTACTGATAAGCCTCTGTAGAATTGGTATATTATGACCAGCCCGCTCTTGACGCCCGCAGATCTGGTGGACCGTTTCAGATATATTATTCCTCATCCTTCCTATAGCCTTACGGATTGGTCATCTACCGATCCGCTCCCTAAAATTGAGGATCTAAAATCCTAGGTCCTCAATAATGTAAATAACCCTGTACAGTTTGCTAATAATGATAATCTAGATGTCTTTACATATTCCTTAGTTGCACCTTCATTAAAAGACGTATTGATTAATTCTAATAATGAGTCGTTTAATAAAATGGACCCAAAAGATAAGAATTACTTGCTTGAGCTCGCCAAGTCAGTCAAGCACCAGGAAAAACATCGATCAGCAGCAGCGGATGAAGACTTATCCGCTATTAATCTGGGGTTAAACAATGAAATTAAAGAAGCCAAGATCGGCAGCTACATGCAAGGATCTGAAAGGGCCGCACTAATTGACCTCCTCAAAGAATTCGTGGACATCTTTGCATGGTCCTACGAAGATATGACTGGGCAGGATCCAGCCATTGTTGAACACCGGATCCCCATTTATCCTGATGCTCGGCCAGTCAAGCAAAAAATTCGCAGAATCAAACCAGAATGGTCACTACGAGTAAAAGAAGAAATCATGAAGCAGCTACGCGTCAAATTCATTCGGGCAGTTGAATACCCGATCTGGCTGTCAAATATAGTGACCAAAGCCCAACGGAAAGGTTCGGATCTGCGTACACTTCTGCGTACACTTTCGCCCAAATACGACTTCCCTCTACCCAACATCGATATTATGGTAGATGATGTGGCTTCCCACAAAATAAGATCCTTCGTGGACGGCATGTTGGGCTACAACCAAATCAAAATAGCAGCAGAGGACCAAGAAAAAACATCATTCACCACCCCCTGGGAACCTACTGCTATACTGTCATGCCGTTTGGGCTAAAAAATGTAGGGGCTACATATCAAAGAGCCGCCACCGCCCTCTTCCATGATATGATCTGTAAAGAGGTCGAAGTGTACATAGATGACATGATCGTGCACTCCAGCGACGCCGACGGTGCCCATATCAAAGACCTTACAAAATTCTTCGAAAGGTTAAGAAATCATCAGATGAAGCTTAACCCCACCAAATGCACATTCGGGGTTACCAAAGGCAAGGTCCTGGGATTCATGGTGACCGAGCAAGGCATTGAGATTGAGCCAACAAAAAATCAAAGCCATCATAAATATGTCGCAGCCAAGAACTCCAACAAAAGTCAAAGGCTTCCTGGGCCGGCTACAATATATCAGTCATTTCATCAGACAGCTGACCTCCATATATGAGCCCCTATTCAAACTTCTAAGGAAAAATACTGACCAAATCTGGGACGAAAAATGCTAGCTAGCCTTTGAAAAAATAAAAGTCTACCTTGCCAATCCACCGGTGCTAGCTCCTCCCCATACATATAAACCTCTCCTTCTATATTTAACCGTCACAGATACATCAGTAGGGGCTATGCTCGCCCAAGAAAAAGAAAATTCCTACATTGAAAATGCCATCTACTTCATAAGTAAGAAGTTGCAAGGAAGTAAGCTTAATTACTCAGCATTGGAGAAAAGCTGCACTGGTCTAGTCTGGGCAACCCAAAGGTTCAAAACCTATCTGGAAGCTTGATCCATTACGCTCATCTCAAGAATGGATCCTATAAAATACATCTTCGGCAAGCCATCACTATCCAGTCGAGTAGCCAAATGGTCATTCCTCCTCAACGAGTTTGACATTACCTATGTCACGCTCAAATCTATCAACGGCAGCATGATTGCGGACTATTTAGCTGATCTGCCTCTAGAAGTAGAAAATGCATCTGAGTCCAGCTTCCCAGACGAAGGTGTCCTGGAAATTGCCGATCATGACACCAAATGGAAAATGTTCTTCGACGGAGCCGCCAACAAAAGGGGCTTTGGCATAGGAATCCTGTTAATTGATCCGGCAGATTCCCACACTCTGCTGGCCATAACGTTGGAATTTGAATGCTCAAACAACACATCTGAATATGAGGCCTGTATTGCTGGTCTAGAAGAGGCTCTCCAAAAAGGAGCCAAAGACTTGGAAGTCTATGGTGACTCCGCTCTAAACATAAACCAAGTTGAAGGGAAGTGGAAAACCTAGGATCCCCGGCTGCAGCTCTATCATACCAAACTGACAGCACTAGCCAGCAAATTTGACACTATCTCTTTCCACTACTTGCCACAAGATAGAAATCAATTCGCCGCTGCCTTGGCCACTCTAGCATCATTGGTCCAGATTCCCACAAAAATCAATGTCCAACCATTTATAGTTGGGAAAAAGGTCACTCCGGTCTACTGCTTCAGAATTGATGCTGCTCCTGAAAAGGACAATGAGCCCTGGTATTCAGACATCATAAATCTGCTTCAGAAAGGAGTCTATCCTCCCAGCCTAGACAAAAGGGGGAAAAGTCTCCCTACAGAGATGGGCACCGTAATTTGTAATCAGCGGAGGTAGCCTGTATAAAAGGCACTACCAAGGTCTAAATTTTTTATGCGTCGATCAGGACAAAGCTGAGCAAGTCATGGACCAGTTTCATGGTGGTACTTGTGGGCCACACATGAACGGACATATGCTAGCAAAGAAAGTCATCCGGTAAGGATACTATTGGAGTACATTGGAAACTGATTGTATCTGGTGGGTATGTCACTGCGACAAATGCCAGCGCTTTGCAAATCTACAGCACATGCCCCGCATATATTATACAACTCCATAACCCCCTGGCCCTTCTCAACTTGGGGAATTGACGTCATAGGTCAAATCCATCCGAAGGGATCCAACGGCCATGAATGTCTTGGTGGCTGTCGACTACTTCACAAAGTGGGTGGAGGCCTCTTCTTACAAAATACTGAATGCTCGAAAGGTGTCCGAATTCATCAAGACTAATATCATATACCGATACGGGGTACCTTTCAAAATCATCTTCGACAACTGCACACACTTTGAAGGGGACATGAATCGTCTACTCGACGAGTTCAAAATCCAAAGGCATAAATCCTCCCCATATCGACCACAAGCAAATGGTGCCATTGAAGCAGCCAACAAAACGCTGGAAAATATCATCAGAAAGATGGCTAACATAGGAAGAGACTGGCCAGAAAAATTACCGCTAGCCCTTTGGGGCTATCGCACTTCAGTCTGCACACCCACTAGAGCTACCCCCTACTCTCTAGCCTATGGCATGGAGGCTGTGCTGCCTATCGAAGTTGAAATCCCATCATTAAGGGTGATGATGGAATCAAACGTAGCTGAAGTCGACTGGGTCAAACAGCGCTATGAAGAGTTGACCCTGATAGACGAGCAATGGCTGCTAGCCCTAGAACATACACGGGCATATCAAAAACTAATAGCTCAAGCATTCAACAAAAAGGTCAAAGTCTGTGATATCCAAGTTGGAGGCCTGGTGCTTCACGAGAAACCCCCTAGTTATGTCGATACTAGGGGAAAATCGAAGTCTCCCTGGATGGGACCATACATCGTCAAACAGATTCGGTCAGGAGGTGCGGTACTCCTCACCAATCAAGATGGGGAAGATCTTGTTCAGCCCTTCAACCTCAACAAGCTCAAGAGGTATTATGCGTGAATCAAAAATTATCTTGCAAATTGCTTCCTTCTCCAGCTTGCTAGGTTGAAAACCCGAAAGGGCAGCCTAGGTAAAAGTTAGAGCACAAAAAAAAAGACAACAAAAGAAGGAATTAGGGCTTGCTAGGTTGAAAACCCAAAAGGGCAACCTCGACAAAAGTTAGAGCATAATAAAAAGAAGAAGAAGAAACCTAGGAGAAAAGGAGAGGGAATGCAATTTTCGAATCCTCAGCATCTGACCTCCGGCCTGCCAAAGTCTTCAGCATATTCAGAAAAGATGGTCTTGATTGACTAAAGAGAAAAACCACGTCAAAGCTCGCATAAAACATCAAAATATAATATAATGCAGTCCATAAGGTGCAGCTTAGGAATAAGTGTCTAAGACATTTAAGATTAGCATTTATTTATGTACATTTGTCTATATACATACTATATGCTACCTATATCCCCTATTCCCCCCAACTATCCTTTTTATTACAGCTTAGCCTCGGAACGGTCCATCAGTGTCTGCGACGTCCCAGCCGAGACCATATGCTTCTGTGAGGTACAGAAGAGGCTCCAGTCTCACCAGCATGAGAACCACCAAAGGTGTCCTCGTCCTCCTCATCATCAGCATCACCGTTGTCTTGGACAACAGGACGACTTGGGTCAGCGCCATCACCTCTATGGGCAGTACTTCGTCTGCCAGCCTGGGGAGGATCAGCCTCATCTGCTTGTAGGGGATTTCTCCGCCGACTTGCATTACTCAATCGGGGAGGCGCATTACTAGGACCAGCCTCATTTGGATCAGGAGCCATCTGGGGGCCAAGGCCAAGGCCATGCACTCGTCGAAAGTCCTCCTGCAGAGCCTGAGGGACTACCAGCCCCGAGCTTTCCAGATCCTCGCCAATTTCCATTAGGCAAGCATCTAAGCCACTGCTCACTCGTCGGCCCAGCATCCATCTCAGTACATGCCTGATGACACGGGAATGCCCCTCAATGACCACCAGCACCCATGATAGGTATTCATGGGACAAAACCATATACTCAGAAAAGGCGTAAGCTGCCTCCCGCGAATCAAAGTCGAGCTGCCACATGTCCCGAATAAGCCCACCTACGTCCCTATTCATCTGCAAATCCTCAGTCAGAGGACGGTTCACATCTGGGATAACCTGCTCCCTGTCAAACTGGTGAAGGACCCTGTACGCCAGATAGAAAGTGGTTTGCTCAAGACCCGACAAAATGACCTAGGCGTCGACCCCAGTAAACATGAAGAAGCTGCGGATCCGCCAATTACTGACAACCCAGATAATCTTCATGGAGCCGATGCGCAAGAAATACTCAATCCAGTCATGCTCTGAAAAGTTGGTCTAATGATAATGGTCGCGAGAGCCATAGCTCCCGGGATCATACATTCCTCCCATCGACACTTGCCCATCACCCAGTTAAAATGCTCCTCCAGCCACATATGAATCAAAAGAGGGCTACCGGAGGGAAACATTTCATCACCAAACGCAAAGGCATCTAGGCCAAACAAGGTTTCAGCCAAAATGACCGGGATGATATTTACCCGGCTGTCCCGAGCCTGCAGCACCAGGTCCACGACCTGCACATCTATAAATTGGGGTCTTCCCACCAGAAGGTACCGTCCCATGAGGCAAAAAAAAAGAGCAGCCAGTCGATGCCGCAAATAGACCGGGTCATCTTCCCTGTACTAAGTATATGCAGCGGGAAACATAGCCAAATTAAAGTTGACTCCATTATAAAAACCCAAAGTAGCCTCGCGAGTCGTGCCGAACAATTCCCGTATTGCCATAAAAGGGCGCCTGCAAAAGGCAACAATGGGCACATCTCAGCGCAACATTCCTCGCACATCTCATTCAGGCAAAAGTTAAAAAGATGGCTCTGTGCCGACCTGAACCTAGAAGCTCCCCTCAGCATATCCTAGTTAATGCGAAGGGTCCATCATGACAGCAGGCACTGATACCCGTAGATGTGCTTAAACCATTCTCGCTCTTCTGCCCTCAGAAAAAAATACCCAAAAGTCCATAGCATTTTCATAAATCTCTATCTCTAAAGCCGTTGATGTGGTGGATTTCATTATATGTAATTCCCTAATTTTCTAGACATTTTATCATTAGTTTAATGTAATTTAGTTTAGTTTGATGTAATTTTGAGTAGTTTATGAATTGGTAAGTTTTTGGGAAACTTTTGTAATTTCGAGACATATTTTGAGTATTTTGTGTTGTTCCTGCAAATGTTATTAATGAAGAAGGATAAAATTGCTAGTATCAGAAGTGCAGGGACCAAACTGCGAAAAGCTGGAAGTTCAAGGATCAGATTACAAAGCAGCAAAGTTCGATGATCATAAGAGAAAGGTTGGAAGTTCAGGGACCAAAGTGAAAGATAAGGATTTGGAAACTAGTTATTTTTTGTAATAGATGGTAGGAGTATTTGGATATCTTTTATTAAATATTCTCTTTCCTTTTTCTTTGGAGATTTTCCTTTTTAGTTTAGAATTAGGTTTTGGGAACAAGTATATATACTTGTTTTAACTTCAGATTTAGATCTTCTTTTCTCCTACTAATTTTCTTCCTTAGAGATTTCATCAACTTTCATGGAAGCTTAATTACGTTGCTTTGGATTTGAATCCTGAACCGTTTGTTTAATTCAATTGAGGTATTAATTTCTTTACTTCTGAATCCCTATTCATAGTTTTACTTGTTTTAAATTGCTAGATTGATTTTTAGGGTTTTGAGATTTGATCACCCTCTTTTCCCTTGCAATTGATTTAATGCTAGTTTAATCTTAAGTCTGTGTCAGATTAGGATTTTACACAAGTAGCTTCTTTGAGATTTATGCATGTGTCATGGTAAATTGAAAAGGGGGTAAAACTAGATTTCGTTCTATTTGCAAAAGAATAGAGAATTCCTTGATCTTAATTTCTTAAAGTTTTATCAATCGTTATTGTGAACCTAGACTGTGTCAGTTAGGTTTAGGTAATGATTAGGGGAATAAGTGAGTGTGTCACTGCTTATAACCATTAATAAGGAAGAAATAGGGATTGAAATACATCTCGGATCAAGTGAATAGGGAGGAAGAGAAAGAAATTATACCGATGATATTGGATTGATAAGCGGGGACGGAGACAAATCTGAAGTGCTAGCCTTTAATTGTTTACAACTTAGTTTTAATTCTGTCTTAGGTAGTTAATAAATCACAAATCAAACCCCAATCTTGTCAAGTGACAATTGTGCAACGAATAACCGTTCTTCGATGGATCGACCACGGACTTGTCTAGCTGCGATCTTGTAGCGAGTCTTGTCTTAGTAATTAATTTGTAGGCGTGCGACTTTGCTTTGTCAAATTTTGGCGCCGTTGCCGGGGAGCGGTTCTATTTGTTTGCACTCTTACTCTACTCCTTAATCTGCTCTATTATTATTGTCGTCCTGTGGTGTGGAACCTTTTATGGTCCATACTCGTTCTGCTAATCAAGCTGTTAGTCCTTTTGTTCCAGAAATTGACAAATATTTCAGGCACAGGAGAAATTTGCAGCGGAGCAGGATGAATAATAATAACGGTGAGAACGATGATGGTCCGGAGGTTGTGAACAATGGGGGTAATGGAAGAGGCAATAACAACCCCAATAATGGTCCGGAGGTTGTGAACAATGGGGGTAATGGCAGAGGCTATAACAACCCTCCACCTCGGACATTGAGGCAAAGGATTGCTCAGCTGGAATGAGCAACATAGCAGTGCTATTTCTGATTTACAGTGGGGTTACTTTTGAGTTGAAGCGGGGTTGTTGAACCGGTTGCCCCATTTTAATGGGATACACAGGAAAATCCAAATCGACATATAGCTCAGTTTGTGCAGATTTGCAAGAGTATGAAGCCGGTTGCATTGCCTCTTGAGCAATTATTACTGAGGGCGTTCTCCTTTACTCTTAAGACTAACGCGAATATGTGGTATTATCACCTGCCACCCAACAGCATTACCTCTTGGCAAGAGTTGAAGGAGGTATTCCTTGATGAGTTCTTCCCTCCAGATCAAATCAATGTCATGAAGAGGGATATCGGCAACATGGAGCGGCGGTCAGATGAATCACTATATGATTACCACCGGTTCTATAAGCTCTTGAAGTTGTCGTATCATGGCTTTGATGATGAAGCGACTCATTGTTTATTTCTATGGGGGATTGGTGAGCAAGACAAAAGGTGGGTGGATTACGCTTGTGGAGGTAGTATTACGAACAAAACTACCGGGGATGCGGAAGCGAGTTGATTGAAGAGCTAGCCAAAAGCACAAGGACTCATGGGAGGAGGTCTAGCGTTAGACAAGTCGGTGCGGCGGGATCGAGTGATTCAACGAGTGATTTGAAGGCGGTGGCAGATGTTAAGAGTGCATTGAAGACATTGGTTTTGGGTCAACAACCTCATCCATGCGGTATATGTCTTTGATGTGACCCACCGGCCGACTCTTGTCCTACTCTTGAGACGGATAATGTGGCGGATGTCAATGCAATAGGTTTCAATCGGCGAGGCCACCACAATACAATTACAACAATGCAAATAATGTTCATCGAACCTAAGGTATGGTCCACCACGGACAACAAGGGGGTTGAGCGGCCGTTCAATAATCGGCAAGGGTTTCGGCGAGGTCGGCGGTTTCGGGGAAATCAATATAATCGATCTGAGCACTGTTGGACAAGCAGCAACAGGGCCGGTCTGAGAGGACTGGTCCGATCTCTAGCTTGAGCATGACTACCATGAATGGAAGCTTCAGCAATTCCAACGGAGAGACTAAATCGAGCATCGGCAATTTGGAGAAACATGTGGGTCGGTGGCGGATGCGGTTGGGAGAATGGAGGCAAAGGATTCGGGAAAGTTCCCATCTAGAGCGGAACCGAATCCGAAGTCTAATGTCGGTGCAATGACTTTGCTTGATGGGAAAAGGCTAGAGGAAGTGGTTGTCGAAGAGGGCAGAGTTAGTGGTTGAGAGTTACACAGGCGAAGACTCTGAGAAGGAAAACCTTGCACCGGTGTTTCTGTGCATGAGCCAGCTCCCGTTTCCGTATGCTTTAAGGAAGGAGAAGGCCGAGGCGATAAGGCTATTTTGACACCTTGAGGCTTGAGGTAAACATTCCGTTTCTTGATCTTGTCTGTCCCAAGGTATGCGAAGTTCTTGAAAGAGTTGTGCACTATGAAGAGGAATCGGAAGGAGGCGGAGTCGGAAGAAGGTAAAGATTAGTGAACACGTGTGCAGTCTATCGAGAAGAGGATCTTAGAAAAAGTGTAGTGATCAGGGTATGTTCGTGATTCGGTGTCGCTAGGGATAATTCGGAGCATATGGCTATGCTTGACTTGGGGGCTTCAATCAACGTCATGCCTTATGCGTTGTTTGAGACCCTAAAGTTGGGACCTCTACGGGATACTCGGGTGGTTATTCGACTTGCCGACGGATCTAATGCGTACCAAAGGGTTGATTGAGGATGTTCTAGTCCGGGTTGGGAAGCTCATCTTTCTGCATTTTTATGTCTTGGAGATGGATCACAGATCCTAAGGCTCCCATTACATTAGGGAGACCTTTCATGTCATTGCTCGTACCAAGTTGGATGTTACTAATGGGTCAATGACTATGGAGTTTGATGGGCAACAAATGGAGTTCAATATCTTTGATGCCATGAAGTACCCTAAGGATGTGCACTCGGTGAACTTCATTGATGTCGTGGAGCACATAGCCCTATAGCCCAAGAGGTGTTTGATGTGTGCGGAAGAGATGATGACATGAAGTCGTATTGGAGAATGCGTTGGGGTATACCGGGTTGGAGTTTGACATTTCGATGAGATGAAGGAGGCGGTGATGAGCCTCTCGAGAATGCTATGTATGTCTCACCATCGGGATTTGGTCATTTACCGTTGGAGGTGCCACCGAGAGAAACCCCGCCATCTGTTGAGAAGGCGCACTGTGCTTGAATTGAAGCCTCTTCCAGAGAATTTGAAATATGCTTTCTTGGGTGAAGGGAAGACACTTCTGTGGTGATCTCTAGTGTTCGGACGGAGCAAGAGAAGAGATTAGTTGATGTGATCAGGGAGGCGGAAAGAAGCGATTGGGTGGACTATTGCCGACATCAAGGGCATAAGTCATACGTATGCACTCAGGATTTCGTTAGAAGAGGGTGCTAAGCCGTCGGCAGCGCGAAGGAGGTTGAACCCACCTATGATGGAGGTGGTGAAGAAGGAAGTTTTGAAGTTCTGCAGATGGGGATCATATATGCCATATCAGACAGTGAGTGGGTGAGCCCTACTCAATGTGTAGCCAAGCGGGGTGGGATCACCGTCGTCATCAATCACAAGGGCGAGTTGGTGCCAACCCGGGAGCAGACGGGATGGCGTGTTTGTATTGACCTTCGCGACTAAATGAGGTAACTAGAAAAGATCACTTCCCCCTCCCTTTATTGATCGGATGTTGGAAAGGCTTGCTTGGGAAGAGGCGTATTATTGTTTTCTTGATGGGTATTAGGGTATTTTCAAATACCAATTGCACCGGAAGACCGGGGAGAAAACTACTTTTACTGCCCCGGCACCTTTGCCTATCGGAGGATGCCCTTTGGTTTATGCAATGCACCTGCGACTTTTCAAAGGTGTATGATGAGCATCTTCTCCGATTTTGTGGAGAATTTTATGGAGGTTTTCATGGATGACTTCACCGTCCATGGTGACTCGTTCGACCAATGTCTTGCTCACCTTGCTTTAGTTCTTGACCGATGTGTTGAAACAAATTTGGTGTTAAATTTTGAAAAATGTCATTTCATGGTTGAGCAAGGCATTGTGTTGGGACATGTGGTTTCGAAAAAGGGTATTGAAGTGGACAAAGCAAAAATTGATGTTATTTCCACACTTCCTTACCTACAAATGTGCGTGAAGTGCGGTCGTTCCTTGGTCATGCGGGGTTCTACCGTCGCTTCATAAAGATTTTTCGAAAATTGCATCGCCTCTATGCACCTTGTTGCAAAAGAGGTGGATTTTACATTTGATGATAATTGCAAGAAAGCGTTTGATGAGTTGAAGGATCGGTTGACTTTACTCCTATTATTCAAGCCCCCAATTGGTCTCTCCCTTTTGAGATCATGTGTGATGCAGTGATTATGCCTTGAGGCGGTTTGGGTCAAAAGTGGATCGTGCCTCTCATGTGATTTATTATGCGTCTATGACTTTGAATGAGGCACAACGAAACTACTCCACTACTGAGAAAAAGAGATGTTAGCGGTGGTATTTGCATTAGAAAAGTTTAGGTCCTATTTGCTTGGGACCAAAATCATTGTGTACAGATCATCTTTGCTCTTAGGTATTTAATGTCAAAGAAAGAGGCAAAACCGAGACTCATTCGGTGGATCCTACGTTGGATGAGTTTAACATAGAAATCGGGGATAAGAAAGGGGCCGAAAATGTAGTGGCCGACCACTTGAGTCGTTTGGTGAGAGAGATGGCAAGCCTTATAAGCAGGCCCCTATTAGGGACGAGTTTCCTGATGAGGCTTTGTGGGCAGTTAAGGACGTGTTGCCTTGGTATGCGGATTTGGTAAACTTTTTGGTCTCTAATAAAATTCCCCAAGTTTTTCTAAATCTAAAAGAGACAAAATCGCATGTGAGGCTAAGTACTATGTGTGGGACGAACCAAACTTGTGGAAGCATTGCTTGTGACCAAGTTATTAAATCGTTGTGTCTAGGAAAATGAGATGGCCTCTATCCTAAAGTTATGTCATGAGTATGCATGTGGTGGTCACTTTGGTGCCAAAAACACCGCTAGGAAAGTGTTAGGCAGTGGCTTCTTTTGGCCAAAATTGTTTATGGATGCCGCCTTTTGTAAGTCTTGTGCCGGTGTCAACGTGTTGGAAATATAGGGCCGCAATGAGATGCCACAAAACATCGTAATAAATTGCGAGGTTTTTGATGTTTGGGGAATTGACTTTATGGGTGCGTTTCCTATTTCTTTTGGTTTTGTGTACATCTTACTTGCGGTGGACTACGTTTCCAAATGGGTCGAGCGATCCCTACACGCAGATGATTCTAAGGTAGTGGTGAGTTTCCTCAAGAGCAATGTTGTGTCTAGATTTGGGATGCCTAGGGCCTTGATCGGTGATAGGGGACTCATTTTTGCAGGATGGTGGAGGCCTTGGTCAAAAAGTATAACATCACTCATAAGGTCTCTACCGCCTATCATCCCCAAACCAATGGCCGGCGAAGTTTCCATAGGAAATCAAGTCCATCCTCGAAAAGACCGTAAACCGAATAGGAAAGATTGGAGTTCTTAGGCTAGAGGATGCTTTGTGGGCTTATCGTGCGACTTACAAGACACCTATTGGTATGTCCCCATACCGATTAGTGTTTGGGAAGCCATGTCACTTGCAGATTGAATTAGAGCACAAAGCCTTTTGGGCAATAAAAAATTCAATATGAACTTAGGCAGGTCGGTGAGGAAAGAAAACTACAATTGAATGAACTTGATGAAATCGGAGAGAGGCTTATGAAAATAATTTGTCTTATAAAGAGCGAGCAAAAGCGTGTACGATAAAATGATTTTGAGGAAAGAATTTAAGGTTGGTCAAAAAGTCCTATTGTTTGATTCCCGCTTGCGCTTGTTTCCCGGTAAATTGAGGTCCCGGTGGACCGGTCCCTATTTGGTGAGGGAGGTATTCCCGCATGGTGCGGTTGTGATCTCTAGTCTCTCCGGAGACCAAGAGTTTAAGGTAAATGGGCAAAGATTAAAACCCTATTTTGATGGGGGAGAGGTTAATGTGGAGGATGTGGAGATGATGGATCTCTACGATCCTAATTATGATTGATCCTTACGCTATGCCGAGGGCTTTCCCGGCATTTGGTCTAGCTAAAGACGGTAAAGACGGGCGGCTTATCGGGAGGCAACCCGGGGTTTTCGTTTTTATTTTTATTTTTATTTTTTTTCTTTATTTATTTCTCTTTGTTTTATTTCTTTTCACTTTATTTTTGTGGAATTGGTGCTACTTAGGTATTTTTGTGTGTGGTGTTGTGCAGGAAAAAGCAAGGAGGAAGGAGCAATTTTGCCGAGATCCGGCGGCGCCTCTCAGCGCCGCCTCAACTTGAATGGGAGGCCAAAATTTGTAAGGTTGAGGCGCCCGCCCCATTAATTTCATGCGCCCGCCTCAACTTCAGGATCGGTGCCCAAAATTTGTAAGGTTGAGGCGCCCGCCCCATTAATTTCATGCGCCCGCCTCAACTTCAGGATCGGTGCCCAAATTTTGTAAGGTTGAGGCGCCCGCCCCACTAAGTCCATGCGCCCGCCTCAAGTTGCCCAAAAATAGCCCAAGTTGCAGTATTTGAGGCGCACGCCTGAATACATTCCATGCGGCCGCCTCAATGGTTCAAAAATAGCCCAAGTTGCCGCATTTGAGGCGCACGCCCCATTACATTCCATGCGCCCGCCTCAGGGGTTCAAGAAAAACTGCGCAGAGTCTCAGTAATTGAGGCGGACGCCTCACATCAGGCCATGCGGCCGCCTCAATGTCGAATTCTGGTTTGGGAGTCTGACCCATGAAAGGAATTGCACGGGTTAAACCAAGTCCGGGTCGGATTGGGTGTGATTTGGGTCGAGTATTTAAAGCAATAGAAGGTCGGGTACCCTCATAAACAAAAACAAACGCACTCTCCCTATTTCTCTCTTCCCTCTCGTTTTCCTCTCCACAAAAAGGCAACCCTCCTCCATAGATTCCGGCGAAATCCCCCTTCTTCCACCCTCCTTCTCACCAAACCCCTTTTACAAAAGTCATCCCCCTCTCCCTAAGCTTTCAGATTCACCGAACATTATCCAATTCCGGGCACCTTCATCTAAAACCCTTGAGTTTTCCGGTGAGATTTTGAAGATTCCGGCGAACTTTTGCAGATTCCGGCAGGAGTTCAAACTTTCCGGCCACAATTTTTCCAGATTTTGTTTTCATCAAGGTTAGGAGCCTCTCTACCCATTCCTTGTGGTTTCAAATTGTGTTGAAGATTGGTTTATTTTGCTTGAAATTATACTGTTGCTTGAATTGAACATGGGAAACACAAAGGACCAATCGAAAAAAGGAGGAAGAAAATCCAATGAATCCCGGAAAAAACAAAGACATGATGAGAGTACGTCTAGTGCCCCTCCCCTTGGAACCCTTCTCCGTTGTGAGGATCCCCATGACTCCTCACGGTTCAATTATTACTTGTCCCAAAATTATTTCTACTTTCATTCGAATAGGGCCATAATTGCATAGAGAAAGTTTAACACGGGCTTATTTGTTTATATTTTTAAATAATTTTCTGATCATTTGGCCTTCAACCCTTGAGAAATCATTGCCATTAACTTTTTTTTCAAACTATTAGACTTGTTTGAAATAAAAAGTTGAAGTGGCAACGTTTTTGTGATGAGCCAAGGGAGGAGGGAAACAGTTTGGTGGTTAAAGAATTTTACTCGAACATGAATCAAATCCCCCCGGAGCCAGGACATTCCTATGTGAGGGGAAAGACGATACGATTCAGGAGTGATGACATTAATAGGTTCTACGGACTTCCTAGGGTGACTCGAGAGGATTGTGAGTATGTGCAAGCTGTGAATGGAGATTGGCGGGTATATTTTGCGGATGTGGTGAGGACATTGGAGGGTAACCAACTTCAATGGACCAACAAACCGGATGGTTCGCCCAAGTTTGTGATCGAAACTCAGTTTAATTTGGTGGCAAAGGGGGTTAACAAGTTTGTGTGTTCGAGGTTGCTTCCGACATCGCAGCATTTGAAAGTTCCGTGGAATCATGCGGTATTGATTCATCTGATTATCAACGGTGGATATATTTCTGTGGGGCATATTATTTCAGAACATATGCAAGATGTGGGAGAAAGTAAACGGAATGGATTTCCGTACCCATCACTGATTACGGGTTTGGTCAAGGCTGCGGGTGTTCGGTGGAATTTTGGGGGCGACAGAGTGAAGATTATTAGGCCCATCTCTCGAGATTCCCTTGAAAGCAATAAGAGGGAAGTAAGAGGGATGAATGTTCGAATTGTCGATGAGCAGGTTGAGGAAGAGGCTGAGTTTGAAGAAGAGGAGGATGACGATGAAGATGATGACTATGTGGAGGAGGCTGAGGATGTTGATTCTGGGGCTGCGAGTCTGGGTGATAGTGGCGTGAATCGTTTGATTACTCGTATGGATAGGCAGTTTGCTATTTCTATGGATCGTCAGGAGCAGATCCACGATTATTTGGTGCGCATGGCACCACAGCATGATGACGGGAGATGGCAGAGTTGGCCATTCCCAGAGAGCAGTTCCAGTCAGCAGGGTCCATGGGACTATCAGTTCAGGCCGCCTCAGTAGTTCCGAGAGGTATCCCTACCCCTGTCTTACTTATCTTTTACTTCTGTGATGCATATGGGACTATGCATGAGTTAGTGAGGGGGTGGGGTGCATGTGCTTGTTGGTGTGCATGTGCTTGTTGGTTGTTGTATTTGTTTAATTTCTTTAAAAAAAAAAAAAGAAAAAAAAAAAAAAAGAAAGAAAAGAGAGGCTAAGTGAAAACCCGAGAGGGCGCTTAGGCAAAAGGAGAGGGTGTAAAAAAAACAAAGAAAGAAAAGAAAAGAGAGGCTAAGTGAAAACCCGAGAGGACGCTTAGGCAAAAGGAGAGGATTTGAAAAAAAAAATGAGAGTCTAGGTGAAAACCGGAAACGGCACCTAGGAAAAAGGTGAGTGAGTGAATTTGTTTCCATCTTTTATATCACCGGAGTTGAAGACATAAGGGAGGATTGGAGCGTAGGGTAGGTTTGTTTATTTTTGGCGTAGGAGGTTTGGTTTAGAGGCGTTAGGATAGAAAATCCTCGGTTTTTTCTTTTTGGTGATATAAGGGGGTGTTGGTGTAATGCACGAGGTAAGTCTTTGCTTGGGCATAGACTTTATTTTTGAGGGAGTAGTAGTGCGAGAATAGCGTGGGGGAAACTTAGGACATATTTAGTTCCCCCTAGCTTTTTGTTGTGTGGGCCTTAGCTTGGATGTCCGTTTTTGCATAATTGGAGTTGGGGTCGAGCTAAGGCCATTGGTATCATTGCTATTGTTGGAGTGATAAGGAGCGGAGTTCCATTCTCAGAGTTCGTTGTTTGAGTGGGTTGAGTTTGTTATTTGTTGATTTGGAGGTTTAGAGGAGATTAGGGGTCATTTTCCTCCCATGCTACGCTGATTAGACCAGTGCTTAGAGTGGGGATAAGATATTACTCAGGGACGAGTAATGGTCTAAGCGTGGGGAAATTTGATGTGGTGGATTTCATTATATGTAATTCCCTAATTTTCTAGACATTTTATCATTAGTTTAATGTAATTTTGAGTAGTTTATGAATTGGTAAGTTTTTGGGAAACTTTTGTAATTTCGAGACATATTTTGAGTATTTTGTGTTGTTCATGCAAATGTTTATTAATGAAGAAGGATAAAATTGCTAGTATCAGAAGTGCAAGCACCAAACTGCGAAAAGCTGGAAGTTCAAGGATCAGATTACAAAGCAGCAAAGTTCGATGATCATAAGAGAAAGGTTGGAAGTTCAGGGACCAAAGTGAAAGATAAGGATTTGGAAACTAGTTATTTTTGGTAATAGATGGTAGGAGTATTTGGATATCTTTTATTAAATATTCTCTTTCCTTTTTCTTTGGAGATTTTCCTTTTTAGTTTAGAATTAGGTTTTGGGAACAAGTATATATACTTGTTTTAACTTGAATTTAGATCTTCTTTTCTCCTACTAATTTTCTTCCTTAGAGATTTCATCAACTTTCATGGAAGCTTAATTACGTTGCTTTGGATTTGAATCCCGAACCGTTTGTTTAATTCAATTGAGGTATTAATTTCTTTACTTCTGAATCCCTATTCATAGTTTTACTTGTTTTAAATTGCTAGATTGATTTTTAGGGTTTTGAGATTTGATCACCCTCTTTTCCCTTGCAATTGATTTAATGCTAGTTTAATCTTAAGTCTGTGTCGATTAGGATTTTACACAAGTAGCATCTTTGAGATTTATGCATGTGTCATGGTAAATTGAAAAGGGGGGTAAAACTAGATTTCGTTCTATTTGCAAAAGAATAGAGAATTCCTTGATCTTAATTTCTTAAAGTTTTATCAATCGTTATTGTGAACCTAGACTGTGTCAGTTAGGTTTAGGTAATGATTAGGGGAATAAGTGAGTGTGTCACGCTTATAACCATTAATAAGGAAGAAATAGGGATTGAAATACATCTCGGATCAAGTGAATTAGGGAGGAAGAGAAAGAAATTATACCGATGATATTGGATTGATAAACGGGGACGGAGACAAATCTGAAGTGCTAGCCTTTAATTGTTTATAACTTAGTTTTAATTCCTGTCTTAGGTAGTTAATAAATTACAAATCAAACCCCCAATCTTGTCAAGTGACAATTGTGCAACCGAATAACCGTTCTTGATGGATCGACCACGGACTTGTCTAGCTGCGATCTTGTAGCAGTCTTGTCTTGGTAATTAATTTGTAGGCGTGCGACTTTAGCTTTGTCGGCCGTGTGAACTGGTGCGGCCATCTATGGAATGGGACAAAAAATTATATCGAAAAGAAAAGGGACATTGAGCAAAGAAATAACTCAAATGGCTTAAGCGAGAGGGGAAGAGATGAATGGTGAGAATGAACGCTTATTTGCCTTGGCGTCCATTTATATTGAAAAAATGAAGAAACGAGCAATTCGAGCACAATGCGTGACAGTGGCTGAAATAGAACTGGAGAGAAGAAGCACTGGCGCCACCCATAGGCACTCCTAGCGACGCCCACTTCCATCATGGGTGGCACAAGAAGCCCCTTACTATTCTCAAAGCGCACGGTATCCTAGTTTCGGACTCGGGACCGCTCACTTTTGCAACTCGTTTGATCACGAGAAATGAATGAAAATGCCATGGCTACGCAAATAGCCTCGCACGCCAATTGAAATATCAAACACAGAAGAGGCGGCGTCTTTTCTTCCTGAAGTGCCGAGCTCGTTTTTAAGGCGAAGGTGTATCCTCTAAATCTCCATCCATAAATTGCGGTGTGTCGCTACCCCTAGATAATGGTTTAGATTTCTTTTATTCTTAGAATAATTGAGTCTTTGTATTTAATTCATGCATCATAAAATAGTATTGCATTGCATTTAGAAATATACGAGAGTCTAGTATAGGAAAAAAAAAAGAGAGAAAACTAATAAATGCAGAGTAAGCAGAGCTAATGGCGCGAGAAGATATGCTCTGCCAAGGTTGCCACCCATGACTCGAGGGTCGGACCCACCAATCTTGTACTCTCGTCCCCTCACGCCGAGCACGACTTGATCCGTCGGCATCATCAACATCATCATCATCGCCCAGGCGTCTGATGCGCCTCATGACATCATTTCCCGGCAGTGAACTCGTCCATAAGCCGTGATACAATTTATCGATCTTTGAAAAAGTCCCTCAACTGACCTCTTGTATGATGACACATTAACTTGGGAAAAGGTGTTGAGACAACAAAAGAAAGTGTGTTAGTCTCCAAAAAAGACAGAAAAAAAAGAGGGAAAAAAATGAATGATGATACAAGTAAAAGAGACAAAACACAGGAAAAATATTTACCACGCGAGTCTACTCTGGGGCATGATACTCCTCAAGGATGTCAACATCGGGTAAGACTTCCTCCACAAGTCTTCCGTCACGCGATCTGGGAAGGTGGAGAAAGCCTCGGCAGAGGCACATAAAATTCATTGCATGTCGGGAGGCTGGACAAGAAGGCCTTGGCCTATCAAAGCGTCAAATGCACGCCTAGTTGCGTGCGGGGACAGGATGGAGCAACGTCCCGGGAACTCCTCATATGCCATAACTAGATAATCACTCTAAGGCATAAGATATCTTGACATGTACTGGATACATTCGGCGAAGTGTGGGACTATCACCCAGGGAGGAGGTGCAGGAGGTGTCACTGGAAATGTCGGAAGCATAGAATGCTGACGATTGACCCGTTCGCCCATATACAACGAATCAACCATAATAGACACCATCAGTATTCAGCATCAGCTCATCTCGAGAGAAATCATATAAGGCCCCACCAGACCCCTCCAGGGGAATAAATGCACGTGCAGAGCTCGAGGCGGCTATCTTGTCTCGCCTCATTCACAGTATCAAATGACCATCCCGATCTCGCCTACTCGGTTGGCATTCACAATTCAGCCAAAAGGGTGGCTCGTGAATGCGTTTGCACAATGGGCCGGAGTAAAGTGAAAGACGAGTAGATCTAGACACGTAAAAAAGAATCGAGAAAAAAAAAAGAAAAAAAAAGAAAAGAAAATGCTGACATATAAAAAAACCAGGGAGCAGGGAAAAAAAAGGATACCTCCCAAGCCGGAGCAAAGCCGTTAAAGGTCGGCGAATCATTACGGCTAGCCCGATCCACGGAAGCATAAAGCTCGGCCGGGCCCGCTACTGATCGTGCTCGATGACACGGTCCAAATCCGCATACATCCGGGAGGAAACCCTCAAAATGGTGGAGGAGTTGGCAAAAGTGACATCCCGAGAAAAAAGAATAAAAATGCCACAGCAGCGAGCTCTGACCTCGCTATCATTCTCGTTAACTTGCCGTTTGCTAGAAGCCAACTTTTGACGCGCCAATATAGATCTCATCTGCGATCTTTTATTCGGGCTCAAAGCCCAAGAGATCCTCCACCACAAATTTATGTGCTAAAATGATACAATCGGCAATTATTCATAGCAAAAATATGAAATTCATGCTATTTATTTTTGTGATGCATACTTGAGTAATTGGCACTATTTGATTCTAGATGCATATTCCATGTAACTGATACCTTTTGACTACATGATGCATGTTGGAGCTGCAATATATATATTTTTTAATTATAATGCGTGCTCATGTAATAGACTTTTCGGATACATGATGTATATTTTTTTCGGATATATTTTCGGACACATTTTTGGATGCATGCATGCAAAATTCAACATGAATACTTTATGCAACACATTTTTTTTTTTGGCATCTTTGCAAATATGTATGCCAAATGCAATAGAAATAATTTTTTTTTCAAAACTTGCAACATTTTTATTCAAGTGAATGCCAAAATGCATTTATTTGGAGATGATTGCATATGATGGATTTCTATGCATGGATATATCATTTATCGATTTTATGCATAGAAATGCAAATGCACCATGAAAACATTTAAATGCCTATTAAAGTGTTTTAGTTTTGAACATGCAAATGTATTTCTCCTTTTAAATGCAGAAATGCAACATGCTTTTTTTTGAATTGCAAAAATGCAACATGATTTTTCAAATGCAAGGTGCGGCACATTTTTTCGAATGCAGAATGCAACCAGTTTGTTATTGACTACAAGAATGCAATATTTTTTTTCTATTTTTTTTATTTATGAAAACCATATTCTTTTTTTTGAATGCAAAACATTTTCTCTTTTGATGTACTATGCAAAATGCAAACATTTTATGATGACTCTTTTTTTTATTTATATATATATATATATATATGCATGGAAAATATGTGACAATTTTTTTGGAATGCAAGAGTGCACTATTTTTTTTGAATGCAAGAATGTGATATATATATATATATATATATATATATATATATATATTGACATGGCCAAATGGCATGCATAAGGGCTTTATAAAAGATAAAAATTTACCTTCTTTCCTTTTTCTTGATGATGAGATCTGCTTGTTCTCTCTCTTTATTTTCTCCTTTTTATCCTCTTCTTTTTTTTTAGGCCAGCGCAGGGCTTTGGTCGGGTCAGAGCAAGCTGTGACAAAGTTTCGGACATTTATAACTCAATGCCACGCTAGCATGGCTTTTAGTGGAATCATTGGCAGTTCTTGAGGGCTTTCCGTCCCTTCCGCGGCTACATACCCATTTTCGAGGCTTTGCAAGAGTACTGGTGGGACACCACCCATACCTTTCATCACCTGGGGGGAAGTCACCTTGACCCCATGTGATTTTACTGCTATCACGGGCATTTCTACGGCATTGGCCGGGCTTTGGAGCTGAGTACACTCTTCGGCACCATCATGCATAAGCATCATAAGTAAGAACATGTACGCTCAAAAAGTCCAAAAGAGGAAATCCAGCGGATCTGAAAAAATCGATCAAATAGGTTTGTGAAAAAGAAACTTACAACGGGAATCGGAGATTAGATACGTGTGTATGCCAATCCACGAAGATGTTCCTTCGAGAAAAAGATACTTGATGTGGTTTCGGACCAAGGGAGGAAGTTCCTTTCTTTCCTCGCTCGAATCCGAATACATCGGCGCTTTCCCTTCGAGATCTCGAGGAAGATGCCATCTATTAAGCAAAACAAACAATTTGGCAAAAGAAAATCGAGAAAAGCTGGAGAAATGACGAAGAAAGCTTCATCGGCAATGGCAGCAACAATGCAAGAACGAAGGAGAAAGAAGGAAAGCGAGAAGAAGGCTGTATGCTCCCCCGTATGAGGAAGAATAAAAAGGGTGGAAATTTTTGCTTTCCCTTCCGAAGTTCAAAGTTCAACACTTAAGTCCTCAAGTTTCCCAAATTGCAAAAAGCCGGTCCTAAAAGCAGGAAGGTTAACAAAGTTAGCTTTGTTAACAAAAAATTGACAGTCATCCATTAAAATCAAAAGAAAA
>CM028382.1:53135037-53175601 GCA_013146195.2 Codonopsis lanceolata | reverse complement strand
CACCATTGCAACCTGAATCACATGAATTACGTTCTTCTGGATCACTGCTAAAGAATCAGTAAGCAAGGATGGTATAGTAATGACATTCCAAAAAATACTATATGAGTTTAACTTTTGACCTTATTGATGATTTCTTTAAGCATGAGTTTAAATTTTGGTAATAATCTACATACCTAGGCAAAATCGAAAAACTAATATAGGAGTAATTTTTTTGTTATATCAGTTGATGATATCAGTTGTTGACATTTCTCCTTTTTGCTTCCAATGTTATCAAGGTTGGGCTTATTAGCTTTGCTGAAAATAAGAATGTGATATATAGAACACTCTGTGGTATATGCAGGTCTATAATCGCTCTGCGTTTGGGGCCTTGTGGTAATCAAGGACGTTGATCCATTCCTATTCACAACAATCCAGAGTTCGTTCCTGCATCATATTCTGTAAATGCAATTAAACCTTAAATTTTTGCAAAGGAAGTAGCAACGGCCTCATGTTCCGCTGGTTAATTGACATCAGTTGTGCAATATGCCTACCTTATATCAGTTGGTTCCTCGGGTGCTCTTATTTGTTGTATGCCTATTAGCAGAATAGCAGAGCTATTATTTTCATAGTGCTAGATGTCAATATACTGATCTTGATTCAAAGGGAGGATCCTAAAAAATTTACCCCGTTAACATCATTGTTTAAACATGGGATGACTATTGTGGAATTTCGTTTTAGACATTGCTATGAGCAGTTCAAAATTTTCCAATCACAAATGGCAAAGTTCGTCGTGTAAGATGTCGTAACTTGGAACTAGGAACTAGGAACTTTTGCTTTGTGAATAACATTGTTTAGTATCTCGATCTTTTAGCACAGCTTTTGAACTGTTCAGGAATTATGCCTTGCCATTTTACAGTACATATTACATTATATGGTTACTCATGGTTTCTCGTTTTAGAACTTCAACATTCCCTATATGAAACTCATATCTCCCAGAAATACGAGTGTAACCATTTTCGGACAGAGATAAGAACATTTAATCAGATTGTAAAATAGGGGCAAGAATTATAATGAAAACAGTAAAACATATTTGTAATGTAATGTACTTATTGAAACAAAAAGAAATTAATCAGTTCATTCATGTTATCATGAAAAGAAGCAAAGAATTTACGACGTAGTTTTACCTAGAACACGTAACTAAAATATGTCCAAAAGACAAACAAAAACATAAAACGAGACTCTAGTTTACCCTAATTGTCATAAATGAAACAAAATCAGTAGACAGAACGAAGCTTCATTGCTTCAATCATCAGTTGGTTCGGCCTTTTGCATTGTTGCTTTTTCACTGGAGGCTTCTTTGATTGTGCTTGAGGCGGCTGAGGTTTTTGGAATTCAATAACTTGAATGCGCCGTCTCTTCTTCTCATTCTCAATGAGCTCGTATTGTTGCCTGAGTTTTCTCTTTGAATTTGTTAATTTGATTTCATCGACTTTGTTACTCATCTTCTTCACAGTAGAATCTGTCTTGTTGGCTACTTGTGCTTCATCAGTCGGAGTAGGCTGCCAAGGGGTAGTCTTGGTTACCCTTTTACTCTCCTCCCTGTTCTTCAACGTGTTGGGTTGATTTTCCTTCTTGAAGCCAGGGCCCATCAGTTTGAATTTCTCCGGATCAATCCATGGCCTTTCAAGAATTTCTTTAACAATATCGGAGGATTGGCTCTTGCTGGAAATACTAGTCTTCCTCGGTTGAGTGGGCCATGAAATAGGGTCGATCGTCCTGCTCCCCACTTCGAAAGTATCGAGATATTCCCCGCCATTAAGAAACCGAATGAACTCTTTGTAGGGAAGGGAAAAAGGGTTGAACTCAGCCATGGCTAATTAACAAACTCACACTCTGTTTTCCAACCGCTGAATTCTCCTGTATTCGTTGATTGATCTCTGTATGTGATTCCTGATTAAGAACTTTAATGAACTGAGAGTTGAATTAAATATATAGGTGGGTTTACTCTGTTTCTTGTAACCAAAGTAAAATTTAAAAACCCCAACGGTAAAACCTTCATAAAACCCAATTGGGTCAGTTTG
Organism: Codonopsis lanceolata; assembly: GCA_013146195.2. Classification (NCBI taxonomy): domain Eukaryota; kingdom Viridiplantae; phylum Streptophyta; class Magnoliopsida; order Asterales; family Campanulaceae; genus Codonopsis; species Codonopsis lanceolata. The sequence continues at coordinate 53,173,541 of CM028382.1, read as the reverse complement.
TCTAAAATCTTTAGATTTTGTAATCTTTAGATTCTGTAATCTTTAGATTCTGTGGTCGGTTTACCGTTTACTCTGTTTCTTAATTTCCCTGATTATATTTTGCCTCTTGAATATTGCCGGAGAGTCTCACCCGGTAATTTCAAATTCAAAAGCCACCGCCTTCTTGTTTTGGGCCTTTTTTTTTTTCCACCTAAAAAATCTAATTTGGCAACTCAAAACCTTTTTTTTTTCACCGCCTTGTTTTGAGCATTCAGAATTTACTAATATGTACATTAATATTAAAACATATTTTTTGTATTTATTCATATATTATTTTTCCTAATATTTTTTTGCACCCGTAAATGTTTTCTGAAATATTTTCAAAAGATTTATCAAACACTTGAAAATAAAATATTTTCATTTTTCGGAAATCATTTTCCGGAAATGATTTTTCGTAAAAGAAACAGAGCCTTACATGAACAATCAACTGCAATTCCTATGTGAACAGATTATAACATACCTACACATTATTGTAGCGAAAATATTTCGAAAATGAATTTTAGTGATCGAAAAAAAAGAGGAATTGTAGCGAAAATGTTTGGGAAAAAGGTACCGGCCAGAAATTTCTCCTAACTAAAGCAATTTTTCCAAACTAAATAAATAATGGGCGTTAATTAATTTTCAGACATTTAAAAAATGGCATCCTAAAATAAAAAATAAAGAGGTAAATTTGGGCCGGTCCACTTTGATAAATTTTCAATCATCAGAGTATCTTATGTGTTTTTATCAAAAAAATCACTTTTAAGGCGAAAAGACTATGATACCCTTAATGAGCCTGATGCATGCTATGGACCACCTACTCAGTGTTCATCGAGCAACATCAATTATGCATCAATTTAAACTATCAAATCCAAGATACATTGTCATTCATGCAAGTAATTAGTGATAAAGTTAATGTCGTTAAGAATTTTATAATTCCTTTCCTATATTTATAGTGTTCTCTTATATAGTTCAACTGAGTGTGTTAGAAAATTTTGGATTAATATATAATTTGGTCTATAAACTTGCCAATTCTGATTTACATGGTAACTGATGTTAAAACTTTCCTATAATGGCTCTTCAACCCAACTTTGGGGCTTCATGTTAGTCCCCGGTGACGTTATCTTTGGAAAGAACGTTAAATTTTTTATAAAATGACAATTTTGCCCTCACTTGAGCTAAGTAGGATTTCCACCTGTAATTATTTTGGCAGGAAGGTGAGACGAAATTAATCATAATGTTTTTGTATAAAGTCCTATTCTACCACTATTTTCTTCCATTATTTATCTCACTTCCTCTCTCCTCTCTCTCTCTCATCCTTCACCGTAACCCCTCCCCCTCTCTCTCTTCCTCACCTCTTTCATGTGGCACCCCGACCTGGATTCCAATGCGAAATCCCAAGTCGGACTGCCCAAATATACACAAGTAAGCATGCGCAAGTAGGAATATAAAATTTTCACATGGTGCAACATCGCATACGAATAACAACTCGGCTACATTTGACCAGAAAGAACGTAAAGTAAACAAGTCTTTGGCGTCGTTACAGCCAGAACCCAACAAATACTCCTACAATTATAACACATGCATATAATAACCTCAACGGCCACAACATGCCGGAGACAACAACAACAATAATACTTTAAAAGAGTAATAAGCGGAATAAGCTGTAGTGAACCATAACATATAAACATGCTCGACATGGAAGTCGGCGTACAAAATATTATAAGTCTAGAATATTCATGAATTATATAACAAAACAAAAACCCAAGTCAAGTCTAAGTGACTTGCTTCCCATCGTCCTTGCCAAAATAAAAGACTAACTATACATAGTCTCAAAAGTACAACCTCCAAGTTTACGACTATCTAGCTCGGATACGACGAATCTAACGAGGACCTTCTCCTTGGTTCGGATCTAAGGAAAACAAAACAAACAAATAGGGTAAGTCATGAAGACTTAGTAAGCTATTAAAAATGTATGTTCATGTCATTGCATAACATTTATCACAATTATAGTACATACTCATCATATAGCACTTAGCACATTATTCACATAAGTGCGGGAAATAAATCATACAAGTAGGATATGATATAGGCCCGGCAGCTACGTAGCTCCTGCAGTAAACCGTGTTAACTGGTTCGTGCCATTGATGTTTTGTGAATTCATCGACTTGTATCGAGAACCACCTCGATTTAAATAGCAAGTCAATGCGGCATGTATTGATACGTCAAAGGGGTTACTTCCCCACTGTGGCCCACAGTGGAGGCGTGTGTGAGGTCCCAGGTGCGGCGATCCATAGCGAACACGAATCTCACAATTCGTGAAGGTGATGCATCGTCCCACCCTGACGTATAAAACAAACCAAATAATGCCAGCTGGACTCAATGTGATGCACAAGTAGATATTTACTCGTCATAAACAAATAAGGATTGAATTCGACAAGAGCGAACTCATCCGATCAAGTAGGCTATTAATCTCTACCATAAATCATGTCAAGGCAATTCATTGCTCAAAACACAGCAATCACAACAAACTTGATTGAACATAAATAGGCTCAACTTATAATTGAGTAAACCCGACCCAACGGTGTCCAAACTTCGTAGGGATTTAAAGTAGTGTTTAGCATGTTCCAAACTTCCCTAGAGTCAACTCCGTTGAGTCTTTATTACACATTCCCAATTTTAGAGAATAGAAGCTATGTGTTTCATAAACCAACCCAAGTACATTACTAAGTCCAACTAGGTTATGAGTGTACAAAAATATTACAATGTGATCCCTCTACAATATAGAGTTCAATCATAAGCCATAATACAAAACAATTCACCATTTTACCAAGTAAGCCACATATAGGGTACTTTCACTTAACACCATTTCTAATAAACATGTAGGCATAACTTCTAACATGCTCACAATCCTAGTTACATAAGATGAAGGATAATAACATGCTTCAATAATCATAGAATCATACTACACATGCTCCTAATAAGTTCACATGTTAAAATCACAAGATGAAGGCATACAAAGCAAGCATGTGTACTCATTGACCTCAAAAATCATAGGTTTTGTTTCCTTAGGATCAATGAGTACTAAAATCAAAGAAAAGAAGAGTAACTTACTTGTAAACTACACACAAGAAACCATATGGAAAACCTATTCTGTTAGAAATGCTCTACTCTTCAAGCTCTTCACTTCTATGGAGTTTGTTTGAACAATGGAGGGAGGAATCATGGAGGACCAAGGGAGAACCTTCAAGAACTCATGGAGGATCTTTGGGGATGAGAAATACCGTTTTTGGAGAGTGAGGGGGTGAAATGAGGTCATAACATCTGATTTGTGGTATTTATGGGTTAGAAAAGTTAGTGGGACAAGTGTCACTATAATGTGGTCCCTTAAAAATCCGATTTGGGTTCATTTAATCCACTAATGCACTCACTAAAACACACTTAAAACTAGTTAATAAGGTTAGGTTAGTAGTGAGGAGGTTTAGGGAGGTTTAAGTGAGGTTTAGGAAGGGTTTTGATAGGGTTTATGCACAATTTCCTCAAACAATCAAAATAGAGCAATCAAACCTCGGGGGACCATGCGGTCGCATGGCTCCCATAGCATGCGACTGCATGCTAGCTGAATTTCCAATCTCAAGTTCTGGACACCTTGCGGAGGCAAGGCCTTCTCCCCTTGCGACTGCAAGCCCGACAGACCCAAAATGGATTAAAATGCAACCTAAAAGATCCCCAAACACTTGGCTAAAATCAATTGGGCTTAAACCTCATTCAAAGTGAGTCTAAAACTCACCCCCAAACACCCTCGAACAACACTCGAACAATCCAAACGAAGGAGGGAAAGAAGGAGAACTAAACGAGCGATTCAACCAACGATTCAACAAACATGCAAATAAGATTCTAAGCATATTAAGAGCATCATGAATGACTTATAAATGATTCTAATACATATGTAAACTAAGAAAACATGCTCATGAACAATATGAATGCATGAAGGCAAGCAAATGAACGTCTAGGGTGCCACATTTCATCTGTTAATTCTTTCTTCTATTGAATTTGGTCTTGGACGAATCCCTTGCATTCCAAATCATTACTGAATATAGGAATTGAGAGATTGAAGGGGATCAAATCTGGAAGACTACCCACATGTCATACCAGGACTTTGGAAAGAATTAGAGCATGTCCCTGCTTCTGGATATGAGTTAGGTTTCGCATCTTCAATCTTTTAAAATCTATGATAAGACAAGGATGACATAAGTCAAATCTCAAATTACGTGCCTTGTGTCATCGGAAGGTAGTTCTAGCTTTCATTTTTGGATGAAAAAAATTCACAATTGGTTTATCTTCCTAAGGAACAAAGCAAAGATTGAAGATCTTTGCACTTCTTCATTTCACATGAATACCTTTTATCTTTTCTTTTACCCTGGGTGGGAAGTTCACAAAGAATAGATTATGATGAGCGAATTATTTAGGTACCTATCAGCCGAAGAAGGAAAGTAAAAACCGTATGCCCTACCAAGGATGTTTCCTTTGTTGTTAACCTATCCTCCCCTTTTGTACTAGATGTCCGGAAATGTGCGGCTCACTGAAGAAGAATATATCTATAACTATTACTAAAACAAAAGCCACTGCTGCCATGTGGTAGCTTTCTATGAAAAGCTAAAAGTTTTAAAGAGATTTTGTGATGCCACGTGTCAACTTCGAAATGATAAAAGTTTTTTCTTTTTTTCAAAATCGATTAGTTTAAGATAAAAATTCTAAATCTAATTATATATGATAAAATTCCTAAAACTAATTTGATAAGATAAAACAAATTTAGGATATAGTTTTACGAGGAAATTTATGATAGAGATTTAGTGTGAGAACCCAAAACCCATTACTTGTATTACTTGTTCTATGCCTTAATAACATGCTTGTTTCATGCTTTAACATGATTAGATATCTCTTTTAGTCCATGCCTGACTCGTATTATCATTATTGCATTCCTTATCGCTTGATTCCCTCCTATGCTTAGCATACCTTTCCGTGATGCCTTGAGTGTTGCCTTAGCTTGGTTTGCACTCAACCGAGACTTGTTAGGGTTCGATTTTCTCTCATAGACGACCTAGAACGCTCGCCTTGATCATAGTAAGCTTGTTGGGAAGTTTAGAAACCTTCTTGCCTTGTTTTGGCCTTAGCGATTTCAATTGCCTCCGCTTTTGCGTATTTCGACGTGCGAATTGTTCCTTGAGTTCCCGGACTTGTATTCAAGTCATAACCATGATTAAACAAGCCTATTCCATGCCCAAGTTACCCTAGTTTTATTGACGTTTGATCCGGGTTTGATTCGTCAACCAATCGTCGCTTGACTCGAGCCTTGTCCTACCTTGTTCCGGGTGATGTTCGGGTGTGTTTCGGACATGTTTTGAGTTGTGTTAGACCCTAGAATGGTTGCCCATGAGCTTGGAACCATTTAGGACTTGTTTAGGTCAAGTTTTGAGGCCCAGTTCGAGGGCCGCATGGCTCGAGTGAGGCGCCCGCCTCAAATACGAGCAAATGAAAAATGGCAACCTTCTCGGCAAGATCCGAGGCGGCCGCATGGCTCGGCTTGAGGCGCCTCCGCCTCTTTTTCAGCCTACGGAATTTTTCTTCTTCTCTGTTTTGTCCGACCTTTAACCCTTAAACCCCCTTCCTAATTGTCCCTAATCCAACCCATTAAACCCTAACTAAGCTAGATTAGTCCTAATCTCAAGCCACTACCTTTGGACATGTGGATTCCACCACTCCTCTCCCCTTGACACTTGGAATTCCACCAAATACATGCATGATATAAAAGGCCACCCTTGTTGACTTTGCCTTAATCTTCCATAATCAGATTTCTCTCCTCTCTCTCTTGCCATGGTGTGTGTGTAGAGAATAGGTGAGATTGGTGTGTGTGATTCCCCTAGTTTGAGCTCCCGACTTCCGTTTGCCGAGCCGAGACCACCGGTGTGAAGCTACCGACGAGGAGATCGTTTCTATCCGATTACCTTGTGCTTCAACTTTCTTTTCCTTGGTGTAGGTAAGCTATTAATTTCCCCCTTAGGATTGTATGATTAGACTTGCCATGATTCCCCTTGTCTATTGATCCCCATGCTTTTCCATGTCCATGCCATGATCTAGGTTGAATTGGTCTCTTGAGATTTTGGTTAGTATGTCCATCTTGTTGCTTGAGGCCTACACCTAGAATTTATTATGTTCTATGCTTCTTTAGGAGCAATTAATGTTCTTGAACTAATATGTTTTGATGACTCTTGGGAATTTTGAATTCTAGGGTTTCCTATGCCTTGTATTGATTATCTTAATGAATTGGGCCCTAGGCCTAGAATAAATTGTGTTCTATGTTTCCCTACGAATAAATAACGTTCTTGGACCCTTGCATTTTGAATACCTTGAAAGAATGATTCTAAGGTCCCTTGAATTCGAATTTATCGACAATCCCTAACTATGGTTGTTAAACGGATTAATGACCTAGCCGATCATATGCGAGAACTTAGAAGAGGGTTTGTGATGCATTTAGCGTCCTAACTCTATTGGATGAACTATTAGAGACGACTCAACGGAGTCAAGATTAGCGAGCTATTGAACAATACCGGCTCACAAATTAATCCCGACGACGTTCTAATCGCGTTTTCCCTAAGAATAATAATTCTAGACTTTGAACTCGAATTGATTGCCCTGCTTGATCTTGACTGTCATATTATGGAATGACTAATTGACATGTGAGTTCGCTCTTGTCGAACTCAACCCTACTCGGCAGTTATTGATAAGAATAATTTACTTGTCTTGGCGAGATCGCTCTTGTCGATCTCGTTCTCTACTTGAGAATTTTGTTAAGTATACATTACTTGGCATTGCATGAGTCCAAATGGCATCTGTCTTTGTGCACACACGCCTCCACTTGTGGCCACGGTGGGAAGTAACTCCCATCTTGTAATCATTTAAGAGCATCACTGGTGACTATCCCGGGCATCTCCTCGGAAGATCGATGTACTACACACATTCGATACCCGCACTTTCCAGATAACGCTTGTATGCAGGAACTACGTAGCGGCCCGGCTCTCCATATATCCTTATCCTATGTGATTTATTTATACGCACTTATGTGAAACAACGTGCATCCTGGATATATATAACTCTATGCCTGTGTGACTGTATCTTGCCTTGAATGTTGCATCTTGCCATGACATGCATGATTAATAGCTTACGAGTCTTTATGACTTACCCTTTTTCCCCTTTACTGCTTTAGATCCTAGCAAGGCGAGGTCACCTTTCGTTGACTAGCTGTGTTCGTGCTTTGTGCCCTTTTGATTCGCCGTTGATTCTTGGAGAGGTGGTTTTTGATGGCCTCTTACTCTTGTTTATAATTTTTGTAAGGACGACGGGTTAAGCCAGTCAACTAGACTGTGCCTGGGTATTTGTGTATAACTTGATTGTAAATCTTTTACGGCTAGTAGTTTATACTTGTAGTACTTGTAACCCTTTTGTGCCGGCATTGTGTAAGCCGAGCCTCAGTTAACTTGTTATTATTCCTCCACGTTTTAGTCTTCCGCTGAACATGCTATTAGCTCTTCTCTAATTCTTGTCCTTGAACTGTTAGCTTGGGTTCCGGCATGTAGTGTCGCCGAAGACTTGGTTATATTGTTTAACTGTTTATCAGGTTTAAAAGTTTTCAAAATATCCGGCCGTTTGGTGCCGAGGCGTGCTGCGACTCCAATGTTGCGTCACGTCGTTTTTGTGAATTAAGTCCTTGCATGTTTAATTGCCTACTTGTTTCCTTCCTTATTTGGGCGGTCCGACCCTCGGTCCCATCTCGGGCCCGGGCCGGGTCGTCACATTTAGGATTTTGGTTTTATTTATTTTTTCAAATATCGCTTAATTAAACTAGATTTTATACTATAAAATTTATACAAGTTTAATTTTACTAAAACTTTTCTATTTCCATCTCTTTTTATTTTCATATTTTTTAATTTATACAAATTATCCACGAGATAATTCTATGTTATTTGTTTTTCTACTAATATATAATTATTAATTATTAGTTACTAATCTATTAATTATCTATTAACTATTATTAAAACAGAAGCTATTGCTACCACATGGTGAGTTTCTATTGTATGCTTAAAGTTTTAAAGGAATTATGTGCTTCCATGTGTCACCTTCTATACAATTTTATAATTTTTTCCTACCAAAAATTAAAATCTGATAGATTTTAAAATTGGTGCCTCCTTCATACATGGTAAAAGTTATTTTGTTTTTTTTATTATCATTTTTTGCTGTCAAAATCGGTTAATGCCAGATATATTTTATAACATTTGATTTAAACGTGTTTCACTTGATTAGAATTTCAAATTTTTATGGTAATTTTTTTTGCGGATATATTTTATTAATTCTCATAGAATTTAATCTTTCAATTACATGACTACATGATCAATTTTGAATATTTACCTTATTTTTTGTTTTTTTTTTCAGGTTATTCTAATTAAAAAAATTATTTATTTATTACAAGTTTAGAAAATCATCTTATTATAAACATTTTTTTGCAAATAAAACAAAAACTATTAAAGCCATGCATATGGTACTAAATATATCTATATAAATTCTTTTTTTTTTCCTGCCAAAAATTAAAATCTGATAGATTTTAAAATAGATGCCTCCTAAACGTTTTTTTTAAACATTTTTTGTTGTCAAAATCGGTTAATATCAGATAGATTTTAGTACATTTGATTTTAACGTATTTCACTTGATTAGTACTTCAAATTTTCATGGTAAAAGTTTTTTATTTGAGGATAAATTTTATCACATTTGATTGAGACGTGTTTCAATTGTATTAAAATCTGATAGATTTTAAAACCGGTGCCTCATTTAAAATAATGTGTATGGTACTAAATATATCTATATAAATTCTCTTTTTTTTCTGTCAAAATTTAAAGTCTAATAGATTTTAAAATCGATGTTTCCTTTATACATGGTAAAACCTTTTTTTATACCAATTTTTGTTGTCAAAATCGGTTAATACCATGTATAAAGGAGGCATCTATTTTAAAATCTATCAAGTTTGTACTGGATAGATTTTATCACATTTGATTTAGACAAGTTTAATTTGATTAGGACTCCTCAATTCTCATGATATAAGTTTTTTAATTTTTATTATTTTACCAATACTCGGTCAATTTAAAATAGATTTTATCAAATTTGATTAAACGTGTTTCACCAACACCACAAACAACTACTACGAAATAGCTTACAAATTCTATCTACAAAATTTGCATGAGTTTTCAGTTTGATTGTTCGGTGTGATCTCACGTATTTATTTATTTATTAATTATGTGGACATCTTGCTACTGTTGGTTCATTCAAATAGCTTGCAAATTCTATTTACAAAATTAAGTTTCAAAAACAACACTAAGTCAACCGTGCATCACATGGGTAATAACCTAGTAATCTAATCTAATCTATCTAATCTAATCTAATCTAATCTAATATGATCTAATCTAATCTATCTAACTACCTATAAAAGTCTAGGTTGTCTCTTAGAACTTAATGTATGGACAAACATACCCCTTAACTTAATACATCACTTGTCATTAATTAAGGTCAAAAGAGTAAATTTGTCGTAGGATAATTAATTCTATTAATAATTAAATAATAATTTGATCCCATGACTTGTACCCATTTTAAAGTTAGGTTCCACATTTTTTAATTCTATTCATTTCATCTTGTATTTTGATTTTCTTATCAGTTTCCCCCATCTACTATTATCGTTACAAATGTCGCCCAATATTTTCTAAAATGACAAAAATACCCTTACTCCGTCGAGACACTAAATATTTATTCGAAACTAAAAAATAATATGATTTTACTTTCTTAAATATGTTTGGGAAAGACATTATTAGATTTATATGAAAAATTATATCTATAATAATATAATTGTTAGTGAGTATCGAGATATTAAGCAAATTTGTAGCATGTTTAGTTATTACCCATAAATAAAATAAAAGGTATGAGTTAATAAAATGTGTCTAATGTCAAGAAAATGAAGAAAAAAAAAAAGAAGAAGAACCATTTGATGAATCTGTGCCTTTTGTTAAGGAGAATACACATAAATTTACTATGCCAAACAATAATGATGGCAAAAAAATAGACATAAATATAATAAATCCCTAGCCATTAATTAAGGCCAAAAGAGAAAATTTTTCATATGCTAATTAATTACATGACTAATTAAATAACAACGTGACTTTTACCTATTTTAAAGTTAGGTCCTACATTTTTTTAATTCTATTCAATTCGTCTTCTATTTTAATTTTCTTATCAGTTTCCCCCTCCTACCATTATCATTACAAATGTCACCTAATATTTTCTAAAATGAAAAAAAAAATCCTTACTAAATCTAAACAGTAAAACTTTATTCGAAACTAAAAAATAATATGATTTTACTTTTTTAAATATATTCGGGTAAGACATTAATAGATTTATATAAAACATTGTATCTATAATAATAGAATTATCGATGAGTATTGAGATATTAAGCAAATTTGTAGCATATTTAGTTATTACCCATGAATAAAATAAGAGAAATGAGTTAAGAAAATGTGTCATAATGTCAAGAAGATGAAAAAAAAAATGAAGAACCATTTAATGAATCTATGCGTTTTGATAAGGACAATACACGCAAATTTACCATGTCAGACAATAATGATTGGAAAAAAAATAGCCATAAATATAATAAATCACTCATCATTGACTAAGACCAAAAGAGTAAATTTGTCATATGCTAATTAATTATATGAATAAGTAAATAATATTTTGATCCATTGACTTTTACCTACTTTAAAGTTAGTTCCTACATTTTTTAATTATATTCATTTCGTCTTGTATTTTGATTTTCTTATCAGTTTCCCCCACCTACCATTATCGTTACAAATGTCGTCCAATATTTTTCTAAAATGACAAAAGTACTCTTACTAAATTGAGACACTAAAACTTTATTTGAAACTAAAAAATAATATGGTTTTACTTTCTTAAATATGTTCGGGAACGACATAATTAAATTTATATGAAAAATTGTATCTATAATAATAGAATTGTCGGTGAGTATCGAGATATTAAGCAAATTTGTAGCATGTTTAGTTATTACCCATTAATAAAATAAGAGAAATGAGTTAAGAAATGTGTCATAATGTAAAGAAGATGAAAAAAAAGAAGAATCAATTTGATGAATCTGTGCATTTTGTTAAAGACAATACACATAAATTTATCATCATGCCATACAATAATAATTGCAAAAAAAAAAGTCATAAATATAATAAATCACTTGTCATTAATTGAGGCCAAAAGAGTAAATTTTTCATAGGCTAATTAATTCCATGAATAATTAAATAATAACTTGACTTTTACCAATTTTAAAGTTAGGTCCTAAATTTTTTAATTATATTCATTTCGTCTTGTATTTTGATTTTCTTATCAGTTCCCCCCTCCTACCATTATCGTTACAAATGTTACCCAATATTTTCTAAAATGACAAAAATATCTTTACTCGATCGAGACAGTAAAACTTTATTCGAAACTAAAAAATAATACGGTTTTACTTTCTTAAATATGTCCGGGAAAAACATTATTAGATTTACATGAAAAATTGTATCTATAATAATAGAATTGTCGGTGAATATCGAGATATTAAGCAAATTTGTAGCATGTTTAGTTATTACCCCTGAATAAAATAAGAGAAATGAGTTAAGAAAATTTGTCATAATGTCAAGAAGATGAAAAAATATTAAGAACCATTTGACGAATCTGTGTGTTTTGATAAAGACAATACACATAAATTTACCATGACAAACAATAATAATTGGAAAAAAATAGTCATAAATATAATAAATCACTCATCATTAATTAAGACCAAAAGAGTAAATTTGTCATATGCTAATTAATTTCATGAATAATTAAATAATATTTTGATCCCTTGAATTGTACCTATTTTAATGTTAGGTCTTACATTTTTTAATTCTATTCATTTCGTCTTATATTTTGATTTTCTTATCAGTTTCCGCCTCCTACCATTATCATTATAAATGTCGCCCAATATTTTCTAAAATGACAAAAATATCCTTACTCATTCGAGATACTAAAACTTTATTTGAAACTAAAAAATAATATGGTTTTACTTTCTTAAATATGTTCGGGAAATAGATTTATATGAAAAATTGTATCTATAATAATAGAATTGTAGGTGAGTATCGAGATATTAAGCAAATTTGTACCATGTTTAGTTATTACCCATGAATAAAATAAGAGAAATGAGTTAAGAAAATGTGTCATAATGTCAAGAAGATGAAAAAAAATGAATAACCATTTGACGAACCTGCGTGTTTTGTTAAGGACAATACACGTAAATTTACTATGCCAAACAATAATGATTGGAAAAAAAATAGCCATAAATATAATAAATAACTCACCATTAATTAAGACCAAAAGAGTAAATTTTTTATAGGGTAATTAATTCTATGAATAATTAAATAATAATTTGATCCTTTGACTTGTACCTATTTTAAAGTTATGTCCTATATTTTTTAATTTTATTCATTTTGTCTTGTATTTTGATTTTCTTATCAGTTTCCCCCTCCTAATATTATCATTACAAATGTCACCCAATAATTTCTAAAATGACAAAAATACCCTTACTCAGTCAAGACACTAAAACTTTATTTGAAACTAAAAAATAATATGGTTTTACTTTCTTGAATATGCTTGGGAAAGACATTATTAGATTTATATGAAAAATTGTATCTATAATAATAAAATTGTCGGTGAGTATCGAAATATTAAGCAAATTTGTAGCATGTTTAGTTATTACCCATGAATCAAATAAGAGAAATAAGTTAAGAAAATGTGTTGTAATTTGAAGAAGATGAAAAAAAAGTGAAGAACCATTTGACGAATCTATGCATTTTGTTTGAAAAAAAAAACTAAAATCTACAGTTTACTTCTTTGGGAGTATTGCCGTCAACATTCTCCAACTCTTTCTTGGGCTGGGAAGATATGGCAAAAATGGATCCCTACGAAAGTAAGTGCTTTTGGATGGAAATTGTACTTTGATGCTGTTCCAGTGGACCTTCGTTTGCATTCGCGCCAAGTTCCGGTGGTCTCTCGATGTGTTTGTTGTAAGTCTAATCCGGACCGAGAATCTGTCTCCCATTTATTCCTTCACTTAGAAATTGCGAATATGATGTGGAATAAATTGGCTCAGCCATTTAATATGGTTTCTTGGTATACGTCGATTTCCCATCTCTTTCATGTTTGGACGGATGGATCTTCCATTCGTAATCAGTTTAGAGCTATGAAGGTGGGAGTTCTTTTATTGGGCTGCTGGACTATATGGAAAGCTAGGTGCAAGTAGGTTTTCGACAACATTCCAATGAATGCTGAATTAATCTATAAACAGGTTATAGCTGGTTTGCAAGATATGGTTCGGTTGTTCCATCCGAAATCTATTTGTAGTGCCAAGGTGGTTCGGTGTTGTCATTTGTTGGAAATTCATATTATCAAACCCCGGTTCAGTAGAGGGCTTTCGATTTGTTGGAAGCCTCCTAACCATCCTTATTTCAAACTGAATACTGATGGTTCTTCGGTGAATGGATTCGCGGCTGGAGGGGGTGTTATTCAAGACTTTAGAGGGATGTATATCATCGGCTTTTCTCGCTTCTATGGTCCAGGAACTAATACAAAAGCTGATTTTTTTGGCTCTTTGTGATGGGCTGAAGCTTTGCCGTTCTTTGCAACTTATGCATGTCATTGTGGAGATTGATTCTTTGATGGTTGCCTCGGTTATCAAAAATGAACATCTTTGCCCTTGGTCGGTTGAATATGAGTTTATACGTTGCTCTTTGTTGCTTGGTAGCTATAATATCCAACATGTTTTTAGAGAAGGGAATAAGGTTGCGATAGATAAGCTGCTGCAGCTCAAGTCATTCGGTTGGATCAAAATTTTAAAATGGTTTCTCAGCTTCCAGGGGAAGTTCGTCATGCCCTCCAACAAGATGCTTTGGGTTTGTTTTCTTTCTGGCAACGTTAAGTTTCTTGAGATGTTTTTGTTGTATGTGGTTTTTAGAGGTAAGACTCCTTTGTCCCCCCTTTTATGGGTCAAGCTGGTTGTCCTCCTCCTGTTTATTTTCTCTGGTTATTTAATAAATATCTGCAGGGTGCCGTCCCTGTTTCCTTATTTTTTAAAAAAAAAAAACAGCCTTAAAAACTATCATACTGGTCTCAGACTTATAGATATTATAAACAAAACCAATTGTAGTAATCACAGATAACAAGGTTCAAATATTTTACTCTTCTCCATAATTGCGTTCCAAACCTCAAACCTCTTTTGCTCTTAACTTGCTTGCTCCTCTTCATAGGACGCGAGATAGTTACATATGAAAATCTCTCTATTCCCCTCCCCTGGCTATCAACTTTCTTTTCTTCTACCGCAACTCTCTTTTTATTGGAAGATACTGCCACCAACTGACATCTTTTCAAGTAGTCTATCCTAAAATTAATTAGATTATCTCCTTGCTTAGTAATTTGACACCGAAAGTGGATAGGAACTAAGAAGTGAGAGACGTTCTAAGAAAAAATCTGACTAATCGGAAGCTAAAAAGATTCTATGTCTCCATTTGAGCAAGGTGAGGTGAATGCGTTTCTTGGTGGTAGTGATAATAGTACTGACGACTATAGGGATGGTGGTGTTAGGGGCAGTGGTGGCGGCAATTGTAGGGATGGCAGTGGTGGTTAGATGAAATACAACATTGTGAGATTTCGAAATCATTATATTTTCAAATATCCACTTGGGTTTTGGTTTCAATTTGAATATTTGAAAATTCAAAAAATTGAATTTGAGTTTGTAAAAAGTGAAATTCAAAGTCGTGTGGTGATATGTCTATAAATGATGAGTTTTCCAAATGTGTTATTTTGAAGGAAGGAGTAAATAATTAAAAAAAGAATCAAATCAAATAAAAAATTAACTTTTTGGGGGAAAAATGGTTAATTTTGCCATTGTACTTTGATTAATTGTTACATTTGGACACTGTATTATGTTTCGAACGAAATTGTCATTATACTTTTAAAGATATACGCAATTTTGTCACTATCCCTAACTGTCATCCAATTTTAACGGTGCCTTAACGGAAGCTAAAGATATTTTACTTTTCAATTTTAACAAAGCAATGTGAACGCGTTTTCTTCTTGTTGGTGACTGGTGATGGCAGTGGCGACGATCGCAGGGATGGTGGTAGTGGCGGTTAGGAGTGGTGTTTAGGGTGATTGTAAGCATGACAGTGGTGGTTTATGTGGAATATGACATTGTTAGATTTTCAGATCATCGATTTTTCAAATCTTCATATGGGTTTGAGTTTCAATCTTCAAATATGAAAATTCAAAAAAATTAATTTCGATTTGTAAATAGTGAAATTTAAGGTTGTGGTGGTGGACCTGGTGGTGGATCAATAAATTACGAGTTTTGCATATAGGTTAATTTGAACAAAGGAGTAAATAAATAGGAAAAAAATAAAATCAAATCAAAAATTGATTTTTGGGTTAACGGTGTTATTTGAGGTGGTAATGGTGGGTGAGTCTATGAATGATGAGGTTTATGGAAGAAAGCGAATGATAACAAAATAAATTAAATTAATTCTAAATTTTATTTTTTAGAGTAATGCAATTATTTAATTTTTAATTTAAATATTAGAAAAATTATAATAACAATGTTGCTAGCCTTACGTACAACTAATTTTATAACTTTCTTTACAACTAAGCCTTGAAAAAGAACAAAAATGTCTTTGTTCAAAACAACTTTGCAGTTCTTCAAAACTTAGTTATAAGGAAAGTGATATAATTAGTTGTAAGGATAACACTTTCCTTATAATTATGTCAAATTAAAATTCCCCCCAAAGTATCCACCAAATCACATTGTGCACCCCAACCCTAATGTTTGTCCCATAATAGTATTTGACGTTTTTTTTTTCTATTTTTCACCCTAACCACAGCCGTTAGAAAAGTCACGTTAATTTAACATTTCCTTGTGGGTGTTAACTCGAAGAAAATATTAGGAATTTGGTGTAAAATTTGGGGGTGCTAAATGTATTTTAGCCTAATAAAAATTAAGAAATAAAATATAATTTTATAAAAAAATTATATAAATGTGTGTAAAGTTAAAATGTTAAAAAATGGAGTGGGGGTCCACCATTCCTTTTTTTCTTGCTGAAAGAAAATCTAGAGAAAAGACCCACCATGTTTTCCGATCTTCAATCGTTCCCAAAATAAAAATTAACCCAGAAATCTGATCTGGGTTTTGTCCACTCCCTCCAAATTTCTCTCTTAGCCCAGAAAATAGATACACGTTTGATTTCATTATCATTTTTTTTTATCTTGATGATGAAAACAAAGTACGTAAATAAAAGATATGAAAAACTTTTACCCATAGATACCCGTCCCATCTCCGATTTCTTGTATGAAATTGGATCCACTCACCTTCTCCGATGAAACCCAGCCACCATTGAAATCAATCAATTTCTCATCCCCCCCTTTCATCCTCTTACATGCCTTAACTTATCTTTACTTTTTCTCTCATAATTCTTAAAATAATCTAACCCGACCACCATGACAGTTGCTCTGAGGTCAAAATCATCTAGAACCATAGCTTCTTCAACATCCTCTCACTTTCGATACTTTGTTTTAAGCCATATGCAAGCCGGACGAATGCTCAATTTTCTCGAGCAAAATTGAAGAGTATTTCAATAAAACCCTTACCATTTCTCTTAATTTATTCCTGTCTCTCTTTCTGACAAATCTGTGCGTTTTGTGATAGGAGTGACAAGTGGGAAGGGTTTAGGCTGGAGATGACGGCTTCTATATATATACGGTGGGGCTAGAGATGGTGGCTATTATGGTGGAGCCGAAGATGGGATTGCATCAGGAGTTGAGAGAATGAGAGGATGTGAGATTAGGGTTTTTCCTTTTAATGAAATTTACTCTTTAACCATATAAGAGAAATGTCATTTTTGGCCCGCACGTGGAAGATCACGTGCTATTTAAAGTGAATTTTCTAACGTCCATCAAGGGTAGGGTGGAAAATGGGGAAAAAAAATGTAGCATCACATACCATCATGGGACAAACCTTAGGTTATGGTGCACTATACGATTTGGTGGATAATTTGTGTGGGGAATTGTAAATTGGCCATATAATTATTTTTAGATTATTGTAACAATTATTTATTATTTTTATTTAAAAATATATTTTAAATACTAAATGGGTAACTAAATAATGAAGTTATAACCAAATCTCATTTTGCACCTCAAGAAAAATGATCAAAATAATCTTTATGATGATGTCATGTTTGGTAATCGTAGTGATAGACATAGTGACAAATAATGTTTAAGATCGATAATTTGGTCCAATCAAACCATAAACAATATCAACGATGCCGACGAGAAATGTATTAGAGTTGAAGCTAGAGACAATGAAGACAGATTGAACCATGGCGTGCCTCATCTTTGTCGTATACATTTGTGATGGGTTCAAATATGAGTTTTGAAATTCGTGGTGTATGCTTGTGTATTGTATTGCACGTGAGAGAAATGGAGAAATATCGGGGGTTGTGACAATTTTAATTTTTTGTGGGTTCTTATTCGTGACGGCCTTGACACCTGATTGTGATTATCTGATCTTTAGTTATATCTCTCTGAAATCTGATATGATTCCGCTATATTTTTATTCATTTTTCAATATAAAATTTTGAATAAAAGATTCATACACTTTTGAGTTTTATCTCAATTTAAATTTACTTAAGAGGTCATTGATGAAGAAAAAGTAGAGAAAAAGTAGTTGGAGAAGAAGAAAAAGAAGTTTCTCTTTTGGTAATAAAAGCAGAAAGAGCGTTAATTGCCAAAAAATGACCAAAATGCCCTACACGTGAAATATCATGTGCACATTAATGTCAAATTGGTAACCGTCGTCATGGCTAGGGGGTAAACTAGAAAAAAAATTATAAAATGATATGAAAATGACACAAAACTTAGGTTAGGTGTGGCAAAATGAGACTTCATAGATACTTTGGTGGAATTTTGTATTTTTTAGTGTAACTAAATACTTTGGGGTTGAAAGTTTGATTCTCCAACACAATATTTTTTTTTTAAAGAGTCATAAATAACAACAATGTGCTTATCTAAGATAGTAGGTTTGAATTGTTTGCAATTTACACACTGATAAAAATGATTGAATTCATGTTTGGTATTAAAAAAAGAGATTAAAAAATAACCAACAAAAAAAAAACAAATGTGTAGGATAAGTTACTATACAATGACTAAAAGCATAAATTATAAATGACCGTAAAACAAAGTATTAGAAATGCTAAACACACAACAACATAATTTATAAATCTAAAAAACTGTAAAGATTAAAACACACAAAAATCTAATAATTATAACAAATCACTTTTTAAAAAATCATTAACATCACGTGCAACACACGTGAACCTCACTAGTCTAATAAAAAGGAAGTTTGCCCCCGGGCAACCTCACTCTTAACATGTCGAGTGACCACAAAAACATAATCTATAATTTGATCATAAAAAACTTTTTTCCTATGTTTCCATATTTCCAAAATGGGGTCCCCGGAGGGGATGGAGGTAGGAAAGTTTCAACAGCAGTTACTATATAAATTGGAATTGACAAGTTAAAGGACCAAAATAATATATTAATCATAAAATTTTCTCCATCAACTTGTTCTAACTCCCAAGAGCATACTTCCAAATCTCAAATTAAGAAATTGCCTTTCTTAGGAGAATAGATGATCGCCGAAGTTGAAAAAAAAACATTTTTTAATATTATTTTGGGAAAAGTGTTGTCCGGTCCACTTTTCTGAATTTTTAGCCTATATTTAATACCTCATTTTTTAACTGTTAAAGTCCACTTTCATAAAGTTGTTCCTTAATTGCCCCTATCGAACAATCTTTTTTAAATGCAATTTTCTTCCGCTTTCCATACACCAACTGAAACTCATTTTAAAATCATCATCAATCAAACCCATTACTCTAATGCTTTTTGAGACATCATAGGTTGGGAAAGACATTATTAGAGGTATATAAAAAAATGTAACTATAATAATACATTTGTTGGTGAGTATCAAGATATTAGACACTTATGTAGCATGTTTAATAATTACTTGTAAATAATCTAACAAAATGCGTTAAGGCAAGGTGATATAATGTCAAGAAGATTAAAAAAAAATGGAGAACATCGTTGACAAATCTTTGCGTTTTGTTAGAGAAGAACACTAGAATCTATAGGAGATACGTTTGAAGAAAGCATTTTGATTTAATGGAAGCTAAATATATTTTATTTTTCTATTTTAGCAAGGTAAGGTGAACGTATTTCTTGGTGGTGGTGATACCGGTGGTGGTAGTTGCATGGATGTTGGTGGTGGTGGTTAGGGGTAGTGGTGGGGGCGATTGTAACCATGACAGTGGTGGTTTAGGTGTGGAATACAATATTTTTAGATTTCCAAATCATCAAAGTTTCAAATCTTCATATGGGTTTGAGTTTCAATCATCAAATTTAAAAATTCAAAAAATTGAATTTATGTTTGTAAATAGTGAAATTTAAGGTTCTGGTGGTGGCGGGTCTATAAATGATGAGTTTTGCATATGTGTTAATTTGAACAAAAGAGTAAGAAATTAGACAAAGAAATAAAATAAAAATAAAAAAAATTTGATTTTTGAGTTAATGATGTTATTTGAGATGGTAGTGAGTGGTAATAGTGGTGGGTCTATGAGAGATGAGGTTGATGGAAGAAAATGAAGGATAACAAGATAAATTAAATAACTTCTAAATTTTATTTTTTTGAGAGTAATGCATTTTTTTAACTTTAAATTTAAATATGATACACATTATAATTACAACATTGCTGGCCTTACAACTAATTTTATAATTTTCCTTACAACTACTAAGTCTTGTAAGGATAGTATTTTCCTTCTAATTATACCAAATTACAATCCCTTCCTCCAAAGTATCCACCAAATCACCTAATGCACCCCAACCTAAGGTTTGTACCATAATGATATATGACGTTATATTTTTTCATATTTTTCATCCTAGCCGCGACAACGGTTAGAAAAGTCACGTTAAATAACACGTGGTCTTCCACGATGTTAACTCGAAGGAAATATTATGAATTTGATGTAAACATTGGGGTCCTTGAAGTTCAAATGTTAAAATGAAGTGGGGTCTATAATTCCATTTTTTCCTACTAAAAGAAAATCTAGAGAAAAGACCAACCATTTTTTCGATCTTCACTTTCCACAACAAAAATTAACCCATAACCCAATCTTGGTTTTGTCAACTCCCTCCAAAATTTCTCTTAAATTTCTCTCTTAATTCAGATAATAGATATGTATTTTTTCAATTTCATTGTCAATTTTCTTATCTTGATGATGAAAACAAAGTAAATGAAAGATATGAAGAAAAAAAACTCTTACCCATAGTTACACGTCTCCATCTTCAATTTCATGTATGAAATTGGATCCATGTACCCACCTTCTCTAGTTAAACTCATCCACCACCGAAATCAATCAATTTATCATCCCTTTTCATCCTCTTACATGACTTTACCTTTACTTTATCTCTATGTGAGTGCCCTGGGATATTCCCCCGGATCCCGCGCCCCCTTGTTTAGGGGAACACGACATTCGGGGAAGACATTATTCTTTTCATTCCATCTTCCCTTGTCACATAATAATAGCAAGATCAATTGAAAGAGAAGAGAGAGGATTGGAGCCAACAGAACAAACTTTCAAAATTTTATTTTTGCCAACCTTGTACACATTCTAGGGTTACAATTATCTATAGAGATACAATACCAAACACTAAATCGGCTAAAACAAGGAAAATGTAAAAGCTGATTCGTGTCACTCCTCAAGATGTAACAGCCTTCATATCGACGCGGTCGCTTCTCCCAACCACCCCACCCTACTTGAAATTTTCCCGACTCAACCCAACCCGTTTTGACCCGCTAGTTGTGCTCTAACTATATGGATTATTTGAGGGAAAATATGGGTTAAGACGGGTCGTCCCATTACCCGACTTAACCCAACCCGTCTGACATTTGGTACTAATGGGTTTCTACTCGTTGCACGTCCCAACCCAACCCATACCTAAACCAACCTATTTAGATTACATCACTACATACTGTGAACTAGAAGATGGCATTGGTTCTAATATATGGAGTTCTTTTGCTTGTTGGCAGGGAGAAGGCAAGTCTGGATAAATCAAATATGTTTTTATCTCCAATTATTCTAGAAGTGGTTGCTAAGGATCTCCGTATGACATGTCAACTACCCCTTATGATCGATTTGGGGAAATATCTTGGAGTACCACTTCTTCTTGGAAAGTCACGAAGGAAATCTATTAAGTGGCATTCAAAAAGATCCAGAATTGTCTAGCTAGTTGGAAGGCTTTGTGAGTTGTAGAGCTCCAAAAGCAGTCAGTGTGTTATGGGATGCAAACCACAAAAGTCCCTCAATCTATCTGAGCTGATCCATAAATGCAATAAACAATTTCTTTGGGGAAGTACTAAGGAGAAGAAAACCCCACCTCGTGGCTTGGGATGTATTGGTGCAGGGATAAGGGGAATGGAGGTTTTGTCCTGAGAAGAACGAAAGATGTTCTACGGACTTCGTTAGCCAAGCTGGTGTGGAGTCTGTTGCTGATAAGGAAAGCCTTAGGGCCTGAGTTTTTTGTAGCAAATTTCGTGATGGTGAGTGGAATTTTGTGGAGTGAGTCATAAGTGCAAGCCTAATATATTTGGAGAAGCATTACAGAAGACAGTGATATTGTTTGAAAAGGGACAAGACAGAAGTTGGGAAATGGATAAGTTACAAAATGCTGGAATGGCTTTTGTAGGCCGCGCTGACTAGCATTGCATGAAAAATTGCACTTTGCATTCTTGATTTCAGCAATACTGCCTGGCCTGGCCTTCGCAAATTTAGCAGCCCAGGCTTGCATAAAATTGCTTACAATATTGTTCCTTGATAAATCACAATGTGGGTTCTTTGCTCATAAAGGCATGCCCAACCTCAAGGAGGTCAATCTCAGGCTATTGTGTCCTTCAAGGTCAGTCACCTATTTCATGGAAGGCAAAGAAGTAGAGCACAGTTTCCAAGCCCTCCTGTGAAGCTGAATACAGGAGTATGGCAAATGCCACTTATGAAGTCCTTTGGCTGGTTAATCTACTTAAGGATTTTGTTGTCTCAAATCTTACTCCAGTATCTCTTTTCTGTGATAAGTTATAACAAGACAGCCCCCCATTTGTCTGAAAATCCTGTTTTTACGGATTGCCACTTGGTTATGGATCAAATCAAGGCTGGCTTGATATGACTAGCGTAGTTCATTATATAGCTGAGACTGAGAGTGTTGGATGCAATATAGCAGAAGATCAAAATGGAAAAGACAAAATACAAGGGAGTCGAGTGTCAAAAGGGAAGCTTGTACGAAGGCAGTTAAGTGATGATGTCATACGGCAGTTTCATGACATCAAACTCCGAACTAATCCCCTACATCAAGAAACAGAGTCGGCAGAGCATACTTCTGAATTTTTCAAAAATGATAGCTCAACTCATACCCATACAAATCATAAATCAAGAAATTGTCATTCTTAGAAGAATAGGTGTGCGCAGAAGTTGAATTTTTTTTTTTTTTTTTCTGTTGTTGAATAATATTGTCTTGTGAAACAGACACAGCCTTTTATATTTTTCAAACAAAAGTTGGCAAATCAGCAATTTCATGCACGAATAAATGACAAGCAAATGCTAGTAAGTAGAGATGTTAAAATAGTCAGAAACCGTAAGGTCGACCCTATTAAACGAAAACATAAAAGAGTTAGGGTTGGGAAAATCCAATCTATTTAATAAACGGGCTGAACACTCTACTGGGTCGCATGCAAACTGGATTGGGCTAGCGGGTTCTAGGGCTTGCCCGCGGGCTGGAAGCTTTTGGCTAAAATGAGGGTTCAAAATTTAAGAATTGAGATTCAAACCAACAATCTCTCTAGAGGATAAGAACTTAAAGATGACACCTTACACCACTCAACCATCCTGACTTGTTTGTTTCAAATTCAAATGCGTAATACTCCCTCTGTCCCTAAATAATTGTCCTAGTTGACCCGGAGCACAGTTTAAGAAAAAAACAATTGATTTGATTATTTATATTGGTTTAATGTATAGTTTCCTTTAAAGCCCATGTGTATGTGGTCCATAATTAAAGTAGAGTGAAAAAATAAGGGTAGGGTGGTAAAAGTGATGTTCTAAAAAGGTAAGTTTCAAACTGGACAATTATTTTGGGACGGACGAAAAAGGAAAGGAGGACAATAATTTATGGATGGAGGGAGTAGATATTATCATTTCATTTGGTAAACCGATGTCTATCCCCTGTTAGCTTTGTGATGATGTATGTGTATTTGATGAAAGCCAAACCCAAACATAGTCGTAAGTACAGTTCTAAGATATATAAGTTTCCAAAATTGGTCAAAATGAGATTTTGGATACATAATTAGATATGTTAAAAGGGTCGAGAACCGCATGGTTGACACTGCTAATCGGGAATCGGAAAAGGTTAGGGTCGGGAAAATGCAACCCGTTTAAATTCCGTGCTAAACGGGTTGACCTTAGTAATATATTTTACTATTTGATTAAAATATTTGATTGTATTAACTTCTTACCAACATTTGTTTTATGTTATTTATTATTGTAGATGAAGAGGATAATGATGTTGAAGAAGATACTTTCTCAAAAGAAAACTCGATTTCACGTTTTTAATTCGTATTGTTAATCGTTGTCACTTGTCCGTCAATATGTTTGTTACTTAATTTCAATTTTTTGATTTAAATAAGGCAACATGTGTTAATAGGGCTGACCATGTTAAACCGTACCCTACAGGGTTAGGGTTAGGGTTGCGATGCGAGTGACACGTTTAAATGACCAGTTTGACGCACGACCCTATAGGGTTAGGGCCAACCCAATTTAACATCTCTATAATGTAAGAACGTCTACTCCATATATAATTTAATCTCCATATAAAATTATTGAATTAATAATGTTCACTAATTTAGAATACTTAATATTATTATTAATTATTTATTTATTAATTATTTAAATTATCTAATATTAGATATTTATTAATTTTTAAACATTTAAATAAAAAATATTATATTATAAATAATTTTAACAATTGTATAATTAGTAAAAATTAATTTAATAGCATAGGTCCCACCAATACCAAATTTTGAGGTAGCTACAGTGGAGCCCAAATTTGGGGTAGACTGTAGCCAACCCCAAACTTGGTATTGTGTTTGGAATTCGGTTGGAGCAAGCTTTTGGATATCAAACCCCAAAATTTAAGATTTAAGGGTACCTTTAGGGATGACCTAACGGTGATCGTCGTGAGAGTGAGGTGGAAGGAAAGCAGTAATAAAAGAGTATAATGGCCACTTGACTATTGTGGGAGTCGAGAGACTCCTGCGGTAATTTCAAATTTCAAAAGCCATCACCTTCTTGTTTTGGGCTTTTTTTTCAGCTAAAAAATCTTATTTTTGGGATTAAATATAAGGGGTAAATTGGTGCAGTCCATTTTGATAAGTTTCTAATTGCTGCAGTACTCTATATTTTGTTATAAAAAATTGCGGGCCGATCCATTTTTTGAAACTTTTAATCGCTAAAGTACACAATTTCTTATTTTTAACCGGAAAAAGTCACTTTTTGACTACGATACTCTTAATGAACCGTAGGCACGCTACGGAGATTATTATTTTTGCATCGTGATTTATCAATTTTATCACATTATTTTTTGCACTACGGTTCAATAGTGTAACTGCTAGTCTATTTTTGAACCGTGATTCATCAATTTTTACTGAATTAATTTTGCACTGCGGTTCAATAGTGTAACTGCTAGTCTATTTTTGTTCCACGATTCATCAATTTTAGTGCATTAATTTTTGCACCGCGGTTCAATGATGTAATTGCTAGTCTATTTTTGAACCGCGATTCATCAATTTTAGTGCATTAATTTTTGCACTGCTGTTCAATAGTATAATTGCTAGTCTATTTTTTAACCGTGATTCATCAATTTTAGTGCATTAATTTTTGCACCGCGGTTCAATAGTATAATTGCTAATCTATTTTTGAACCGCGATTCATCAATTTTAGTGCATTAATTTTTGAACTGCGATACAAAATCATAAAGAATCAGAGCACGTCCTGTACCTACTTCTTCCATCTCCTCCGTCGTAAGCCTTCTTCTTCCTCATCTTTCTCCGCCTTTGTCCAAATTGAAAAATTCTTCAAACCAGCACATATCAATTATAGTTTCGTATTTTATGAATCGGAACACTTGTTTACCTTTTGGAGGCATTACCTCGGAACCCCCACGAAGAGATGCTGCCCCCTCGACCCCCACGACTTGACTGGGCAGGCCGGTCCTCGTTTCGTTGCACATAATCGTGATTTTTGAATTCAAAATGTGTTGTCGGAGCTGTTGAAAAAGACGATCGCATTTTTTGAACAATATTTCGAAAAGTGATCTTGTGCGGTTGAAAAAAAGAACGGTGAACTTTTGGGGTTGGAAAGTTTAAAAAAAGGATCGGCCATAATTTCCCCCTTTTTTTTGGAAAAATTACAGGTCGGTCCATTTTTTAAAGTACTTAATTGCTACGGTACACACTTTTTATATTTAACCGGAAAAAGTCACTTTTGGTACCAAAATGACTACGATACCTTTAATGAACTGTATGCGCGTTACGGAGGTCATTATTTTTGCACCTCGGTACAATTAAACTTTATGAATCACAATACAAAAAGTGACTAGCAAATTAAACTTTGAATTGCGGTGCAAAAATAATGCAATGAAATTTATGAATCGCGGTACAAAAATAGACTAGAAAATTAAACTTTTCGAGCCGCGATGCAAAAATAATGCAATGAAATTTATTAACCGCGGTTCAAAAGCATAAAGAAACAGTTTACGTCTTCCACATTCTTCTTCAATCTCCTCCCTCATAAGCCTTCTTCTTCCTAGTTCCTCCTTCTCTGCCTTTGTCTCAAATGAAAAATCCTTCAATCCAGCACAGATTTATTATAGTTTCGTATTTCAAGAATCAAAAAACTTGTTTACCTTTCGGGGGCGTTTCTCCCGAACCCCCACGACGGGGCGCTGCCCCCTCGACCCCTGCGGCCTGATCGGGCAGGTCGATCCCCGCTTCGTTACGCATAATTGTGATTTTCGAATCCAAAGTGTGTTGCCGAAGCTGTTGAAGAAGACGATGACATTTTTGAACAATATTTCGAAAAAGTGGTCTTTTGTGGTTGAAAAAAGAACGGTAGACTTTTGGGGTTAGAAACTTTAAAAAAGGGACCGACTACAATTTTCCCCTATTTTTTTAGAGGTGATAACCGGGCTGTTACCATGCGGTGGAATTATAATTGCAAAAGTCTATAATTATTTTTTTAAACCGCTACAGTGCACTTTTTAGGAGAAAATGATAAAAATACCCTTAATGAAAGAAATGCACGCACACAAATCCACTGTCCCAATTTGTGCGTCGGTAAAAAAAATTGGGCGCCGCTCAAAAATTTTGGGGTGTCGGTAAAAAATTTTGGGCGTCGATCAAAAAATTTGGGCATCCCTATGCAAAAGCCACCGCCCAAAATTTGATGGAACGATGCCTAATTAAGTACCACTGAGGCAAGATTTGAAGGAACGATTCCTAATCAAGTAACACTCAGGCAGAATTGGAAAAATAAATTGAAGTCTATCACCATATTTAAGAAACGACGCCTAATTAGTAAGACCGAGGCATGATTGTAACGCACAATGCTTAATTAAGTAACACCGATGCACGATTGGAAGTATTGATGCCTAATTATTTATATAATGAGGCATGATTTGAAGGAAGGATGCCTAATTAAGTAACACTGAGGCAGAATTTGAAGGAACGATGCCTAATCAAGTAGCACTAAGGCATGATTGGAAAAATAAATTAAAAGTCTGTCACCATATTAAAGAAACGATTTTTAATTAGTAAGATTGGGGCATGATTGTAATGAATGATGTCTAATTAAGTAACACCGAGGCACGATTGGAAGCATTAATGTCTAATTATTTATATACCGAGACATGATTTGAAGGAAGGATGATTAATTAAGTAACATCGAGACATAATTGCAAATAACGATGACTAATAAACTAAAACTTAGGCATGATTATAAGGAACAATGTCTAATTAAGTAACACCGATGCATGATTGTAAGGAACAATGTCTAATTAAGTAACACCGAGGTAACTCTTTATGAGGTAAGATTTAGTTCTTGTTGAAACTATTCTATTTCTCTCTCTAGAATTTTCTCCTACTTGCGTGCCTAACCCTAATTAGGGTTTTGGGCTTTAGCTGCCCTCATGACTTCGGCCGACAAACCACCGGATGGCATCACCTCACCGCTGGAGGCACAGGAACCTGTGACAACCAATCCAGCTACGGCCTCCCCTCCAATCTCCTACGCTGCCGCTGTGACTAAGGAAGCAATTTCCTCCTGCCAAAACCCTAATCGTACTCCAGTACTCCCTCCTCTCCCACTTGCCCCTAGACAGCCGTCCAAGATCTTACATGAACCTGCATGCTTATTTACTCCTTTGGAAATTGAAGCGGCAGAATCCCAGTTTGTGAACACCGTTATTCTGAAGTTTTCGGTGGGTAGGCCCCCCTACATGTGATCAATGATCATATCTCTCGGTCTTGGTTGCTTACAGGCTCTTTTGTGGCTGGCCTTCTGAACCCACGTCATGTTATGGTTCATCTCGCTTCGAAGGAAGATATGATGCAGGCTCTCTCTAAGGAGTCACACATGATAGATCGTTGTATGTACCGTTCATTTAGATGGACGCCTGATTTTGGCTTCAAACGTGATAACCCTTGTGTTGCAGTGTGGGCTCGGCTCCCTCATCTCCCTCTCCCTTTTTTTAATGCCTCGTACCTGCATCAAATTGGTAATTCTCTGGGACAGTTTCTTAGGGCAGATGATAAAACCCTCTCTTTAACCCATCCTATGTACGCCCGTATTTGCATAGAGATGGATGTTTCTGCAGTGTTACCTGATCGCATTTGGATTGGAACAACAAAAGATCATGACTTTTGGCAAGCCATTGACTTTTAGGGGAATATAGCATATTGTTCAGGTTATGGCCTCTTAGGGCATATTGTGAAGGATTGTCGTAAGAAGAATCGTACAGTGTTTAAGGCACCCCCTCAATCACATAATCCTAAGGAAGATAATACACATAAGGTGCCTTTGGATCTAGGGAAAGATCCTGTTACTGCTACCCATCCCACTGCCTTGCACCATGATCAAGTCCCTAAGCAGAATTGGCAGCCCACGGGTAGATGTATAGGAGATGCTTCCGTCTCTTTTGCAAAGGATTTGAAAGGTAATTGTGTTGAAACTGAAGTTATCGATGTTACAGATGCAGCCACTGTGGATGGTGGGGTGACTTCGAAGGAAACTACACATCAACATAAAGATGAGATACGGTTGAATACTTGTCCAACAGTGCTGAATGCCCTTCTGCATGAGGATAATAATGCTGCTACTAATTTCCAGGCCACTGAATTGGATCATCAGGAACCTGAATGTACTGAAGAGGAAGAGGGGGTCACGGGCCCTCCTTTGGAGAATTCCTTTGCTGCCTTGGACGGGTTACTGGATGACTGGGACATGGGCCAACTTCCATCTCGTCCGAAAGCTTCTTCAATAGAGGGTAAGGAGAAGAAGGATAAATGTAAACTCACACGTAATGCATCTCTTAATGATCTGATAGATTTTCCTAGCTCTCCAGCAAAGACAGAAGCCTTTCATCAGATGTACAAAAAGTTAACCAAGAAAAGCCAAAAAAAAGGAGTGTGTTCAAGGTAACCGTCGCCAGACGAGATCTAGGGCGAAAGCCCCGCAACCATCCAATTAATTGTTTTATGTCGGTTCTGATATGGAATGCCCGGGGCTTGGGCAATAAAGAAACAGTAGATTATTTAAAGCTTCTTAAATTTCAACATCGCCCAATGTTGTGTGCAATAGTGGAACCTAAAATTCATTGTGATCGTTTACCTCATATAGCCAAGAAACTTCAGTTTCAATCATGTCTCCATAATAGCCCCCATTAATACTCATATTTGGTTGTTTTGGGATGATAGAGTAAATGTCTCTTTAGTTGACACCTCTAATCAACAAATTACTTGCCGTATCCAGGTAGGCGTTAATTTCTCCCTTCTTGTATCTATTGTTTATTCTAAGTGCTCCATAAGTGAACGGAAGACCTTGTGGACAGACTTGCGTAATATAGTTGCGTCTTATAATGAGCCTTGGGTCGTTGGAGATGATTTTAATGTGATTCTTCATTCTTCTGAAAAATTGGGAGGCTGCCCTATTTGAAGTGGAGAATTGATTGATTTCAAGGACTTTGTTCAGGATGTTGGCTTGGATGATGCCGGGTTTAAGGGTAGTTGTTATACTTGGTGTAATAATCAAGACGATGGAGCTAGAATCTGGAAGAGGCTGGATCGAGTGTTTTACAATGGCCTTTATAAAGAGTCGGGTCCAAACTTCAAAGTTACACATTTAAGTCGTTCCCACTCGGATCATGCACCTCTCTTGGTGGACTTCCCCATCTTTGCTAAGCCTAAAGGTTCTTTGAGGTTTCATAGGATGTGGTTGGATCATAAAGAGTTCCAGCAGTTTGTAGCTTCTCAATGGAACTGTTCAGTGGCAGGATGTGCAGGATTCATTCTTCAAAAGAAGCTGCAAATTCTTCAAGGTGCTCTGAAGCAGTGGAATTGGAATGTTTTTGGGCATATACATAAGAAAATGGCAAGGTGTCAGGATTCTATTGCTCAGATGGAGGAGGCCCTTCAACATTCTTGGGATGCTGTTCTCGTTTTTGAACTTGAAACTGTCAAAGTTGAGCTTAATCAGCTGCTTGCTTGGGATTCTGAATTACTCCAGCAGAAGTCCCGCCAACTCTGGCTTCAAGATGGGGATAGAAATACCTCTTACTTCCATGCTAGTACCAAAGACCGGACTAGAATTAATTCGATCTCTCTTATGTTAGACGATGGCACAATTTGTACAGATATTACTCATATTGGCGATAAGGTTGTTCAGTATTATTCCCAAATGTTTTCAGCTGGCAGGATTGACATTGAGGATGGTTTTTTCCCTACTATTTCCAATCGTTTGACGGACATGGATAATAAGTTCTTACTTAGTTGCCCGACGGAGGAAGAGATTTGGATGACTATTAAAGGGTTGAATCCTAATAGTGCTCGGGCATGGATGGGTTTACAAGTTGGTTTTATCAAGGGTGTTGGGAAATAATTCAGGAAGATGTCATAAATGCTATTCAAGAGTTTTATAGGGGTGGTCCATCAATTCGTGGATTTTCTGCGACTTCTATAGTCCTCATTCCGAAAGTAGATAAACCAAATGGTTTTGGTGATTTTAGACCAATCAGTTTATGCAATTTTTCAGGGAAAATTATTTCGAAAATTATGGCATCTAGACTTGTAACTTTGCTACCCAAAATAATTTCGGCCGAACAATCAGATTTTGTGCATGGAAGTCAAATTCAGGAGAATGTGGCCCTTGCTCAGGAACTGGTGCATTAGATTGGGAGGAAAGTCCGAGGGAGGGAGGAATATGATTTTCAAATATGACATGGTCAAAGCCTATGACCGCCTGGAATGGGAGTTTCTCTTTCAAGCTTTAAAGGCTTTTGGCTTTAATTCGAGCTGTTGCCAATTATTATACAAAATGGTGTCAAACTGCTGGTATTCTATCCGTATTCAAGGTAATAATTTTGGTTTTTTCAAGTCCACAAGAGGAGTGCGACAGGGTGATCTTCTTTCCCCTCTCTTGTTCATCCTAGCCCAAGATATTTTATTGTTAAAACTCAAGCAGGCATTTTTCGAAGGTCTCTGTACCCCCTTTAATCATGGTTGTGGTGGTCTGATTGTCTCTCATTTGATGTATATGGATGATATTTTGGTCTTTAGCAATGGTGGTAAGAAGTCTGTCTAGAAGCTTCGTCAGATCTTCAACTTTTATGAAAGAGCCTCTGGGCAAATGGTTAACCTCAGTAAAAGCGGTTGCTTTGCGTCATCTGGGTGTTAGCCCTGCAATGTCTCTTTGATTACCCATTGGTCTGGTTGTTCTCACAAATTGTTTCCTATGAAATACCTTGGCATCCCTCTTGTTCTGGGTAGAATCAAAAGAAGCCATTTTGAGGAGTTAGAAAACAAAGTGTTGTCTCGTATTAACGGCTGGAAAGCTTGCCTGTTATCTCTTGGGGGGGGGGGGAAATCACGCTCCTGAAATCAGTTTTCAGCAGCATCCCTATATATTCTCTATCTATTTTACATGTTCCCCAGCTTGTCTTGAATAGACTTGAGGCTGCTTTTGACCGTTTTTTATGGAATCGTGGTGGTGATAAAAGATTGCATTGGGTTTCTTGGGAGGTAGTCTGCCGTCCGCTTTCGGAAGGGGGCCTGGGTCTTCGTTCCCTCTCTCAAGTGATGACATCCATGCATGCAAAGTTGGCTTGGAATGCAATTAAATGTGGCAGTTTATGGGCCTAGTTTGTGAAGTCAAAGTACGGGGGCAGTTCAATCTGGCGGGTTCCCTTGGGTGCTTCCCAAATTTGGAAGGCTGTTATGAAGCAAATGGACTTGGTTAGGGATAATTGTAGATGGATTGTTGGTAAGGGTGAGGTTTCATTTTGGAATAAGAACTGGTGTGGTCAGATTTTAAAGGGTCCTCGGCCCATTGATATCAACCTTTCTGTTCGTACTGCTCTTTCCCAGCTTCTTCAATTCCTTCATCTGATTCCTATTGCAACGCAAAGGTTAATTCAGCAAGTAGTTCTTGATGAGCATGTTGATGATTGCCTTGTATGGACTGGCTCTACAGATGATTCTTTCTCCACTTCTAGTTATTGAAATGGCCTGCGACATCGTCACCCGAGGCAGGTCTTGGCCAGCAAAATTTGGCAGCCGGGTATACCTCTCAAAATCAGTGGCTTTGTTTGGAAATTAATTTGGGGTGCCATTCCTTTTGACTTGGCTTTGCATGTGAAACACATCCCTATAGTTTCCAAATGCGTTTGCTACCAGTCTTCTCCAGCCCAAGAATCGATCTCCCATTTGTTCCTCAAGTCTGAAGTTGCTCAGGATCTGTGGTTACATTTTGCAAAGGCTTTCAGGAAAATAGCCTATTATGACTCCATCCCTCATCTATGTGATATTTGGCTTAAGGGTGCTTCTGTCAGAGTATATGTCGTATTGGTATTTTGATGTTCACTTGTTGGGAAACTTGGAAGGCTAGATGTAGGGCTGTCTATGAAGGTATACAAATGAATGTTGAGCAGATATTTAACCAGGTTTTGATACATCTTCGTGACATGCTTGCCCTTTTTTCTCCTAAGGCTCAAAGCAATCTCGCTGTCCAGATTGGTTTCATTTCCTTGAATTTTCCTGTTTGCTTTATCTTAGTTTGTGGTGGTAAGTGGATTCGCTGGGAAGTTCCTGATGAGGGAACCCAAGATCTCCTAGAAAGGTTTTAGGATGAATGACTCCGCGACCCAACGCCTTCGAGATGACGCGAACCTTGGAACTGTGAATGACGCCACAATTGGGATGATTCTCCAACTGATAAGTCGAATTAAATTTTAAACAACGAATCCAAGATGTTTATAATATGAGCTTCCAATCCAGGACACTCAAATAGAAACACAATTTTCTAACCATAAAATCAACTCAATTTTATTAATCAAAATTCTCTCTCTCTCTCTACCTAAACAATGTTTAAGAATGCCTTTTTATAGGCTTACAAAATAAATCCTAATTCTTGTAGGAAAAGAAAACTAAATAAAAGGAAACTCTTAAACCCTAAACTTTAGGAACAAAAAACCTAAATAAAAGGAAACTAAAACTCTTAATAATACCCTAACAATAAAACAGTTAAAATAAAACAAAACGACAACTTTTTTGGAGACTCGCAAGGCTGTGGACCCCTTGCCGCCGCAAGCTTCACAGCTTCTCCGAATTTGCTGACTTGCCACTTTGACCCCCTTAAGTATCTAAACAGTTTTCCAAGCTTCCAAACTTTCCTACAAGTTGCCAAACTTAACCAATAGATCCCTGAACTCTTAGAAACACGTTTATGGCTTGTCAATATCATATCAGTTCCCCCGATAGTATGGTCAAGATTAATACAGATGGTTCAGCCAGGAACGGGGCTTGTTCAGGTGGGGGTGTGATCTGTAATTCTATGAGTCACTTCATCGCTTCTTTCTCCAACTTCTATGGTCCTGGTACTAAAATGCAGGGTGAGTTATTCGCTTTTCGAGATGGCTTACAATTGTGTTGTTCTTTGGGGTTTCAATCTGTGATGGTAGAGACAGACTCTTTGGTGGCTATGCAAGTGTTTCAGAAAAAATGTCGTTCCCCTTGGGCTTATGAATATGTTATTCACCAATGTATTTCGCTGAGCGGAAATTACGACATTTATCATGTTTACAGAGAAAGGAATAGAGTGGCAGACAGTTTGGCGTCGGAGGCTCATAATCATCAGACGACTCTTAGATTTGATCAGCTCAACCATCTTCCCAAGGTGGCCCGTCAGTCTTTTCGACTAGACAGTATAGGCATTTATGATTATAGGAAGTCTTAGCTTTTCAGGGTCTGTATGGATTTTCGAGGTCAGGCTCCTTTGTCCCCCCCTCTTTTTGGGTAAGGCTGGTTGTCCCCCTTCTGGTTGTATTTTGTTTTTGTTTTTAATAAAATTTTACAGGGTGCCGTCCATATTTCCTAAAAAAAAAGTAACACCGAGGCATGATTGGAAGAACCGATGCCTAAATTTTAAATCATTAAACGTGTGTATTTTTAAACCGAGGCAGAATTGAAAAATTTGTTGTCTAATTAAATTACACTGCTACTGAATTGCAAGATACGATGTCTAATTAAAAATACGGAAGCAAAATTAGACACACACATCATAGGCAACAACATCCATATCATAGACAACAATGCTCAAATTGGATTTTTCTGCAAGTGATTTCTTTGGCTCCTACCCATCTGTGATTCAATTCCATTCCATGTGATTTTATTCCTTGTGATTCTAGTACAAACCGAGCACTTTGATTACAAAATTACAACGGAGATAGAGCATAAATGTTCTGGGTCTGCTCCATATGAAATGAAAAAACGTAGAATGGAATGAACACTTTGATTACAAAATTACAACGAAGATAGAAACAGATGCTTAGCACAATCCTATTCTCGATGGACAGATGGACATATATGATTTAAGGAAGAAAGAGCTTCAAAGGGAAAATGAGATCAGGAATGGCTATGGGATTTTGGAGAAGAAAGGACAGTAGGAGGAGGGGAATTTAAGGAAGAAAATAACGAAAATGATCTTATGCGGTTGGAAAAAAAAACATGGTACTTGAGCGGTTATAATTTCATAAAAGTGTACCGGCCGGTAATTATTCCTTTTTTTAGCGTGATAACCGGGCCTGTCCCATAGAATGCAATTATAACTTGAAAAGTACTTCATTTTTCTTTTCAATCACTAAAGTACATTTTTTTATGATAAAATGACGAAGATACATTTAATGAACAACAAACACGAACACAAAAGCCTGCGGTCAAACTTCAGCATCTCATAAGTAAAGAAATGACGCCTAATTAAATAACACTGAGGCATGATTGGAAACAACGCCTAATTAAGTAACACCGAGACAAGATTTGAAGAAATGATGCCTAAATAAATAACACCGAAGCAGGATTGGAAACGACGCCTGATTAAGTTACTAATGAAAGTGAGACAACGAGGAGGGACAAAGGTAAAGAAATGGAATAAGACTTGAGTGTACATGGCTGGAAGAGTGTTGCGAGCAAAGCAACCAAGTTGGGTAACTCATGGGAAATGAGTTCGACAAGGGAGGTACTCGCGTGGAAGATCCCATCTGAGCAAGAGAAAGCGAGCACACGATGGGATAGTGATGCGTGTGAAACATCTAGGTTCAGTCTCGCTAAGGGAAGGGGTTGGGTGAAGGTTGAGCATGATTGGTCGAACCCGTTCTTGATCTATAAGGGAGGTACGAGGGGGGAAGCTCGACTAGAGGACTCTACTTGAGTTAGGACCGATAGAAGATGGGCTAAAGAGTGGAACGTGGATTGTGGAAGAGAACAAGGATGCTCGACTTAACACCAGAAGACCGAGGATGATCAGTTGCTCGGCAAAGGAGCTCACAAGATTGGGACGAGTGGGTTGGTGGAAGGATGGGCCGAAGCTAATGGGCTGGTGGAAGGATGGTTCAGGCTAGATGGAACGTGCTTGGAAGGGCTTACAATTGGGTTGTAACTATGAGGCTGGGAAGGGAGGCCATCCTCATTGAAGTGCAAGTCACAATTAGACTAGGGTTTAAATAAATATGTTATTAAATTAGATGTTATTTTATTTCCATTAAAAGTTGGCTTTCTTTTAATGTTATAGTGGAATAGGAAGTCTTTATTTTTGGTTAGTAGAATTAGAGTAGAATTAGGGTTTACTTTGTAGCTTATTTAAAGCCATCTCTTCCATTGAATAAAGGCTGATTTTTAGTTTCGAAAGAAAACCATAAAAGAAAAATGTCTATTCTTCCTTCAAACCGATTTAGTCTAATCAAGGTGAGTGAAGCCTAGATTGATTTCATCGTCGGGATTCTTTAAGTTAGGTGATTGAAGCCTAGCTGGTGAACTTGTTTTCTACCCTTTTATCTTTATTTTCGTTTTTGAGTGTTGAGAAGAATTTTGGGCAGCTTGTTGTTGTTTTGGAGAATTCTTCGTTTGTGATTCTAGCCATTCAAGTTGTTTCCGCCAACTTGAGTCTTAGGGTTTTAGGATTCACATCAGTTACACTGAAGCAGAATTTGAAGGAACGATGCCTAATTAAGT
The DNA here is from genome assembly GCA_013146195.2 of Codonopsis lanceolata. Lineage (NCBI taxonomy): Eukaryota > Viridiplantae > Streptophyta > Magnoliopsida > Asterales > Campanulaceae > Codonopsis > Codonopsis lanceolata. Next base: position 53,137,441 of record CM028382.1, on the reverse strand, counting down.
AACACTAAGGTAGGATTGAAAAAACAAATTGAAGTCTGTCACCATAATAAAGAAACAACGCTTAATTAAGTAACACCGAGGTAGGATTGGAAAAATAAATTGAAGTCTACCACCATATTAAAGAAACGACACCTAATTAAGTAACATCGAGGCATGATTGGAAGAAACGGTGACTAATTAACTAACACCGAGGTAGGATTGGGAAAAAAATGTCTAATTATTTATATACCGTGATACAAAAAACAAATTGAAGTCTGTCATCGTATTAAAGAAACGACGCCTAATTAAATAACACCGAGGCATGATTGGAAACGACGCCTAATTAAAGAACACTGAGGCATGATTGGAAACGACACCTAATTACGTAACACCGAGGTAGGATTTGAAGGAACGATGCCTAATTAAGTAACACCGAGGTAGGATTTGAAGGAGCGCCTAATTAAGTAACACTAAGGCAGGATTTGAAGAAACAATGCCTAATTAAATAACACCGAGGCAAGATTGAAAAAATAAATTGAAGTCTGCCATCATAATAAAGAAACAAAGCCTAATTAAGTAACACCGAGGCAGGATTGGAAAAATAAATTGAAGTGTGCCACCATATTAATGAAACGACGTCTAATTAAGTAACACCGAGGCATGATTGGAAGAAGTGATGCATAATTAACTAACACCGAGACAGGATTGGAAAAAAAGATGCCTAATTATTTTTATACCGCGATACAAAAAATAAATTGAAGTTTGTCATCATATTAAAGAAATGACGCCTAATTAAAGAAATGATGCCTAATTAAATAACACCGAGACATGATTGGAAATGATGCCTAATTAAATAACACCGATGCATGATTGGAAACGACGCCTAATTAAGTAACACCGAGGCATGATTTGAAGGAACGATGTCTAATTAAGTAACACCGAAGCAACATTTGAAACAACGCCTAATTAAGTAACACCGAGGCAAGATTTGAAGAAACGATGCCTAATTAAGTAACATCGAGGCAGAATCGAAAAAAATAAATTGAAGTCTACCACCATAATAAAGAAATGATGTCTAACTAAGTAACACCTAAGTAGGATTGGGAAAATAAATTGAAGTCTGCCTCCATATTAAAGAAATGACGCCTAATTAAGTAACATTAAGTTAGGATTGGAAGAAACGATGGCTAATTAACTAACACCGATGTAAGATTGGAAAAAAAGATGCCTAATTATTTACATACCGCGATACAAAAAACAAATTGAAGTATGACATCATATTAAAGAAACGACGCCTAAGTAAGTAACATCGAGGTAAGATTTAAAGAAACGACGCCTAATTAAGTAACATTGAGGCAGAATTGTAAGGAACGATGACTAATTAAGTAACACTGAGACATGATTGGAAAAAATGATGCCTAATTAAGTAACACCGAGACAGAATTGGAAGCAACAATGCCTATTTATTTATATACTGTGATACAAAAAATAAATTGAAGTCTGCCACCATATTTTCACATAATTGGGTGTCGGAATAGGAAACATTTGTTGTCGGAATGATAAAATGGAACTCTGCCACCAAATAACAACATATTTGGGCATCAAAATGAAGAAAATATTTTCAACAAATAATTATATACAAACCATACAAATTTCTATTGCAAAATATTTCATATCAGTTTTTCACATGTTTATCATTACAAAAATACATATATTTCACCATTTTGGTTTTATATTTTGCACATATATATTTTGATATAGTTGCAGGTATTTTTTTTTTTATCCCTTTTAGTATCGCCTCAATCACCATGCATACTATTACACCACAATCATTTGTGCGAGGAGCTTGTTGCGGTGATTTTGTCCATGTTTCGATGGGGAATCTATGTTTAACCTTCATTAATTGTTCAATACTGTTGAACAAAGGACATTGTTTCATCCTTTAACATGTATTTGTCAAGTCAACATGTAGAATTGGCCAAAACCTCGTTTGTTGGTGATTGAGCTTATGTTGTATATCGAGGTTGGAGGTTGCAAGGATTCCTTATATTTTTAAAATTGTAATTAATTTTCCGATTGAAGTTGAATAGAGGAAGGAAGAAATTGAGTTGCAAGGATGTTTCTTTCGAATTGGAGGCAAATGAATTACAGCTTGACAAATGGATTGTTGGAAAATGAATTATAATTGTTGTTGTTAAACATATCATTCAATGACTAATCCAAAAGCTTTTCGAGATTCTTATTGCATTGAAGATGATGGAGCAGTTGAATATCGAGAAAGAGGGTATTTTAGGAAAAATATTATTAAAATGGACTTTAGCGGTTAAAAAAAAGAGGGTAGTAGAGCGGTTATAATTTCAGAAAAATGTACTAGCCCGCAATTAATCCTTTTGTTTAGGGGTAAATTACGGTAGGTTCTTTTTTT
>CM028382.1:53108000-53134937 GCA_013146195.2 Codonopsis lanceolata | reverse complement strand
GAATAATCCGCACAAGGCATCTGTATATTACATGTGCGTAAAAATAAGCCATTAATTTTCGCCAAGCAACAAGTTTAATAAGCTAACTTTTTCGCATTAAAATAACGACCCTCAACAGATCGGGGTGAGGGCTTTGGATACATAATCTGCGGGTTTTTGAATGTCTAATTCCTCCACCCAACAAAAGCGACCCGGCACGATGCGTGACGGCCAGATCTATCTGAGCAAATCGAGACGCAGGCTAAGAGGAGGAGGCTTGCCAAGATATTCCTGGCTCTGAGGCTTTGGCGCGGCTTTGCATTCCCTCGAATCCTTTGTTCTTGCGCCTTGAGACTTTGAAGAGCAGGGAGACAACTTCTCCGTGGCAGGAGATGAAGCGGCCAAGAGCGATGATCCTACCGCAGTTCAACCGATTGTATGTGTTTAATGCGGTAGAGGGGCATTCCATATCGAGTAGAGGCGGATCTTCTTTGGGTTTGCTTCTATTCCACGCTGATTGACCATAAACCCGAGGAATTTTCCTGCTCGAACCCCAAAAGCGCATTTGCCCGGATTCAATTTCATGTTATGTTTTCGTAGATTAGCAAATGTTTTTGCCAAGTCAAGAGTGTGGTCGTGGCCTTTGGTTTTGATGACCATGTCATCTATGTATGCTTCCATGTTCCTCCCGAGCTGTGAACCAAAGACCTTGTTAACCATGCGCTGATAAGTTGCCCCTGCGTTCTTCAGCCCGAATGGCATCATCTTATAGCAGTAAAGGCCCCCCGCTGCCCGGAAGGCTGTCTTCGCTTTATCTTTCTCGTTCATCCTGACCTGGTGGTATCCTGAGTATGCATCTAGAAAGCTGAGCATTTCGAAATCCAGCTATGGAGTCCACCAGCATATCTATACGAGGCAGTGGGTAGCAGTCTTTCGGGCAAGCTTTGTTGAGACTCATGAAGTCGACACACATCCGCCACTTGTCATTGACTTTCTTGACCATCACTACGTTTGCCAACCAGGTCGGGTATTGTATTTCTTCGATGATATCTGCTTTTAGAAGCTTTTCAATTTACTGCCGGATGGTGCACTTTCTCAGGGAATGCTTGTCTTGGGCCATTCTTTGGATAGGTCGGAATGTGGGATCAACATTTAAGTCATGGCGCGTAACGTCCTCGCTGATTCCTTGCATATCCTCGACAGTCCAGGCAAATACATCCAGACTGTTTCTTAGTAGCTCGATCAACCTTTCCCGGGCGTCGGGAGGCATGGCCTTACCGATTTTGATTTTCTGCTCGGGATAGGCGGGATTAATGATTATTTCTTCCAGCTCGCCTTCGGGCTGAATATCGGGTTCATCCCTCACTTGCAAGGTATCCATCTCGATATCTTGTGGCTCTAGGCGCTTAGCTTTTCGCCCGGAATGTGCTGGGGATGGAGCCTGTTCGGGCTCATCTGTTTCCATGGGATCCTCGACTCCAGAAGTTTGTCCGATCTCGATGTTGTTTATGGGGACAGGAGTTGTAGCATTGGGGACGGGACCATCGGGCATCTCTTTCTTTGTCGTTGTCTGGTCGGGAATGTCCACGATCAGTTTTTGCCTTTTCTTTTGGGAATCTCAGACATATTCCCACATTGCTCGGGGTTTGCTGTTCAGGATACCTACCCCATCCTCGGTATAAAACTTTGCCTTTTGGTGAGGTATAGAAGTCACCATCTGAAATTTGGCCATGGCCGGCGCGCCCAGGATGCAGTTGTACGCTGATTTGAGATCGATCACCAGGAAATTGATCATCTCTGTTCGAGTCTGTGCCCCGTCTCCCATGAACACTTCGAGCTCGATGGTGCCTTTGACGCCTACCTGATGTTTGGTGAACCCTTCCAGCTTTCCTAGATAAGGCTTGAGCCGGGCATCTGCTAGCTCTAACTCTTTGAAGCAGGAATAATACATGATATCTCTGCACGCTCCAGTGTCGAGTAGAACTCTGTGGACTTGCCATTCGTTTACCAGGCAGGAGATGACCAATGGCTGCTCGGAGGCAAGAGGGGTGCTTGCTAACTCGCTGCGAGTAAAGAAGATGTTGAGCTCCCTTGCCCGCTGTACAGCTGGAGAATTTACTGCTCTAGAGAGCGAGTATATGTGCTTCCCAATTTAAGTGTTGGATGGAAGCTTTTCCTGGATCACATTGACCACTCCTCGAATCTGAGGGGCCTGGCCACCTATTCCACGTGGAGGTCTTCCTTGCCTGTCATTGTTCGTGTTGTTCCCCTCTCTCTGATCTTTCTTGAAGCGGTCCAATTTGCCCGCGTTGATCAATTTATGTATTTCGTGTTTCAACACTATGCATTCCTCTGTGGTATGCCCGGTACCATGATGGTAGTCGCAGTATTTTGTGTTGTCCCTAGTATGGGCGAGCTCGGGGTCAAGAGGATACGGAACTGGCAGAGCATCTCCTACTTGGAACATGATGTCTTCCCGCGTGGTGTTTAACGGGGTAAGCTAGCTTCTACGAATAATCTTCTACGAATAATCTTTGCCCGAGTAAATGTTCTCCTCCTGTCTCTCAGCGGACGGTTCTTTGCCTCTCTGGTGGCGTGGCGTCTGGCCTTGTCTTTGTTCTTATTCTTATCTGCTCTAGCAATCTCAGTCGAGCAGAACAGGTGGGAACTTGCTAATAGCTCAGCTTTGGAGGCTCTCGGGTTCATAGTTAGCATTGTCTTTAGTGGCCCTGCTCTCATGTTGTTTAGATAACAGAACGTTATTTCCGGGTCACTGGTAGCGGTCACTTGGTCGAGCATTTCCTCGAACCTTTTCAAGTAGCTGCCGTAGGACTCATGTTCACCTTGTTTTACCTTTGCAAGATCGAACCGGTTCTTGGGTGTTGGTCCGGCAGTGCCGAATTCTTCTAGGAATTTCTCCCGTAACGCTTCCCAACTACCAATGGAGCCACGGGGAACCCTTCCCAGCCATGCTGCGCTTTCCCCTGAAGAGCCCCCTCGAATGCTCGCATCTTCAGAGCCTCTACATTTGTTACCATTCGAATATATGCCTCGAATGATCTGAGCCAGTCACTTGCCCGCGTCTTCCCAAAGTATTTCTCAAATTGAGGGAATATGATTCCTTGTGCAGGCGGTGCGTTTTCGATCTCGGGAGTGAAAGGGCTGCCTTTTAGCGGCTTGGGGGCACCATAGCCAGGCTTGGCCACAGCTAGGTTAGCCATCTGTTTGGCCATGTCACGTTTCATAGCCTTCATGCGCTTGGACAAATGTTTCTCGACATCTAAAGTGATACCCGATGAGCGGACACGGTTTGACCGATGGTTGTGCGAGGTGGCGGCGGGCGCTTGAAGCTTCCACCTCTGTCAACTCGGCGCCACGCTTAGGCCGGTGTGCCTCTCTCTCAGCGTGCTCACGAGCTCTGCGACGACTGTGACTTTCACTGCGGGCATAATGATTTTGTCCGTGACTATGTCTGTGCGAAGAATTCTGACGGCTATATCTGCTTTCCACCTGGTCATCTACTCGTTTTATCTCTTCAGCCCTCTCTGAAGGTATGTGAATGACATATGGGAGTCATTTGCTGGGAGCGGGCAGATGTTGTGAGGCATGGCCATCACCTACAGCCGCGGGGATATTGAGAGCTGGTAATACCAATTCAGCAACCGGAACCGGGGCGTGGCCCAAGGCAAGTAGTTGCTGGTTGATTCTGTACATCTTGTTATAGTAGTCCGCTTGGACTTGGAGAGCTGCGGCCTGCTGTTCGGGGGCTTGGTCGGGCAGGTTCACGTGGCTACCATGGCCGTTCTCCTTTTGGCGACTTAGTTGTGTCCTGAGATCCAACTCGCGGGCACTGCGCTGCTCATTGATAATTTCTCTGGCATCACGTTGGCTGGCACGGCTCTGGCTAGCACGTTGAGACGGCTGCTCCTCCACATATGGCACATCCTTACCATGAGTTGCTTGCCAGGCGGCAATCTTCTTGCTCCTTGTCTGAACCCCTTGGGGTGCCTTTGGTGGGAGGTCCCCAACCAATTGACTACCAGCCTGCTTGTTGCTCACAGCGGCGTGGTGCTTACTGCCTTTACTAGCCATGGGAATATGTGGATTCACGGAAATTTATGCCAGGGGGGGCTTAAGAAAAGGGGTTGAATGTTCGAATGTTCCCGGCAACGGAACCAAACTGATGTAGCAAATTCCTCAGCTTGGGCCGTCCGTTCTTTGGGTAGGATATCTGGACTTGGATCTGTCTCCTTGAACCTGGCTGAGAACAGAGAAAACATGAGTGGAAGTGCAAGGCTGGGCCTCGCGAAACCCCTCCGGCGTGAGAGTAAGTATTGAGTGCAAGACAGAATACCAAGGTTCAAGGAAAAGGATGAGAGTATGTGTGTCTACCTTGTTATGGTTGGTGGAGGAGTATTTATTGGGCCCTTTGTGGTTGAATCCGACCAGGATTCGGTTTCCTTAGTTATCTTGTTCAATAAGGAGGGAATTCCGAGATTTTAGGCGTAATATGCGGTTGGCCGCGAGATATCAGGAACAGATAAGGCAAGTGTCCTGCCCACATATAGTAACCTTTGACAGTGTCTTGGCAGGCAAGCTACTGGTGTTTTCTGCTCGATATTGGTCTGAGCGGGCAGGGCCCCGCCCGCCTATGTGATAGATGATGGATTGGGCGACATATTACGGGCAGGCCCACAGTCGAGCGAGCAAGCATGTGCCCGACCAGGTTTGGTCGGGGGTTATCATGCTCGCTGCTCGTTGCTGCCATCGCTTTGCTCGCTATGCCTGTGGGCCTCCTAGGATTTGTGCTCATGACCGGCACATGAGGATAGCTCGTGCTCTGCTCGTGACCAAGTTTGGGCCGGGTATATCAGATGGTGAAACGATAACGTTGTTACAAAATCCGGTTAAAGAAAGTAGGAAACATATGATTGTTTCATAGAGCTTTAGTTGAGGAAATCATAGTAATTTAGGGTCAAAATTAAGAATTTGTTGAGGAAAAAAAGAGATTTCCAAGACTTTATTCTAAGAGTGAGTACAATGGGGTTTTAAAACAAATCAAAAGCAATCTTCTAATCCATTGGTATATCTAAAAGAAATCTATTTCAAATCATCCATTGACTTTTTGTAAAAGAATCGATAGATGAACCCCAAATTCAACAAATCATCACTACAGTGATTGGCGTTGGTGGAGTTTTTTTATCTCTTCGGTTTAAGGATAGTTTTGGTAATCAAAAAATATTATATATTATATATATGTTAGTTTTAAAAAGTACATATTTTTATTTATAAATAGAGATTTGATTTGTCTTATTTGATACAAAATGAATTTTTTTACAAAAATTTAATTTATTTATAAAGTTGTTTGAGATAAAGATAATAGGGTACGTAAATATCTTAAATTTTATACCACCATTGAGAGTTATTTTTTAATTTTAAATGGATTAATTTATTAATTTTTAATTAGTTATATTTGATTTTTAGTTCGACAATGTACTTGCACTAATAGTGCCATGCAAGCAAGTAAGTATATTCTTGAGTCCAATAACATGAATGACAAAAAAAATAAAAAAAGATTGTTGAGAAAGAAAAGTATCCTGTGGAATGATTTGTCCCTTTCAAGATTTTTCTCTTGATTTGACACTTCTATTCATCAACAATAATGTCGGCAGCTACTTTTGGAGGTTTTATTTTCATTGTAGACTAGTATTACGCTTTTGATAGGGGCAGATCTAATCTAATATGATCATGTGGATTTTAATTAATTAATTATTATTTTTTTTTAAGTTTAGAGTAGACATAGACCTTATTTTAACTCTCACTCCTTTCGTTTCTAAATAATCGTTCTAATTGATCTGGTGCATAATTTAAGAAAAAATAATTAACTTGATTATTTATATTGATTTAATGTGTAGTTTCCTTTAATGTTCATGTGTATATGACTCATAATTAAAGTAAAGTAAAAAAATAAAGATAAAGTGGTAAAAGTAATGTTCTAAAAAGATAAGTTTCAAAATAGACAATTATTTTGGGCCGGACGAAAAAAGAAAGGAGGACGATAATTTAGGGACGGATGTAGTACTTTTTAATACTTCATACGTCCCTAAATAATCGTCTAGTTGATCCGGCGCACAGTTTAAGAAAAAAATAATTGATTTGATTATTTATATTGATTTAATGTGTAGTTTTCTTTAATATTCATGTGTATGTGGCTCATAATTAAAGTAGAGTGAAAAAGTAAGGGTAAAGTGGTAAAAGTGATGTTCTAAAAAGGTAAGTTTCAAAGTGGACAATTATTTTGGGACGGACAAAAAATGAAAGAAGGGCGATAATTTAGAGACGGATGGAGTATTTTAATATCTTAAAAGGCTACAATTATAGATATATGATATATTTGGTGTGGCTATAACAAATAGTGCCTCTAGTGAGGTTTTGAGCACTCGATCTCTCGATTAAGAGTAGTCATGTACCAAGGTGCTTCTAATGGAGCTTGAACATTCGACCTGTCTGTTAAGATAAGTGAATAGCTAAATGAAACATTTGGGTATAGGCTTGAATAACAACGTTGCCTCTGAAAAGACTTGAATACCCGACCTTTCTATTATAAGTTGATCAATTTTAAAAAATATAGTCGCAACACTTCTTCACTTAAGTTTTTTTCTTTAGCAATAATTTTGATGTTACTTAGAAAATGTTTCGTCTTTCATTTCTGCGTTGTTTTAAAAAAAAATGTTCACTTTCTAATTTTTGTGTTTTCAAAATTATGTTTACCTCTTTACTTTTGAATTTTTATTACATAATGTATCATATATGTCTACCTTAACATGAATATATTAATATTTATAATAGAGTTGATTATGTATTATTTCGCTCATTCATACACACACTCTTCTAAAATTGATTGAAAGGAGATTTTAAAGTTACGTTAATCATTTTATAATTTATTAAAATATATGCATTATTTTCTTAAATTGCGAGTTTTAAAAATTTGGCAAACATCATTAGTACTTTTCAAAAAATATTTATTTTAAATAATTTGAAATTTTAATTAATACCTTAAACTTTCAATTTGTATAGCTTCATCCCTTTAAACTCACTCGATGGACCAGACTATAACGAAATCCAGGGACCATCGACATGCAAAAACGATTGATTTTGGTTACTAGCGTGTATTTACATTGTGCAAGGACTAAACTCAGATTTTTTTATATATAAAACAAGGGACGTTGGTGCAAAAATTCGTAAGATAAGTGATTTTTTAAAATTTTATTATATCATAAACTTTGTCCGTCACAAAGTTATTATCATATATTTTTTTTCGTTTATTTTAAAAAAATTGTCTTGTTTGTAATTTTTCTTTTTAAGACAATATTAATATCATTTTAGCCATATGTTTTCTTTATTCTTTAATTATAATTCACATGTACATAAATTTTAAGAAAAGTATACATTATATTAATAATCAAAACTTATGAATTATAATTGTAAAAAAAAACTAATACCGGCTAATCTATGTACTTGTTGGTCGTAACTACTTTTATGCAGCCATATACAAAGGAGTTAGTATTATGTGCAGAAAAAGCAGATTTGATGTTAGAAGGAACATGAAATAGTTTAATTTGTCATATATATAAAAAGAGTTTTTGTTTGAAAGTTAATTTTTTTAAAAAAAATAATACGCTTAATAATTAATTAGTAATAAAATAATATTTTATATTTTAAAAAATAAACTATTTAAATAAAAATCATAAAATAAAATAGTTTACTTTTTGACTAGAACTGAGGGAGTATAAAAAAAAAACTTTTTCAAAACCGGAAAACTTGGCACCAATTGAAATAAAAGATGAAATACACTTTTGGAAATAGAGAATCCAAACTCACACCAATTGGGTAATAATTTAGTCCAAGCAATGAATTTTTTAATTAAATAGAGTAAGATGTTGCTTTCACAAATATCTCTTGTTCCCAAATATTCTATCTTAATTCTTTCTTCATACATATTTAAACATGATTACCAAATTATTGTTTAACCCTACATCAGAAGTCATATTTTTTTACCAATTTGCTTAGGCTATGTGCCTATGTAGTACTGAGAGTCTTTAAAAAATTAGCTTATGGTCAAGTGATACCAAGGATTGTCCCTCAAATACACCCCACCTATTAGAAAATGAACTTTCAAAACTGTTGAGGATTGTGTAGATGATAAGCAATCTTGAAACGTTATTTTTGTAAAAGGTTTTAAGGCGCGGGATCAGCTTAACAGTCCCTTGTGACGACGTCGACGCATGTTCCATGCCATGGTATGGGTCTTCTCTCCCACAAATTACACTATTTGTTGCACCCTACTTTTGTGTAAGGCTTAAGGAAATTGGGCGCACGATCAGCCTCATAGTCCCCTACGGTGACGCATGTTCCACGACATACTGTGGGTCCTCCTTGTGACAAATTACATCATTTATCGGGCACAGAGATCGAACTTGGGACTTGATACTATGATTTACACGATATCAACGCTATCTAAAAGCTATAACTTTTTGAAAAGACGCAAATAATTTCGTTAAATCATTTATACAAGTAGCACCCCGAATTTGCTGAATCATCTGCACAATCCTTAATAAAAACTTAAGAAATAACCTCGTGAGCAAATCCAACTACCATTGGGGGGCGATTTACAAGTTTTTTTTTTTTTTTTGTACCTCCATTTATACATTTAGAGTATAATAATAATAAAAAGAGGTTAATGGTGGACCTGTTAAAACTGATCAAAGGGAGAAAACAGAGTATTACCCCAAACCCTTGACAAAATCTGTTTGATAGTTGCATTTGCATATGCCTAACAAGAAAAGAACAATGGGTTCCCTTTTTCAAAGATAAAAAAAAAGACCCATGTGAGTTAGGAATTAAAAAAGGTGGTCCATTTTTTTTATAAACAAAAACCATTTGGCATATTATGATCTTGGCCATGAGAAAACTAGCTAAGCTTAGTCCTTTTTTCATTATTGCTCTCTCTCTCTCACTCACTCACTCACTCTTAGCTTCGGCACATGATCATTTTGTCCATAATATGGGGAACTCCTATTGGCTATTGTCCCCATACCTTTGCACCATGGGGTCATATCTTAGTTGTATTATTCCATATTAGCCCCCCACCTCCTCTTTTACAAAAAGGCTAACTATATTGGGTTCATGGTCGGGTCGAGTGCGTTGAGATTTTAAACTCACATCGAGGTAAACATGAAAATTATAGTAATTATTGATTTTATTATGAATCCTCGGAGAATAGGTTGTGTTTCGTGCGTCAGCCGAACGACCCACATTCATGTTTTTCATGATCAAGGCTAATACTAGTATTTAGGTTGTGCGTCAGCCGAACAGCCCACATTCATGTTTTCCATGATCAATGCTAATACTAGTATTTAGGTTGTAAGTCGCAAACACAATTACATGAAAAGTGTCTTAAAACCTAAAACTCAAAAATCTTTTATGTCAAATTAACAGAAACAGAATATCTTAAAGGGTTCACAGTTAAGGTTATGAATTCCTAATCTTTGATAAGTTAAAAAGAGATGGAATTTTGAACCTAGATATTTTAGAGTCACTGAGGACAAAAAAAAAACACAGGTGTTTCCTTCTCCAAAAAATAATTACTTAACTTGGGAGTTGGGAGTTGGGAGTGTCAGAACTCAGAACACAAAGGAATTGCTTCTGTTTTTTTCTTCTTGCTGTTTTGTTTGCCATTAAATTACTATTCTCAAAACAATTCTTCTGTCCTTGTTCTATTTTGTAAAGCGAAAATGGACATTTTTGTTTTGTTCAAAATTGCCTTACAATTCCATAATGTACAAAAGCCAGAATTTTAATACCTAAAATCTCTACTTGCATTGTATACTGACAAGATTTGGCAACTAGTACTATCAATGTAATTAAAACTTGTTGCCTTCCTTCTTGACTACAATCATTTAAGCTTCTTAATTAAAATCAGCTTCCAGCCTGGCTTTGTCCAAAGAGCATATATAATAGTACAACCAACTCATATTAATAATATGACTCGCAATTGGGTGGGCTGCAATATATGTAATGAGTTGAAATTCGTTAGCATTCAAATGTCGAACGGGTTAAAAGGGTTGTGTTGGAATATGTTTTTTTAATTTATGATCTATTCTTTTGAATATTTCAAACACCGTGATTTACTTGTTTCTATTACTCTGTATTCTAACAAGTGACTAAAATGGCTACGTACCGGTTAGTGTAGCAACTTGTTGAACATCGCATAGGTCTTAAACTAGCTAGGAGAGTCCTTGTTTCAGTTCTACTCTCACATGATGATCAACAGATTAGCGATTCCAGTACACCTGTACCAGCAGACCTACTACAACATGATTGTTCTCTTGAAGAAACCTTGAAATGCTATATGAAGTTAGGATTTGTAAAAAAACAACACATGCTGAAATAGTCACCAATGATGTATCTAATGATACATCATTTCATGAGTCATCAAGTGTAAACAGCAGTGGAATAAATAATAAACGAATCAAACAGAGTGACACCAAGCTATAATTTATGTCTACAAGTAAAACACTTGTAGACGATGCCTCGTGGCAAAACTTCCACTAGATTAAAAGATTGCAATTGCTTACAATATGAAAACAAACTATTTAGAGAGTGAAAATCATTACGAAAACTCCTAAGTGAGAAGATGTATCTAATCTATGCTAAACACTTTTGAATACACAGCAAATCAAAAGATTACGAAGAGTGTAGGGTAAAACAGTGAACTGTGAAACTGATGAGTCTTCTAGTGATGTATCATTGGGTGGCTCACTGGTTTCGTGACAGCTCTTCTTCGTGCAAAACTCTCTCTAAAAATTCTCTGCTTGGTTCATTTCGTCCAAGGCTGATTCATACTTATATATAGCCCCTAGAGAAACTTTTCCACTAAGAAAAACAACTCAATAAGGGAATGTTAGGATTAGGAAAGAGTTATTAAGTAAATAAACCTCTAATCCTACAAGTTAGGGATTGCCATATTAAAGTCCTAAACAAGTCAATGACTAAACAACCTGCCAAATATACTAGAAAGGTAATAACAATCCATATCCCATAAAGATAGGACAGGACAAGGAGTGAAAAATAAACACCTGTAGGGTATCTAAGAGCATCCACAATGGTTACACCCTAAAACACTCTTTATATAACCCCCTAAACCTTTTTAGAGGCCCTTTAAAAAAATTTCAACTCCAATGAGCACCCTCTATATAACCCTTTGAATTTGTGACATCTTAATTAACAAACCTAATTACCAATATATTTCTATTTTTTATTTTCCTACCGCAATTGAAATAAAATATTTATACTTTTAAATTTTATATTTTATGAAAAATATATTATATGTTTTGATTATATCAATTATTTTTATTTAAAGAAAGTCTTGTCATACTTTTTAATATTATCAATATACCCATAATTTTAAGTTATAAATAACAAAAAAAAGGGAAATGATAGTGCAAAAAATATACTAAATTAATTGAAAAAGAAAATAGAAAAAATGAAAAGCATACCATTGTCAAAGTGATGATGTGAGTTGAGTTGTTAATTCATAGGCTCTCCACTTTAGCACATCAAAATTTTGGCCAAAAAATGGATGTTCTGATCAAGCAAAAAAAAATTCAGTTTTTGCCGTCTTCTTTAAATTTTGGAACAATTTTTTTGAAAAGGAACGAATACTAGGAAGAAGACCAATGGAGAAGGAGATAGGTGGAGGAGAGAGAAGAAAGAGATGAATGGAGGCCGGTTAATACTCACCCAATAAGTTGGGGGAGATTTAGCTTTTTTTAGGGATAGGGTGATTGATAGGGTGTCCATTGTGGGGATTAAGTGTGGTAAAAAACCCTAAAAAGGGTTTTAGGGTGTTAATAAAGGGAACCACTATGGATGTTCTAATCTCCAACAATCTCCTCATTTATTGTTATCTTTCTGGTCAAAGCAAATACGATGAGCACCTGTGAATAACTCCCTCTGAATAGGACAATTCAAAAATATCCAAGATATTTAAAATTATCAAACACGGTTTAAAGTAAACAAATATCCAACAAAGACACAAACTAATATCCAACAAAGGCATAAACTCCCCCTTCATCCAATATCTCCCCTTTCATCTACTCCCCCCTCTTTGAGTAGAAGAGGCAGCAACATGAACATCCAACCATTCCTTCAGAGATTAGCGACATTAATGGTGGAGTTTGGAATTGGAAAAAATCAACAGTGGTTGATGAGACAGAGGATGACGCATCATTGGGTGCTTCCTTTTATTCCATGGTAGATGAGCTAGATTCTTGAAGCATGACGAGGAGCAACTAGGGCTTGGAAGTGAAGAAGATCAAGAAGAGGCGGATGATAAGTAGAACATGAACATCCAACCATTCCTTCAGAGATTAGCGACATTAATGGTGGAGTTTGGAATTGGAAAAAATCAACAGTGGTTGATGAGACAGAGGATGACGCATCATTGGGTGCTTCATTGACTGGAGCAGATACGGGACTTGACGACCTTTATTCCATGGTAGAGGAGCTAGATTCTTGAAGCATGAAAAACGAGGAGCAACTAGGGCTTGGAAGTGAAGAAGATCAAGAAGAGGCGGATGATAAGTAGAACAAGTAAGACATTTTCTTGACAATATATGCAACCATTAAGCCTAGCTAAAACCGTTATAATGAACCCAACATAATACAAACACAATTTCTAATAAGATGAGTTACAAGCAACGTCTATAAGCAATTAAGGAGAGTTTAAAATAAACTCAACTACTTACCACCCAATATATTATAGGCGTGCAACAGAAACCTTTTTGGACATGGAAACATGATGATGGAAGCCAAAATAAATTAGGAAACTAGATTTCTTGGTCAAAACCCCAAAAAATTTAGGAATTCCAAATTTAATCAAGATAAAATAAGAAACATAATTCAATGCTAACTAGAATACCATGACAAACCCTAGATGTGCTTCCACCAAATTTTTGAGTATCCAACAAGCTTTTTTCAAACAATCAACCTTCGACGTCAATCATTCTTGAACAAGAGAGAGAGAAGCACTTGTTTGCACATAATTATCTAGGGCATAAGAATCAGAAGTATGATATAATCACCAAATAAGCATGCCTTAGTGTGTATGCCTAAAATGATATAGGAAGAATTAAAGACAAATGCGCACACACGTGATGGACTGGAACAACTGATGAGTTACCCAATGATGCTTCATCTGGAGTCTCATCGTAAAAGCAGAGTCAATGAGTCAAATTTCTTTTTTCTCATAAGTAGTTTTTCACACATAATTCCCTATGGGAATTTGAGCTTTACTTTATTTCAAGCTTCTTTTGGCCACTAGGTAGCTTTCACACTTTTCCAAGGATAGCCATCTTTCACAAGATCAATCCATGGAAACAAGAAGCTCGTGCATGTACCACAGTACAAAGTGAAAAGCTACATACATTGTACACAGGTAGCTCTTTCCTTTATGAACTTCATTTTTTTTATGAACTTTCATAAGAGCACCAGTAAACTTGCCAAAAACTGGGAGAGAGGAAACCATTTGAAAAATGACTCATAACTGATTTAACAAGAGAGAATCCATAAGCAACCATATACATAGGGTAAGAAATCAGATGAATCAATCGTAAAAACCTAAAATGCAGGATGCCAGAATTTTAAATTTTATTTATTTATTTATTTTCGATTTATTTTTGATTTTTTTAGTGTACAAGTGTAAGAATCTAATGGCACACAAAAGCAAAGATTTTCACAAGATTGAAAATCTCTCAAAATAATATGTTCTGTTGAGAATATCAGCCAACTGATTTTTAGTCCTAACAAACTCTATGCAAATTATGCATTGCTCAACCAAGTCTCGAATAAAATGATGTCTAATATTAGTATGCTTGGTTCGAGAATGCTGAACCAGATTTTTTTGAAATATTTATCGCACTAGAGTAGTCACAGTACACAATCAACACATCACTGTGTAGCCCAAAATCCTCAATCATCTGGTTTATCCACAAAAGTTATGTACTACAACTACCCACTGCGATTATACATATTTAGATTCAACAGTTGATAGTGAGACACAGTGTTTTTTACAATTGTACCAAGAAACCAGTAAATTCTCCAAATAAAAACAACTATTAGTTGTACCTTTTCTATCATCAATGTTTCCAACCCAATCAAACAGACTGAAAATAACCAAGTAGGTATTAGCTTCCTTTGCATTGTATATAGCGTATAAGCACACACTATACATAGTAATTGGGTGTGTAACACCCCAAACTTGGGTCCCACTACATGGGCCCAAATTTAGTCACGTCACTACAATTTCAAACTTAATTAAAGACTAGTCAAACGTCACCCAACCAAAAATTACAAAAGTCTCCAATTTAAAAATACAGTCATCCAAAATAAATTACGAAACAAAGCCTACCAAAATTAACTATGTCTCCAATAAATTTCAAAACTTATAAATTCGCCCTATAAGTCTTGATTCCTTCACGGGTATCCTCTACCTCAAGCTTTGTCCTTAATTTCGACCTGGAAGAAGAGGGTTGTGAAAGGTGAGCGAACAAAGCTCAGTAAGATCATACGTCGCCCCTCCGGTTTCTAAGGAGGGGTGACTCAAAGAATAATCGTGCTATAAGTAAAACAAAATTTAGAAATTTGATAACTTGCAAAAATCAAAGATAGGTATCGATCGACAAGAATATAAATCCTTTTTAAAAAATCGAGAGTTCAAACAAATCATTATGGATCAAATAAGTTTGTCATTACTAGTTGTCCCATACCAGCTAGTAATAACCGAAGATTCAAAATATTTATTAGGATCACATAAGGGTCTATTAACCAAGAACCAAATCCCCCAAAGGGTACACAAATCCCCCGTAGGGTACACGAATCCCCCGAAGGGTACATAAATCCCCTGAAGGGTACACAAATCCCCCGAAGGGTACAAAATGAAGGTATATCCGGATAACTGCACTCACAGGCCAAGTGGTGCAACTTCAATTATTTCAAATGTTGTCACGAAAATCCCCGTGACGGGTTGTTCATACTTAGTGATCATGAATAGTTTCAAACATGAATAGTACTGTTGATGTACTATTATCAAAACGTAAATCATATCAAAATTTGTCATTTTCGATACCAAGGAGTATACCGACAAGGTTTACAAATACAAAGTAATTTCTCAATAACAAAAGTATTTCATGAAAAATCAAAGTAGACATGAAATCTGCGAAATGAAGATATAATGAAGATATCCAACAAAGCTAACGATGGAGTCAAAGCAACTACCGACATGAGGTCGGGCATGACAAATGAAAGAACGAATGATTTCAAGAATTTGCGGAAGCTTAACATTAAAAGTATTTTTTTATATTTTTTCAAAGAACCTAAAAGAAACGTAATCCCTTACCTTGTTAAAGTGTGCTCACGACAAAGTCTCAAACCGCAACTGAAACCTTAATTCGTCTTGCCCAAAACTAATTTAAACAAAACACTAAAATTAAAATTCTGAATTTCGGGTCTTATTATTTCTGAGCTTAAATAACCTAACAAAAGTTAAAAAAAAATACAAATGACAACTAATTAATTGTTAAAGGTTTAAGGGGGTCATTTGTAAATAACGAAAATAATTAATTATGTCCAAAAGCCTAGGGGAAAAGACGAAAATTCCATCATCTTCTTCATGAAGCTCCCTACTTCGGCTTCTTTCTGTAACTTTCTGTTTCTTCCCACCAATACAATATTATATCTACCATACATATATACATAAATATAATCATACCTATATTTTTTTAAACAAGATTATCATGCTTCAAACTTTAAAGAGTACCTACTGCCTTCAATTCAACTAAAACACAAGAACTCACTTAAGGCTTACATGAAGATTCACACTAATTGTTTTTGGTTCTAAAGATAGGAAAGATCAATTACAAATTATCTTATTCGTCCCGATTAACTACAAAGGAAGGTAAGGCGGAAGTTTACCTCGGTTTTTCTTTCTTGCCGGAGCACACACACAACCAAAATTTTTTCAGCCGTACTATTCTGTCAACGATTCTCCCGCTCTCTCTCGACTCTACTAAAACAAAACCCCAAAGCATCGGTAGAATATCTTATAAATCACAACCCACTTTGTGATTGATTCACACCAGAACTCTTGTTCAACCGAGGGAAGACTTCTTCCCGGAGACAATCACGGTAAAGATATATCCATGAGAGATTATCTTAATGTTATTATTATTTAATATTATAATATTATAACACCTTCCCCTATTGTTATATATATATATACGTATATGGCTAAAAAATCCCAATTGCGGGTGGAGCCCATTTAACAAAAATAAATAAAATAATTTTATTTTATTATTATTATTATTATTTTTAACGGCCCAAATTTGAAATTTATCCAAAACCGAAACTAGACCCAAAATAATTTTATCAGCCCAAAACAATGTAATTAAATTATATTATAATTTACCATTTCATACTAGCATTTTTGGGGTATTACACTCTCACTCCCTTAAAAGAAGTTTAGTCCCTAAACTTACGTACCAAGTCAAACGAAGAGTTCAGGGTGCTTCTCCTTCATTTCCTCCTCAAGTTCCCAAGTAGCTTCTCTCTCGGTGTGATTGCTCCATTGAACCTTGACATAAGGAATGATTCGCTTCCGAAGAATTTGAACCTTTCGATCAACAATTTTAATAGGTTGCTCAGCGTAACTAAGATCCTCCCTTAAGCTGAGCTGCTTATACTCGATCACATGGCTCGGATCTGGGGCATACTTCCTCAACATTGAAACATGGAACACGTTGTGCACCCCTGAAAGTATTGGTGGTAAAGCTAGTCGGTATGCTACTTCCCCAACTTGTTCGAGCACCTCAAATGGTCCCACAAATCTTGGGCTAAGCTTACCCTTAATACCAAACCTCATAACTCCACGCGTAGGGAAAACCTTGAGGAACACATAGTCCCCTACTTCAAATCCGAGTTCACGTCGGCGTTTATCGGCGTAGGATTTCTGTCTAGTATGAGCCGTTAACATTCTCTTCTTAATCTGCTGTACTTTTTCCGAGGTAATCTGTACCAATTCTGGTCCCAACAACTTTCGTTCTCCTACTTCATCCCAACATGTAGGCGTACGACACCTTCTTCCATATAACGCTTCGTACGGCGCCATACCAATGCTTGCATGGTAACTGTTGTTGTAGGTGAATTCCACTAGAGGTAAATGATCATCCCAATTACCCTAAAAGTTTAAAGCACAAGAACGAAGCATATCCTCCAAAGTCTGGATGGTCCACTCGGATTGGCCGTCTGTCTGCGGATGAAAGGCCGTACTCATACTCAAAGTGGTGCCCAAAGCCTTCTGCAAACTACCCTAAAACTTCGAGGTAAACCTGCTGTCGCGATCAGACACAATCGAGACTGGCACTTCGTGTAACCTGACAATCTCATCTACATACATCTTGGCCAACTTTTCCAACGGGTCATTAATCCTGAAGGCTAAAAAGTGTGCTGACTTTGTCAAACGATCCACGATAACCCAAATTGAGTTCTTTCCTTTTAACGTCTTCGGCAACCCCACAATGAAGTCCATGGTTATATGTTCCCATTTCCACTCGTGTATGGGCATTGACTGTAACAATCCTCCTGTCCTCGATGTTCGCTTCACTTGTTGACACACGAGACATTTGGACACAAACTCTGCAATTTCTCGCTTCATATTACTCCACCAGAAAGTGTCTCGCATGTCCCGATACATCTTTGTGCTCCCAGGATGTATCGCAAATCTTGAATTGTGAGCTTCTTCTAACACTTCCCACTTTAACTCTGGATCCGATGGAATGCAGACCCTCTTACCAAAGCGTAAAATACCATCCCCTCCAAGTCGAAAGTCCACTTGCTCCAATTTCTACCCCTTCACAAATTTTTACTAACTCCGGGTCGACTTTTTGGGCAATTTTGATCCTCTCTAGCAAGGACGGTTGAAGACTCAATCGTGCCAGATAACCTTTACCTCCCCTTACCCGAACTTCCAAACCCAAATTCTCGATATCCTCGAGAATCCTCTTCTCCTTTGTTAACATCACAACCAATGTTCCTTTACTCTTACGACTCAAAGCATCCACCACTACATTGGCTTTACCTGGATGGTAGAGACTGGTGCAGTCGTAATCCTTCAATAACTCCAACCATCTCATATGTCTCATGTTCAATTCCTTCTGAGTGAAAATGTACTTGAGACTCTTGTGGTCCATATATATCTCGCAAGTCACTCCATACAAATAATGTCTCCAAATCTTTAAAGAAAACACTACTGCGGCTAACTCCAAATCATGTGTTGGGTAGTTTCTCTCAAAGTTCTTTAATTGCCTCAAGGCATAGGCAATCACCTTCCCATCTTGCATCAATACACAACCCAGACCTTTCAACGACGCATCACTATAGATCACAAACTTCTCTGATCTTGACGGTAAAGCAAGAATTGGAGCTAACACCAATCTTTTCTTTAACTCCTCAAAACTTGCCTCACATTCCTCTGTCCAAACAAACCTCTTGTTTTTCTAAGTCAACTGGGTTAAAGGTCCAGCGATTTTTGAAAACATTTTTACAAAACGACGATAATATCCTGCTAGCCCCAAGAAACTTCGAACTTCCGTAGCAGTCGTCGGTTTCTCCCAGTTTATTACTACTTCTATCTTGGCCGGGTCTACTGAGACTCCATCTTTTGATATTACATGACCCAAGAAACTCACCGTTTCCAACCAAAACTAACACTTCTTAAACTTCGCATATAATTTCTCCTCCTTTAAAATCTGCAGTACCGCTCTCAAGTGCTGCTCATGTTCCTCGCGAGTTCTTGAGTAGATCAATATATCATCAATGAAGACAATTACGCACCGATCTAGAAATTTCTGAAACATTCGGTTCATTAAGTCCATAAATGCTGTCGGAGCGTTTGTCAACCCAAACGGCATCACCAAAAACTCGTAGTGTCCGTACCGTGTTCTAAATACAGTCTTAGCAATATCCTCCTTTCTGACTCTAAGTTGGTGGTACCCCGAATGTAGACACCCCAATTTCGTACCTCAGATATATGACATGACAAAAAATATCAAGAACTATTAAAACATTAACAAATGTCAAGTTACAGGGTCAAAATTGCAAAAAGACAAAGCAAGATGCACAAAAGGACAAATTGCAGGGGGTCAAAGTGTCAAAAATGAGCAAAGTTTGAGGTTTAGGCACCACCTACCAAAGGTTTGGGTGTGGCGCCCAAACCTCCTATAGGTGGCGCCCAAACCTTTCTTCCCCAACACTATTCATCACTCCATTTGCCGTAAAATGCAAATCGTCCAACGCGTGTACAACTCCCGATGCGGAGAGAAATCACAAAATTCCTTCGATGTCCCGGCTCCTTCCTATAAATAGCGGTGCGGCTCCTTCATTCAACACACAGCTTTGCGTAAAATTTCTCTCGTCTACGTTACGCTGAAGAAATAAACAGATAGATAAATTTCTAAAGCCTAGAAACCTGCCAAACCTCCGCCAAACACAAATCCAACCAGGTAGAAGTGTACCTTAGCCCCCAAACTAGGTATCCACCCTTTTTCCCGATCCAAAATCGTGGATAGAGCGGTTGCTCTGCCCGATTTAAAAGGCAAAATAGCCGATAGTAAGCCGTTACTCGCCAAAATTTAGCCTTTTCGATCAAACAAACAACCAGAAATAAGCAGTTACCTGCCCGATCCAGAGGCGAAAAGTAATTTTCGAGGCGATTCTGTTGCCCAAATTCACACAACACACAACTTCAACCGGACCACTGGACCGAGAAAAAAGACTCTCTCCCCAGGGGCAGGCGAGCACACCCCTACGTCGTTTGTAAGCTTTTATTGTTAAAGTTTTTAATTTCTATGTAATAGTATTATTTCAGTCCGAATGTAAATATATAGCGGTTGTCTTTGCCGGATTTTATTAAGAAATAGTACTAAATGTAGCCGTTATTATGGCAAAATATTTTTTAGATGAGTTTGTATTTATTTATTTTATTCAATAAAGTCTTTATTTGTAAATGTATTATTTCGATCCGGTTCAATATAAAAAATATAAGCGATTATCTTTGCCGGATTTTGTTAGGAAATAATACTAAAAACGTTATAATGGCCAAATATTTTTAAATGTGTTTGTAATTATTGGAAAGAGGCAATGCGAGTCAAGTAAATAATGTGGCCCACGAATGTATACATTTAATTTTCCCTTGTCAAAATAAGACCTTATTTATTTGCTAAGTAAATGTGACAATAAGCATACTTGACCAAAAGCGCGTTTCGAGGCAGAAAGAGCGAGTTGGGTGCCTAGCACCTTCCCGACTCGTAACTTAGCCTCAGAACCGCTTTCTAAAATCTACGGTTTTCTTTTACGGTTTTCCTTTATTTTTGCCTTAAAATAAAGGTGGCGACTCTAAAACATTTTTGATCGGTGGGGCCTCGCAACATCTTTCTTTGCACTTTCACGTTCTCTCCTAAATGAGGGAGAATGGGAATGGAAAAGGTGATGTATTTCTATGTCTTGGTATCCCGAAATAATGGATAACTTGACATAGAAAATCCAAAGGCACTCATAGTGATCCAAAATAGGCCATAAGGCTATTTTCATAAAATTCATAGTGGGGCGTCGCAATATTCTTTCTTGCACTTCTCTATTTTCACTGAAAGATAAAGGGAGAATGGGAATGGAAGAGTAATGCATTCCCATATCATTATCCACGAAATAAGGGATAACTTGACATGGAAAACCATAAGTTCCCATATTGGATACAAAATTCACTCAAGGCAGCAGAGGCACATTCAACGTGCTAATATAGGCAACACTCCTCTCGCACTTTGGATTTCGTCTTCCCTAAACAAGGGAGGGTGGAGCGAGGCGGTGGTGTCCGCATC
This sequence comes from Codonopsis lanceolata, assembly GCA_013146195.2. Taxonomy (NCBI): domain Eukaryota; kingdom Viridiplantae; phylum Streptophyta; class Magnoliopsida; order Asterales; family Campanulaceae; genus Codonopsis; species Codonopsis lanceolata. Next base: position 53,113,971 of record CM028382.1, on the reverse strand, counting down.
GCGTCACGCACCCCCATCCAGAGGCGCGGAGCGCGAGGCACATTCAGGAACCTCACGGTGGCGACTCTGTTTGGGGGATTGTTTTATTTTAAATAAAATGGAGGGCTAGACTTCGCAAAATAAAACCTTTTTTTTGTTTTTATTTGTTTCTGGCTGCAGTATGCTTGTCATATTAATTTACGCATTTGAATAAAGTGTTCCCATTACGGCCGTGACCATATTTGTGGATATGATCCTCCATCGCGGCCAGCGGATCTCGTTCGATGCAGATTCTGAGCATGTTTAAGAGTATAAAAAATATATATATACATATACATTTTGTAAAAAAAAAAAAATTTTACAAGTATATATAAATATATATATATATATATGTCAAAAAAAATGCGCAAGTTCAAAAAAAAAAAAAATGCGCACAAAATATATATATATATATATATATATATATATATATGTCTATATATATATTAATACGTACACTATATTTACATATATATTATGTGTGATAATATCGGATGACACAACAAAAAGTGGGGCTTTGTAAAAAAAAAAAAAATTTTCCATTTCGGTCTTATATTATTTTATTACGCTTCATCTTCATTCTGCAAAATATATATATGTATATATATATATATGCATTCATTCTGTCATTTTATTTTGGGGATTAGGACCCATTTTCTAAAAATAAATAGATTCCCCACTTTTCTTTCTATTTCTTGATGGTATGCTTGCTTGCTCACGCTTAAGCTAAAAAGCCGAGAAAATCCATACATAACTTGACAAACTTATATCTGTTTTATTTTCTATTTCTATATCTAAAAAAAAAAACTCTTTTTTGCTTTTTAGATACCTTTTGCACACGATGCACATGCATATAAATATATTCCGAGCGCTACCCTACACCATGGTTACCTACCCCCGTAAGCCAACGTTAGGCGCATATAAATTTTGAGGACACTTGAGCCAAGGCAGAAGCCAGGTTTTTGCATTTTAAATTATGGGTCGATTAAACCCAGTTGGCCAGTCAAAAAAAAATGTCAAAACAAGTCGAAAAAAAAATACCTTTGGGGTTGATTTATTATTTTCAAAGTGCTGACCTAGATCATTTTGAATGGTGGATCGAGGAAGAGTATAGGCCCTTCGCTGGGATCGGTCAGATCTCGGGAGTCGAAGGCGAGGTGGAATCACGTTGGTCTATACTGCGGAGAAAGAATCCATTATTCGAGGAAAGTCACGAGGCTGTCAAAAATAAGCAGTGCTTATCAGGTCATTTTGAGGAATAATAAAATAATAATAAAATATACTAATAAAGGCCGCACTGTCTCCAAGCCAGAAAAGCCTTGACCCGACCTTCGATGCAGACCCATTTCCCCGAAGCGACCAATTTGGAAAAGCGAGAGGCAGTACCAGTAGGTGTCACAGGGGAATCAAGTGCAAGATCGAGATCGGAAGGTGTCGAGAAAAACGGCTCGGTGAATCTGATTCGAGCCGGTATGGCGAGAAAGTGAAACGATCTGTATGGAGTGCAGTCTGAGGGGCTCCGGGTATGCTCAGGCTCAGGCAATGCGGCGGTGGCTAGACCAAAATTTGGGTGCGACAATTGATCTTATAATGAGACAAATGACCAATCACAGTACAAGCTTGAAATCGATGGTGAGGTAATTTCTTCCCTACGAGTTCCCGAATCAACCTCATATGTGCCTCAAACCCAGACCCCGGCCAAACAAACTCACCAAATCTTGTAAACCTAAATCGATATCTGTCCCAAATCCATATCGACCCCAATCCTTATCACATCCCAAATCCATATCGACCCAATCCTTATCTGTCCAAAATCCATATCAACCGGAATCCATACCTGAAAATCCTTGCAAATCTTTATGACGAGGAAAATAAAACTATGACGAGGGGAGCCAGCAATGATGGAAGCCACTGGGAATCAGGAATAGAAACTCCTAAGTATGCACCTTCTCTTGAGTTTGAGACCTGGCTGAAAGAAGTAGTGGACGCTCATATAGAAAGAATGACAAGCCAAATGATGGGTGAGCTTTTAAAAGGCTTCTCAGAGGTCCTGACAACTCTCTCCCAAAAGGTCAAAATCTCAAAACATGTTCCTAATGCTTCCCACTCCCGAGGTAAACCTTCTTGATATCTCGAGAAAACATCATTTTCCAAACCTCCTCGAAAGCCACCAAGTACTCCAAGCTAGCCATCAGCCAAAAATGATCCCATGACCCAAGGAGGTATGATTCCAAATGCCCATAGTCCTACCCTCAGATTCTCCAAATCAACCCGATCTCTCCCACTAAATGCATGCTACCATAACTGTAAGAATTGCCTTCCTCTTGACCCTTCAAATACTTATTCCCAAAGAATGACCTCGAGTTTCCAAAAGAAGTAATTTGTACACCAAAGAAAGAATCCCTCTTGGGCCAAGGTCCAGGCAACCCACTCCCACTGCAATATTATCCAGAGGAAAAATTCTTTCCACTCGTTGCTGCACCAAATCCCAACTCGACCATTTGCCTAAGCGGGGGCGAAAGAAAGGGTAATTCAAGGCATTATGATGATCTGCTCGCCCCAAGATCCGAAATGCTCCAAACACCGTGGGCCCGGGGATACCGAAGCCCCTTGATAATTACCGACCACCCAAATTTACCCGCTACCCGAATCATGCCCAAGATTGTGAGTACCATCGTTACATGCTGGTCATCTCACCGACAAGTGCTATACACTCAAAGCCGCAATTCAGGATTCATTGATAACAAGGTAATTACAGTGGCCGGCACAAAATTTTCTGAAACGGATCAAGCCCAGGAGGTCTAAAAGGGGCAAGTTAGTTAACCATAAATAAGTGGTGTCTTTGAAGATATGCCGTTCAATAAAGGAGTTTCTAAATAAATGTTTGGGGAGACAGCTTGGGTATGATAAACGAGGTACTTGAATATGCAAAGCTCCCCGATAAGTTCGAGCTTCTAACCGCTAAGCCTCTCGCAAAATTGGTACGCATGTTACTACGCCCGCCTTGACTCCCCTGCTAATCGGTAGACCGCCGATATACTATCCCCCTCCTTCTCTTAGCTTTACGGATTGGTCATCTACCGATCCGCCTCCCTAATAATGAGGATCTCAAACCCCGTGTCCTCAATAATGTAATAACCCCCGCATAGCCTTGCTATTAATGATAATATGAATGTCTTTGCTTATTCCTTAGTTGCACCTACATTAAAAGATACGTTAAATAATCATAATAATGAATCATTTAATGAAATGGACCCAAAAGATAAAAAATATTTGCTTGAGCTTGTAAAGTCGGGCTTGAGCAACAGAACAACACCACTCAAGAAGCAGCACCGAAGACTTGTCAATCATCAACTGGGCTGAACAATCAAGTCAAAGAAATCAAAATCGCAACTACTGCAAGGCTCGAAAGGGTAGCACTCATCGACCTCCTCAAAGAGTTCGTAGACATCTTTGCTCGGTCCTATGAAGACATGCCGGCTAGATCCAACCATAGTAGAACACCGGATCCCTATCTATCCAGATGCTCTCGGTACCGATCAAGCTAAACTCCGCCGAATCAAACCGTAATGGTCACTTTGCAAGTCAAAGAAGAAATTATGAAGCAGCTCCATGTCGAACTTCATTCGGTGGTTGAATACCCGATCTGGCGGGTCGGTCCAACATAGTGACTGCTCCCAAGCCCAACGGAAAGTCCTGATCTGCGCCGACTTCCGCGACCTCAACAAAGCACGCCCAAAGATGATTTCCGCTACCCAACATTGATATTGTGGTAGATGTTGTTGCCGCCACAAGATTAGATCCTTCGTCGACTCGCATGCTCGGCTACAATCAAATTAAAATGGCAACAGAGACCAAGAGAAGACTTCATTCACTATACCTCGGGGTACATATCGCTATAATCACCGTCATGCCATTTGGGCTCAAGAATGCCGGGTACTTATCAAAAGTGGTCGCCACCACTCTTCCACCTACATGATCCACAAAGAAATGGAAGTCTACGCCGACGACATGATCGCATTCCAATCCGACACCAACGGGTGCTCATATCGAGATCTTCTAAGTTCTTCGAAGACTCGTAAAGCATCAAATGAAACTCAACCCCACAAATGCACATTGGGTCACGAGGCAAGGTCCCGATTCTTAGTAATCGAAAGCAAGGCATCGAGATCGAGCCGCAAAAATCAAAGCTATCATAGAAATGCAGCCCAAAAACTCCGACATAAGTCAAAGGCTTCCTAGCCGACTACAATATATCGCCCGCCCATCAATACCACCACCACATGCTGGCCCTCTTCAAGCTTCTAAAGAAAAATACCTAAGTCTGACGAGAAATGCCTAGCCTTTAAAAAATAAAGCCTATCTCAATGCACCTCGTATAGCCCCAACCCATACACATAAACCTCCTCATATATACTTAACCGTCACAGTACATGTTTGGGAGCCATGCTTGCCAGAAAAGAAAGAAGACTTACATCGAAAAACGCCATATACTTCATAAGAGGAAGTCGCAAGGAAGCGAACCAATTATTCTGCAGAGAAAAGTCAGGCCGGCCTAGTCCTGACAACCCAAAGGCTCAAAACCTGGGCGACGATCCATCAAGCTCATCTCCGTGATGGATCCCATCAAATACATCTTCGCAACCATCACTTTCCAACCGATCGCTAAGCTGGCCTTCCTTCTCAACGAAGTTTGACATAACATATGTCACGCCAAATCTATCAAAGGCAAGTCATCGCAGATCACTTAGCCGATCTACCTCCGAATCATGCTAGAGCCCAGCCTTTCCTTACTAAGGTGTCTTGAAATCACCGACCACCATACCTACCGCATATGTTCTTTGACTCGAGCCGCAAACAAAAAGAGGCTTTGGCATAGAATCTTACTCATCGACCCGGCAGATTCTCACACCCATCGGCCCTAAGATTGGAGTTTGAATGCTCCAACAACACCACCGTATCACGGCTTGCATTGCGGGACCCGAAGAGGCTCTCCAAAGGAAGGCCGAAATCTCGGTTGGAGACTCCTTAATCATAAACCAAGTCAGGAAGTGGAAAAACCCAAGATCCCCGGTCCAACTTTATCATGCCAAACTAATGCCTCGTCATTCGGCCGAGTCCATCTCCTTCCATTATCTACCGCTGACGTAAATCAATTTGCCGATGCACCGCCACTCGGCATCATCGGGTCCAAATTCCAGCTAATACAAGTCCAACCTTTCAGGCTGGAAGAAAGTCACAAGATACCGCTTCAAAATCAATGCAGCCTCCCGAGGCGCATCTCGAGCCCCGTACATAGACATCCAAAATTTGCTTCGTAAAGGAATCTATCCCCCCGGCCTAGATAAAAGAGGGAGGATTTCCCCGCGAAGACGGGCATCGCAATTCATATTCAATGTGGCATTTTATATAAAAGGCACTACCAAGGCCTCAATCTCTTATGCGCCGACTGTGCCAAAAGTCGAGCAAATTATGGACCAACTCCACTGGTACCTCGTGACCCCACATGAACGCCACATGCTATCTAAGAAAGTTATCCTGAAGAGGATACTATCGGAGCTCACTTGAAACCGATCGATTCGAGGGTGCGACACCGTGACAAGTGTCAACGTTTTGCAAATCGCAAAGACGTGCCCCCGCACATCCTATACAACTCCACAGCCTCGGCCCTTCTCAACATGGGGTATCGACGCCATAGGTCAAATTCACCCAAAGGGATCCAACGGCCATGAGTATGTTCCGTAGGGCCGACTACTTTACAAAATGGGTGGAAGCCTCTTCCTACAAAATCTTGAATGTCGAAAGGTATCTCGAATTTATCCGCACCAATATCATATACCGTTATGGGGTGCCTTTCGAGATCATCTCCGACAACGCTCTCATTTTGAAGGGACGGAATCGCCTTCGACGAAGTTCAAGATTCAAAGACACAAATCTTCCCTACCGCCACAAG
>CM028382.1:52855637-53107900 GCA_013146195.2 Codonopsis lanceolata | reverse complement strand
CCAAGCGGGTCCATATTCCTCTTCTGAGCACGAGAGAAGAACCCTGTTATCAGAACCGCCGGAGTATCTTCTTCGTCATCGCCCGGCATCCCCATTCTCATGAACCGTTGTGTTCTGGGTCAGTTAGTCATCTCGACACGGTTCCCCATCGGTTGAGGGGAAGAACAACCCTTCGGTTCCCAAGTTATTTCTTTGAGTGCCATCATCGGGCCTTATATCGATGCCCCCATGAGGGGGCGACCAACACGGTTCCCAGGATTTTTCTTTGCTGCTGCATCATCGCGTCGAGGGATCTCGAAATCAGCATATCTAAAGCCAGTACCCCATTCAGTCTCAAGGGGAGGAACAGCCTGCTTGCTTCCCAGTTGCGGGACTGCTTCATGCAGGCGGGAGCCACTGGAACTCCAAGGTTGTGTACTACTTTGAAATCCTCTGCCAGAGCGAGCCAAGCTTTGAACTTTCAATTTCGCCTATCTCCATAAAGGCGTCAATGCCCGTAGCTACATGGCGGCCAAACAAATTTCTAAGCCGCCGGATCTCGCGAGAAAGAGCCTCGGCAATTACCATTATCCGGGCCAAATATTCAAGGGACAAGAATATGTAGTCAGAAAACAAATAGGCATCCTGAAGCCTATCGAAGTCCGGACGCCACATCCTCTGGAAATCAAAATCCAGAGTCTTATCATTCCTCATCTCCAAAAACATCGGGCGTGTCGTATCGAGGAATAACTGCTCCGGCCCAGAACTAGCGATATTCTATCCATATAAAAGGAAGTTCTTCGTGCCCACATGACAACTTGAGCATAGCCGGGGAGTGCAAAGAGAAATTGCCAAATCTCCCATGGTTGATCACCAAGAAATGTCCATGGAACCCTCAGGAAGAAGTCCTCGGACCAGTCATAACTAGAAAAATCAACTTGGGAAAGCGGCCTCGAAAGCCATAAAACCGGGATCATATCTCCCAGAAAGGAGCGGGAGCCATCACGCATTGAAAATGCTCCTCCGACCCACATATGTATCGAGAATGGAATTGCCGGAAGGGAAAGTTAAATCGCTGGAAAAGCATCAAACGGCGGAGTTTCGCGAGTGCAGGGACGATGTTAGCCGGCGATCCGGGCGATGCGGATCCACAACCCGCACATCAATGAATCCCTGGGGGCTCACCAGCAGATATCTCCCCACCAAGCATAAGAAAAAAAGCCGTCAGCCGGCGCTTCAAATAGTCCACGTCATCCTCTAGAAACTCTATAAAAAAAGATCGCGGAAGAACGGTCAAGTCAAAATTTTCCCCGTTATAGAAACAGGGGTGGCTAGCGCGGATGCGGAATAACTCCCTAATTGCCATGTAAGGGCGCCTCAGGCGAGGCACGACGGCAATATGCAGTGGCGGCAACTCCCGGCATGGCACAAAATTCTTCATAAGTCGGGCACATTTCGTTCATCAGAAATTAAAAAGATGATCTTGGCGGGACGAGAACACAGGCGCTCCCCTCAGCATGTCCCAGTTAATCACGATATTCCTCGGGAAAGAAGGCACCTAAAGCCAAAAAGATGATCGAACCAGTCACGCTCGTCGGCTCGGAGGGCAGAATCCACAATAAGCAAGCAAGTAAGAAAGGGGAGGCGAGAAGAATTAAAACATCTTTGAGAAAAGATGAAGCGAGGTGTGAAGAATATGCTCGCCGAATTCCCTTTTATAGCAGAAAATCGGGGAAATGGACAAAGCCCGAACAAGCGGTGGTGAGCAGTGGCCAAGAAAGCTCGAAACCAAGTTTGGGCGCCACCTTCATAGAGTTTGGGCATGGCGCCCAAACCTCTAGTAAGCCATGCCCAAAGTTGCTCTTTTATTGTCTGTTGTCTTTGGTTTACGTCCAAATCACCCATTAATCCCGTGCGATCACGAGAAAGCCTATCGGATATTAAAGAGAGGCTATATGGCTCCAATTATGTTTCTTCGCTGAGGGAAGAGGCGGTACGCCTCTTCCTCTACCAGAATCGCCCGAGAAAAGCCCCTCGAAGCTAAAGGTGTATTCTTTCTAAATTCTTTTCTAAAATACGGCGTGCCACTACCCTTAGGAGTCGGTATAGCTTTATTTTCTGCATGTATTTTGAATATGCATGTTATTTTATCATATCATTTAAAAATATATATTGCATTTCATAATTCATATTTATAGATATTACTTACAAATGAAAAAGAAAAAAAAAAGGAGAAAAGTTGACATGTGCAGGAAAGAAGCTAATAGTCAAATGATACTCGCCTGCGCTCAAGCCACCTCCCACGACTCGGGGGCCCACCATGCCATCAGGACTACGTATCCGTCCCCTTGCCTGGGCGCGACTCGATCCTACGTCCGCATCGTCATCATCATCATCATCTGCGACGTCAGTGCGCCGCTATAGCATCATTGCTCCGACAAGAAAAGTCATCCATCGGCAATGGTAGAGCTTGTTAATACTAACAAAGCCCCGCAGCAGTCTCTTGTATGTGGACACTTTGACCTGACAAGGCAAACAAAAAAAAAAAAAAGAAGAAAGCATCAGTCAAATATAAAAAAAAAAGAGAAGAGAAAAAAAAAAAAAAAAAAAAAGAAAGAAAAAAATCAAAAAAAAAAAAAAACAACAACAACAACAAAAAACAAAAGCAAAAGAAAGAAAGAAAAATCCCGGCATGGAAAAGTCGAGAGCAAGACCTAGCCAAATCAGCTGAGCCAATAGCGGATCAAAAGCGAGCAATTAAGAAAGGTAAGAAAGATAAGATTTCTTATTTTGCTTTCGAGAAATAAAAAGAAAAATCTTTTCAAAGGTTTTGTTTCAAAAATAATAATAATAATAATATATAAATATAATAATATATATATATATATATATATATATATATAATATATAAATCATCGCTTCTCCTATGCTGGGATAAGCATTTTCAAAAAAAAAAAAAAAAATTAAGAGCTTTCCTATCTTTGGGAAAGCCCATTTTCAAAAAATCAAAGAGCTTTCCTATCTTTGGGGAAAGCAGATTTTCAAGTTTCAAAGCTTTCCTATCTTTGGGGAAAGCCCATTTTCAAAAAATTAAGAGCTTTCCTATCTTTGGGGAAAGCGGTTTTCAAAGTTTCGCTTTCCCTATCTGGGGAAAGCCCATTTCAAAAAATTCAAGAGCTTTCCTATCTTTGGGAAAGCAGATTTTCAAAAGTTTCAAAGCTTTCCTATCTTTGGGAAAGCCCATTTTCAAAAAATTCAAGAGCTTTCCTATCTTGGGAAAGCGGTTACTTTCAAAGTTTCAAGCTTTCCTATCTTTGGGAAAGCCCATTTTCAAAAAATTCAAGAGCTTTCTATCTTTGGGGAAAGCGATTTTCAAAAGTTTCAAAGCTTTCCTATCTTTGGGAAAGCCCATTTTCAAAAAATTCAAGAGCTTTCCTATCTTTGGGGAAAGCGATTTTCAAAAAGTTTCAAAGCTTTCCTATCTTTGGGAAAGCCCATTTTAATTCAAAAAAATTCAAGAGCTTTCTCTCTATGGGGAAAGCATTTTCAAAAGTTTCAAAGCTTTCCCTATGCTCGGGAAAGCCCATTTTCAAAAAAATTCAAGAGCTTTCCACTTTCTTTGGGGAAAGCAGATTTTCAAAAGTTTCAAAGCTTTCCCTATGCTGGGGAAAGCCCATTTTCAAAAAGTTCAAGAGCTTTCTATCTTTGGGGAAGCAGATTTTCAAAAAGTTTCAAAGCTTTCCTATCTTTGAAAGCCCATTTTCAAAAAATTGAGCTTTCCTATCTTTGAGGAAAGCAGATTTTCAAAGAGTTCAAGAGCTTTCCTATCTTTGGGAAAGCGATTCATCCCACGGTGTTGTTGTTTGTTTGCTTGAGGCCGAACTACGTTTGGTCGATTCCTTTTATTAAGGGATCGTTAGGCGGCCTACATTAGTAGGTCCGACCATCGAGCATTTAATTTGGGATTTGCTTAAAATTACGATAACCTGCTATAACTGACTAAAAATGTCTAGGATATGGAGGTTTGATAAATTGTTGCATTATAACTGCTACCAGCTGCATATTTCTCCCTCGTTTTGAAATGAAACGAAATTGGAGAGTCTATTCTAATCAACGATGTTCGTCTACTCAAGAAGTGCGGTTACAGTAGACTCCATCGTTGAGGGGCTCTGTAGACACCCCAATTTCGTACCTCAGATATATGACATGACAAAAAATATCAAGAACTGTTAAAACATTAACAAATGTCAAGTTACAGGGTCAAAATTGCAAAAGGACAAAGCAGGATGCACAAAAGGACAAATTGCAGGGGGTCAAAGTGTCAAAAATGAGCAAAGTTTGAGGTTTAGGCACCACCTACCAAAGGTTTGGGTGTGGCGCCCAAACCTCCTATAGGTGGCGCCCAAACCTTTCTTCCCCAACACTATTCATCACTCCATTTGCCGTAAAATGCAAATCGTCCAACGCGGTGTACAACTCCCTGATGCACGGAGAGAAATCACAAAATTCCTTCGATGTCCCAGCTCCTTCCTATAAATAGCAGTGCCCGGCTCCTTCATTCAACACACCTGCTTTGCGTAAAATTTCTCTGCGTCTCTGTTACGCTGAAGAAATAAACACCGATAGATAAATTTCTAAAGCCTCGAAACCCTGCCAAACCTCCGCCAAACACAAATCCAACCGGTAGAAGTGTTCCTTAGCCCCCCAGCTAGGTATCCACCCTTTTTCCCGTGGATAGAGCAGTTCTCGCCCGAAAATCGTGGAGGCCAAAATAGCGGTTGCCGCCCGATTTAAAAGGCCAAAATAGCCAGAGTTAAGCGTTACTTTAGCCTTTCCCAAATTTAGCCTTTTCAAACAAACGCCAGAAATACAGTTACCCGCCCGATCCCGAGGCCGAAAAGTAACTTTCAGAGCAGTTACGCTGCCCAAATTCACACAACACACAACTTCAACCAGACCAGACCAGACCAGAAAAAAGACTCTCTCTCCCCGAGGGACAGAGCGAGCACACCCCTACGCCGTTTGTAAGCTTTTATTGTTAAAGTTTTTTATTTCTATGTAATAGTATTATTTCCATCCGCCCCAATGTAAATATATAGCTTGTCTCGGATTTTATTAAGAAATAGTACTAAATGTAGCCGTTATTATGGCAAAATATTTTTTAGATGAGTTTGTATTTATTTATTTTATTCAATAAAGTCTTTATTTGTAAATGTATTATTTCCGATCCGGTTCAATATAAAAATATAAGCAGTTATGCTGCCCGGATTTTGTTAGGAAATAATACTAAAAAGAGCCGTTATAATGGCCAAATATTTTTAAATGTGTTTGTAATTATTGGAAAGAGACTTGAGTCAGTAAATAATGTGGCCACGAATGTATTCGTTTAATTTTCCCTTGTCAAAATAAGACCTTATTTATTTGCTAAGTAAATGTGACAATAAGCATACTTCACCAAAAACGCTCGAGACCGAAAGAGGCGAGTTGGGTGCTAGCACCTTCCCAACTCGTAACTTAGCCTCCGAACCCGCTTCTAAAATCTACGGTTTTCTTTTCTGGTTTTCCTTTATTTTTGCCTTAAAATAAAGGTGGCGACTCTAAAACATTTTTGATCCAGTGGGGCCTCGCAACATCTTTCTTTGCACTTTCACGTTCTCCCCTAAATGAGGGAGAATGGGAATGGAAAGGTGATGTATTTCTATGTCTTGGTATCCCCGAAATAATGGATAACTTGACATAGAAAATCCAAGGCACTCATAGTGATCCAAAATAGGCCATAAGGCTATTTTCATAAAATTCATAGTGGGGGCGTCGCAATATTCTTTCTTGCACTTCTCTATTTTCCCTGAAAGATAAAGGGGAGAATGGGAATGGAAGAGTAATGCATTCCCATATCCTGTTATCCACGAAATAAGGGATAACTTGACATGGAAAACCATAAGTTCCCATATTGGATACAAAATTCACTCAAGGCAACCGAGGCACATTCCAACGTGCTAATATAGACGACACTCCTCTCGCACTTTGGATTTCGTCTTCCCTAAACAAGGGAGGGTGGAGCGAGCGTGGTGTCCCGCATCCGCACGTACGCGCACCCCTATCCAAGGGCGCGCGGGGCGCGGGGGCACATTTCGGGAACCTCACACCGAACGAAGATCGATCTTTGAGAAGCAACACGCTCCTTGTAGCTGGTCAAAAATATCGTCGATCCTTGGTAACTGGTATTTGTTCCTCACCGTGACCCGATTCAACTCACGGTAATCTATGCATAACCTCATCGTCCCGTCTTTCTTCTTCACAAACAAAACTGGTGCACCCCATGGTGATACGCTAGGCCTAATGAGCTCCTTCTCCAACAATTCTTGTAATTTCTCCTTCAATTCTTTAAGTTCCGCCGGAGCCATTCTATAAGGTGCTTTAGAGATTGGGGTTGTCCCAGGTGCTAAGTCAATTAGGAATTCCACCTACCTCTCTGGTGGAAGTCCTGGTAATTCTTCAGGAAACACCTCTGTAAACTCCCTAACCACAAGAAGTGACTCAAGACTAACCTCTTCCTTACGTGTATCAGTAATATGCGCCAAATAACCTTGGTAACCCTTCCTTAACAGTCTACGGGCTTGCATTGACGAGATAAAACCTGTTAGGCCCATCGGCTTAGAACCCTTAAATCGAAACTCCGGTTCTCCTGGAATGCAAAATATTACCTCCTTCCCAAAACAGTCCACCTTAGCATGGAAGGCGGCCAACCAATCCATTCCCAAAATTATGTCAAAATTCCAAATATCTAAAGAAATAAGATCTATAGGCATTTCCCTACCCTCTAATTTCAACGAACAAGACCTATATACTGAACTCACTGGAATAGACTCCCCTGTTGGTGCATCTATAACTAACTCAATAGTTTCATGCGTTGTGCAAGGGATGTAGATATCACAGAATAGGTTGCACCCGGATCAATCAATGCATACAAACTACGAGAAAAGAGTTGGACGGTACCTGCCACCACGTGATTAGTAGCGCGAGCATCTCTTGCTGCTGTTAAAACAGGGCAATCTCTGACTTTGTGTCCCATCTTGCTGCAGTTAAAACAAGCTCATGTTTCCCTGTGGCAAGCCAATGTCAGATGCTTTCCCCCATAGGTCTTACAACTCTCAATCTGCCCCCGATTCGCATTCCATCTGTCCTGACCTTGGTCCTGTCTCTGATCTTGTCCTTGATTCCGATTCCGACTCCACTGATTTGACCCCTTGGATCTATTATCATCTGTGCTTCTCCTCTTGTGCCCATTGTAACTACCTCCTCGATGTCCTGACTAATCTCGAGAATTATTTCCTCAATAACCCGACTGATCCCGAGAATTATTTCCTCGATAACCCGACTGATCCCGCGAACTACCTCTGAGACCCTCAAAATCTCTCATTTTCTCCTCGCGCTTCTTTTGATAGTCTGCTGATACTCGTTCAAGAATTCTAGCCCAGTCGACAACTTCAGCATAAGTCTTCAACTGCAAGGTGTGGGTTCACGGGAAATGCACCCGCGCCTCGCGCCCCGCGCGCCCTTAGATAGGGGTGCACGTACGTGCGGATGTGGGACACCACTGCTCTCATTCCATCCTCCCTTGTTTAAGGGAGAACAAAATTAAAAGTGCGAGAGGAGTGCTGTCTAAGATAGCACGTTGGAATGCGTCTCGGTTGCCTTTAGTGGGTTTTTGATCAAATATGGGAACTTTTAGGTTTCCCGCATCAAGTTATCCCTTGTTTAGGGGATACCAGGATATGGGAATGCATCACCCTTTCATTCCCATTTTCCCTTTTTTAAGCGAAACCAGAAACCTGCAAAAAAAAAATGGTGTTGCGACGCCCCCACTATGGATTTTATAAAAATAGCCTTATGGCCTATTTCAGATCACTATGGGAGCTTTGGGTTTCCCGCATCAAGTTATCCCTTGTTTAGGGGATACCAGGATATGGGAATGCATCACCCTTTCATTCCCATTTTCCCTTTTTTAGAGGAAAACGGAAAAGTGCAGGAAAGGAATGTTGCAAGGCCCCACTGGATCCAAAATATTTTAGAGTCGCCATCTTTATTTTAAGGCAAAAATAAAGCAAAACCAAAAAAAGAAAAACCAGAGATTGTAAAACGGGTTCGGAGGCTAAGTTACGAGTTAGGAAGGTGCTAAGCACCCAACTCGCCCTTTCGGTCTCAAAAGTGGTTTTTGGCTAAAGTATGTTTTTTGTTATATTTATCTAGCAAATAAATAAAGCATTTAAAGACGGGAAAATAAAAGCAAATACATCTGTGGCTACATTATTTACGGACTTGCAGCCATTTCCTTACAATAATTACAAATATATTTAAAAATATTTGGCCATTATAACGGCTCTTTTACATAATATTTCCTAACTAAATCCGGGCAGCACAATGGCTTATATTCGCTATACTGGGCCGGATTTAAAGAAAAACTTTATAAAAAATAACGCCCTTAAAGGCTATTACCTTTTAGAGCGGGATGTGCTCGCTCTGTCCTTCAGGGAGAGAGAGTCTTTTTTGTTGTTGTTGTGTTGTTTGTTGTTGTGATTTGGGCAGAGTGACTGTTTGTTTCTGGTAGTTTTGGCTCGTTCAATCGGGCAGAATGACAGCTTATTTGTGGTTGTTTTGGCTTTTTTGGTTAGGCGGAATAACGACTTATTTTGTGTGTTTTTCGGCCTATTACTCGGGCAGAGTAACGGCTTACTTTATGGTTTTTGGGCCGGGGAAGTGGGGTGGATACCTAACTAAAAGGCTAGGGATCACTTTTAACCGGTGGGTTTTTATTTTGGCAGAGTTTGGACGGGGTTTCGAGGATTTGGTGGGCTAGACACTCCCTATCTCACTTCTCTCGCTACTCTCGGCGTTATAAGAACGTAGAGATTTTTCTTCAGCATTTTTGATCGATCAGTTCTCTCTTCCGAAGTGAGCCCCAGCACTCCTATTTATAGCTAGACGAAGGGACTGATCGGGAATTAAAAAATCCCTCAGCGTGTATCAATTCCTTGCACACCGGCCTTCGTCGCTTGTACAATGCGTTAAGTCTGGGAGGAACTGTAGCTTGGTTGGCGCCGACTTCACCTTGGCTTGGCGCGGCGCCAGATCCACCTTTTGGCCGCGCCAAGGTCCTATTCCAGTTTCAATTTTGGCACTTTCACCCCTGCATTTTACTGTTTTGCGCATCCTGCTTTGTCTTTCGCATTTTTGACTCATGTAACTTGACATTTGTTAAGTTTAAGCAGTTCTTGATATCCCATGTCAGAGTCACATATCAGGGGTGCGAAATTTGGGTGTCTACAGAGCCCCTCAACGATAGAGTCTATGGGTAACCCAAGGCTTACTAAGTAGACGAACATCATTGATAAACAATAGACTCTCCAATTTCGTTCAATTAAAATAGGAGAGAAATGCAATAGGTAACAGTTATAATGCAACAGTTTATGATGCTAACCAAACTCCATAACCTAGACATATTTAGTCAGTTATAACAGGTTATCGCAGTTTTTAAGCAGATATGTAAATGATGTGCTCTGATAGTCAGACCTACTAATGTAGGCTGCCTACGTATTCCTTAATAAAGGAAATCAGACCAAACGTAGTTCAGGCCAAGAACAAGCATGTTGCAATGGTAACAAACAAGCGTTGTGATGGTCGTGCCTACCGAGATAGGCTGCCTACGTATCCTTATCCAAGGAATCAGACCAAACGTAGTTCACCTCTGCCGGGGATTAAGTGCTGCAATGCAGACAAGTGTTATGCGGAAAGATAGTTGTAATATCCATTACAACCTAGTGAAAATAACGCATGTCAAAATGCAATACCCATTGCATCACAACACAAAACGCAATATCCATTGCGTTGTCACGAAACAAAATGCAATATCCATTGCATTAACACGGAAAACGGATGCAATATCCATTGCATCGCAACACAAAACGCAATATCCATTGCGTCGACACAAAACTTAATGCAATATCCATTGCATTAACACAGAAAATGGATGCAATATCCATTGCATCGCAACACAAAACGCAATATCCATTGCATCGACACAAAACTTAATGCAATATCCATTGCATTAACACGGAAAACGGATGCAATATCCATTGCATCGCAACACAAAACGCAATATCCATTGCCGACATTAAAACTTAATGCAATATCCATTGCATTAACACGGAAAACGGATGCAATATCCATTGCATCGCAACACAAAACGCAATATCCATTGCGTCGACACAAAACTTAATGCAATATCCATTGCATTAACATGGAAAGCGGATGCAATATCCATTGCATCGCAACACAAAATGCAATATCCATTGCGTCGCCACGAAACAAAATACAATATCCATTGCATTAACACAGAAAGCGGATGCAATATCCATTGCATCGCAACACAAAACGCAATATCCATTGCGTCGACACAAAACTTAATGCAATATCCATTGCATTAACACGGAAAACGGATGCAATATCCATTGCATCGCAACACAAAACGCAATATCCATTGCGTCGACACAAAACTTAATGCAATATCCATTGCATTAACACGGAAAGCGGATGCAATATCCATTGCATCGCAACACAAAACGCAATATCAATTGCGTCGACACAAAACTTAATGCAATATCCATTACATTAATACGGAAAGTGGATGCAATATCCATTGCATCGCAACACAAAACGCAATATCCATTGCGTCGCCACGAAACAAAATGCAATATCCATTGCATTAACACGGAAAACGGATGCAATATCCATTGCATCGCAACACAAAACGCAATATCCATTGCGTCGACACAAAACTTAATGCAATATCCATTGCATTAACACGGAAAACAGATGCAATATCCATTGCATCGCAATGCTGAATGCGATATCCATCGCATTAACATGGAAAGACAAATGCAATATCCATTGCATCGCATCAACACGGAAAGACGGATGCAATATCCATTGCATCGTAACGCTGAATGCGATATCCATCGCATCAACACGAAAAGACGGATGCAATATCCATTGCATCGCAACGCTGAATGCGATATCCATCGCATCAACACGGAAAAGCGGATGCAATATCCATTGCATCGCAACGCTGAATGCGATATCCATCGCATCAACACGGAAAGACGGATGCAATATCCATTGCATCGCAACGCTGAATGCGATATCCATCGCATCAACACGGAAAGACGGATGCAATATCCATTGCATCGCAACGCTGAATGCGATATCCATCGCATCAACACGAAAAGACGGATGTCGCGATGCATGTGCTGCGATGCAAGTACTGCAAAGGTAGTCTATCAAGTGTTGTGATGCATGAGATGTCTCCTCAGGAATGTTGCCTTCGTCGGAGGACAAGACCTTTCCCTCTGATCCGGGTTGTATGCCCCTTAAAAGAAAGTTTTCTAGCACATCGATTGATGTCTGGAATTCAATGTCTCCTCAGGTACGAAGTCTTCGTTGGAGTACAAAGCCTTTCCCTTGCCCCGGGGATGTCTGCCCCGTTTGGAAAGTCTTCCACAAATGCACAGAAAAGGGGTAAAAAGCCTACCTTTTCTTACCGTTGCTTTGTCTTTACGACTTCTGTCGTTGCTGCTCTTTTGTTGTTGTATTTTCTGGCTTTTCTCCCCATTTGTCGGCTGATCTGCTGGGGATATGGACTTCACTTTTTGTAACTTTTGATGATGTTGTGGAGGATCTTTGGGAGGTGATCCTTGGCAAGATGCTGGCAGAACATTCATAGGTCGATACGGCGGAAGACCTGATAAGATGCAGTAGAAAGATGCAAGCATGCGAATGAAACCCTTTCTTTTTTAAAAAAAACTTTTAAATGTGCATGTGTACCATCTATTTCTTAAACATGTTAAGACAAGATAAGGCACGGTGATGGAAATGTAATATAAGAGCTTGAGATGTGACTTTTAGTTGGCTTTGGAGGGTTATGTGTATAGGAGTTGATATTTGAAATGGAGGCGGATGATGTGTTGGGTCAGTTTTCAGTCTTTTGACTAGTGCATCATTCAAAAAAAAAAAAGGAATTCAACCGGGACTAGTGAGCCCTACTAATCAATGCCTCGGAGGAACCATTTTTTTCTTTTCTCTTTTTTTTTTTTTTTTTTTTTTGTTCGTGCTCTAACTTTTGCCTAGGCCGCCCTTTCGAGTTTTCAACCTAACGAGCTTTTACCTTATAGGGGGCCAGTCTTTAAATGCATGCGAGGATGAGCTGCTTATTCTTGAGGGATCACGACTTTGTAGCCTTTTTGCTCCTTCAGGCAGAGATGGAAATGACAGCTGTCTCTGGAGATGATGAGTCTTTGTGTATCCAATGAGTTTGGCGAGAGAAGTCCCAGGATGAATTTAATCAACCAAATTTTGTAAGATGGGATGGGAAAGTTTCTGAAGAGATTAACTGGAGACAGCCCCAGAAAGACTCGATTGAGAGAGACTTTTGTGGGAGACAGGAATGAGTATGCTCACAAAAAGTGGATGACTCTAATGGACAAAAAGAAGAGTCATGATCCAGAGTTTATCACCGAGTATCACAGGTTTTATGGACCCTACTTAACATTTATTTTTGATAATTTTATGTGTCTTTAGCAAGGAGTTCTGTCCTGGATCCAGATCACGTTGCATCCGATTGAAATAGAGCTATAGGTGGAAACTAGGTTAGGGTATAGTGTTCAAGCATTTAGGATGGTTTAGCTTTAGAATTGAGGATCTGATTGGCCTCTTGCTCAAAGGTATTTTGGGTCATGGGTTTGATTATTTTAGGAAAGGCGATCGCAAAGCGATCATTGGGTGGCCTTTTAGGCTATGGGTTTGGATGAGAATTTGGTCTCCAGACCTGGTTGTAGGTATGGTTGGGAGGTCGGCTTTTGGCTTTGGTTGCGGGTCATGGGGTTGTCCAAGAGTGATTGATGTTTTTTTTTTGTTGCGAGAGAAAGATTTTGAGGACATTGCTCAAGAGAGGCTCCCTTTTTTTTTTTTTTTTGCGAGAAAGAAATTTCTTTTTTTTTTGTCTCTTTTTTTTTACCTCTCGGAGCAAATTGAGAGAGTGCTTGAAGAGATACTCGTCTTCTCTCTCTTAGGATAAAAAAAGATTGTCATTCTTGGTGAATATATATAAGGGTGGAGCAGCCCCAGTTTTGAGAAGCTGGGTTTTAGAGATGGTTAGGCTTTGGCAATTGATGGATTTGTTCAGGCATTTGGAAGAGGTTGGGTGTATGGTTGGAAGCCCCTAGTGTACCGTTTAATAGCTTGGCCGCAATGGGTCAAAGGTGATTCTGGTATAGACAACTTGCCTGCTCTGGATTTCATGTGTTCTTAAAAGTTTTCAGGTCCATATCCTCTTGATGACTCATCATCAACTCGTGTAGATTTATCATGTTTTTTTTCATGAGTTGACTCGTCATCTTCATCTTTTCTTTTAAGTAGATATTTCGGCGATATGTGGTGCTCAGAGATCAAGAAGAAGACTCGACAAGCTAATATAGGAAAAGCAAGAATTTTATCAGGCTTGAATATAGATAAATACTTTTAGAAGGCTCAGTTTGAAGACTCGGCTGGGCTTTCAAAATAACGAAGACCAAATGAGCATACTCTGCAAGGATAAGCTGTAGGTATTAATATGGGCTAAGAAGATACCTCTGGGGTTTGAAAGCCCCTAGTCCTGAATTGTTGTGTATGATCCCTGAGTTGCTTGACTTTTCTGGACTTCTCAGCTTTCCAGACTTTTCTGCTTTCCTGGCTGTCTCAGTTTTTCCAACTTTCTTTTCTTTTCTGGCTTCTTATCGGTCATTCTTCTTCTTCTTTTTCATCATTTTTCTCTTTTTTTCTTTTCTTGCTTTTTGCTTTTTTTTTTTTCCTTTTTTTTTTTTTTTTGAGGTGGTAGACCTTGACATCTCAAAGTAGGACTTGCTAGATTTTTTTTTTTTAATTAATAATGACTGATGCACTTATCAACTGGTGATGGCAATTGAAAATAATAGTGAGGGGGAATTTCCTGTCTTTACATGTTTTGGGAAACAAAAGACAACATATAGAGAAACCTTTCTCTCTCTCTTTTTTTTTTTTTTTTTGAAGACTCTTTTTTTTAGAGAGAACGAAATCTCTCTTTTTGTTTTGTTTTTTTTTAAACAATCTTTTTTTTTTTTTGAAATGAGATGTAATGATTACGTACCTCTGGATGGTTCTCTCAGGAGAGCAAATGATAGTAGTCAATTTTTTTTATTTTCCAGCCCTTGCAAAATTGTTAGTGGTACCAGAAAACAACAAGGATCCCAAAATTTATGAAAATTGACACTGAGCTGAAAATAGTTGCTTCCTGGAGATTTTATTTGACAAAAGGACATTCAAAGGTACAAAGAGTCTTTGGGGGTGTATATACAAGGGTATTCTAGGGTATTTTTCACTTTTTACTAGAGACAATCATGGGTGCGGCTTCTCGATGATTTGGCCATCAATAAGATCTTGGATGGCATTTCTAAGCTTATAACACTTATCAGTGGGATGACCACTGCTACAATGATACTCGCAATACTGAGAGTGGTCACATATGTCTGATAGCTTTGGTGCAGGTCGATAATTTTCCATTGGTTTCAAAACCCCTTGTGCCATTAAGCCTTGGAAAATCAGGGACATTGGGGCATTCAGTTCATCATAATGCCTACTTTTTGCTCGGTAAGGTCCTATGAGGTTCTTATTGACGTTACTGTTTCCTTCAACAGAGTTGGCATATTTATTTGTCTCATATGACCATGGCGCATTACTGTACTTACCAGGTGGAATTCTTTCAACCACGTTGACTTCTTCCGAAGATTCTTCATCTGACTCAGAGTTACAGAGTGAAGTTGGGGGTGTATGTGCATCAATCTCTAGGGATCCCATGCGTACTTCTTCATCAATACGGACTCCTATCTCCACTATTTCTTTAAAATTGTTATAAGGGAGATACCGCATGCGTTCTAAGTAAATGGGCTGGAGGTTTTTGATGAACATTCTGCATGATTCAGCCGGATCAAGTCTGTCTAAAGTCTGGGAGACTTTATCCTTCCATCTGGCTGTAATTCTGCGAACGTTTCATTTTCTTTTTGGGTGTATGCTGATGTGCGCGAACGCAACACGGGCAAGATTACCCGGTCGTATCAAGTAATAAAGTTTGAAGTACGAGTCGATCCCACGAGGAATGCGCGTAATTCTCACTCCAACTAAGTACCGAAATTATGCTAACTAATTATATTTAAGCAAAAATAAAATGAATTAAAATCTAAAAATATAAACAACTTAGAAAGCAATTAAATCTAATCTGCTGCGGAGGTGGTTTGGCAACAACAAATCAAGATAAAAAAATATAGGAGCGCATTATTTCTAGTTTAGCCGGTGTTTAATTTAATCCTCTTTTTGCTTTTCTTTAACTCAAGTCTTGGTAGTCGGATGCGCTATTTTATTCGCTACGGGCTTTCGCTACGTATAGCAAATCTAGCTATCTCTCAACCTTGCTACGGGCTCATATCATCACAACACATAACACAGGGGAGAAAATAATTGCATGTGTAAACAAGCATCCAAAGACTATCTACGCGCGATCTCCTTTCGGTCTCACGCCACGCAAACTACTATTGTGATTTTCGGAATAACAGGAAGGGCTTTCGCTTCGTATCCTATCATTCTAGTGATCATCTAATGGTTCGTTACGCCATTAAAAGCATTAAAAAAACACAATAATAACCAAACGCATGGGTAATACTTCGCAAAAGAATCTCTCTATATTTTTCTACAAGTCATGTTGGTAGCCGAGACTATTAAATTGGCTAACTATGGGCTCTCGCATCTTATAGTCAACCCTAATCTCCCCAACCCCGCGAATGGCTAAGGTGGTTCGATCGCGTGTCAAATCTAGTCTCACTTTGGCTATCGGTGTGTGTCACAAAACACCAACTATTAAATTGATTGGTCCGAAATAAATAGGTAGCTCTCGCGAATCCTAAATATTTCTAAAATCATTTAATTATTGGCCAGATAATTAAAAGCATTAATTTCACAAAATAATAACCAACATGCTTGTGTACTAAATAAAGAAATAAATTAAATTAAAACACTACATTTAACATAGAAAAATAATTGCATTTCCATAAATATTTTAAGTACAAACCAAATCAACAATTACAAAATAAATCATCCCAAGAAAATACAACAATAAATCAAAAGATAGGTTGAAAGAATTAAACCAAGTGTTGCTCGAATCCGGGGTTGAAATATTTTGCAAATGCATCCTTGGCTCTCGATTTGAAGCTCCAAACCTTCAATGGTGATCAAACATCGGAGGAATGGAAGAAATTTGAGATGAAATGGGGCTGGTGCCCCATTTAGGGCTTGCAGCCCCGAATGGGGACTTCCTGTTTTTCGAAAATGAGGTTACTGGAAACAAAATGGAGGAGGCAGCAAGAGGGCCGAACAGACAGGGGTATTTTCGGCAAAGCAATGGAGAAATAAGGGCTGAAAGGGAAAGAAAAATAAGGTTGGGTCGCGGCTGGCAAACGGGGCAAACCAAGGAGGGGTCACGGGTCGCTCGAGGTAAAATGGGTTGGTGGATGAGAGGTAAAGTGGGTTGGCACGCGGGTTGATGGGCTGGAGTGGGCTGGGATACACGCGGGTTAGACCCGATCCAGATGGAGGAACCGCGGGTCGTGCTAGTGGTGTGGATGCGGCAGACGCTGACAAGTGGCTCCATCAGGAGCTCGACAACGCGCAAGGGACTCCTGTGCAATTGCGCCGGCTGCCCTTCATTTTCCATTAATTGCTCCGGTACCCCTAATCCTTCAGAAATTGGCGCCGCATTCCAGAATTTCCCAGACTATGCAGAATGGTCCTCAGTTAACTCCATCAACCTCCGTTAGCCTCTGAATGCCTTGGAACTCTTCTTGACAGACTTAACGGACTTTGACCAAATACTTTCCAAATTAACTTTTAAGCCTGGAATTGCCTCGAACTTCGTGCTAAACACCGTATAGAAGCTTGATTATGCATGGAAACCTATATTAAGCACAAAAACACAAATAATAATATTTCCAAAGCATAATTAACTCAAAAATAGCACAAAATAAAAGAAAATTCCCTGGAAAATTCGTGGAAATCTTGCGCTCATCACACCCCCAAACTTAAGCTTTGATCGTCCCGAGCAAAGAAAATGAATTATGGAAATGCTCGAGAACAACTTGAAATGATGGCGGCGCTCAAATAAGATCCCACAAGCATTACCATTTTGGAGATCAACCAAAAGATTATAAATATGCATAATGGAGGTATGAATTGATTCATATGCTATCAAACAATCCTCAAACAATCATTCATACCATAAAACATTTTTTTACCCAACAGTAGCAATGCTATAGCTTAGATTGAACGGCCAACCGAAATACCAAATGCGAGCCCAACTAGAAGAGTCATTAACTACATTTTTTTTTTTACAAAGCAAGTCTTGAACACACGGTATAACAATATCAATAGGACTTTTCAAGCTTGTAATGTTCAGCCAAGGTTTGGGCTACAAATGAAGGATAAGATAGCAAGTCAAGAGAGCAAAGAATTTGAAGTCTTCACATTATAACTAGCTTCATGAAAGCACAACTCTTCAAATTAACCACAAACTCACTTCAACAACCCCTTAAACATTAAACTTTGGGTTGAAGAAAGCATCTCATCTACCACAACAATTAAGCACCATCCTTATATCTCCTTGAGTAAATTAAGAACAATGGCATTTTTTTTTCTTTTGTGTCCACCCTTTATTTTTCTTTTCTTTTCTTTCTTTTTCATTGCTTTCAAAGGGGGCTCTTTTCTTTTTCATTTCATTTTTTTTTCACCACCAATCAACAACAATTTTCAAATTCCCAACATCAATATTAATGAACACAAAACCTTCATGAAGCATACACTTCCCAACAAGATTACAAAAATAAAATAAATCATTTCAAATCATGCTCTCTTGAAGGGCGACAGCTAAAGTGTATAGGTTCATGGGATAAGATAATGTGGGTATAAGAAATGAAGTCGAATGGAGGTCATTGTGTGCTCTAGGCACACGCCATTCTTTATATGAGCTCAACGGGGACACTAGGCATATATGACCTGTCTTGATGTTACACGTGGATTTTCTCGGCTTTTTAGTTTGAGCACAAGCAAGCAAGCACATCATATTAAGAAATAGAAAGAAAAGCGGGGGATCTATCTATTCCTATTAATTACAAAATTTGTCTTATATCCCCAAAATAAAATGGCAGAATGAATGCAAATATGTACAAATTTTGCGGAATAATAAAAATAATAAACAGAAAGAAATAATAATACAGAGCCGAAAATAAAGCAATATTAAAAAATAAAGCCCCGGACCTTTTATTGTGTTGCCCGGAATTTTATTGCAAACATATATATGACATATATATATATATATATATATATATATATATATAATTTATTTTTTTGAAAACTTTTTTTCGAATTTTTTTTTTTTTG
Source organism: Codonopsis lanceolata (assembly GCA_013146195.2). NCBI lineage: Eukaryota > Viridiplantae > Streptophyta > Magnoliopsida > Asterales > Campanulaceae > Codonopsis > Codonopsis lanceolata. The sequence goes on along the minus strand of CM028382.1, from coordinate 53,089,375 downwards.
CTTTTTCTTTTTTTATAAAAATGAATATTTTTAAATATACATGTAACAGCTATTGGAACGAAACTGTTACAAGATGGAGGATCATATCCACAAATATAGACACGGGTGTATAGGAACGCAATATTCAAATGCATAAATTAATATAACAAACATACTTTAGCCAGAAATAAAGAAAAACAAAAAAAATTGAGTCTAGCCCTCCATTTTATTTAAAATAAAACGATCTCCCGAGCAGAGTCGCCACTGTGGGTTCCCAGGAAATGCGCCCGCGCCCCGCGCGCCCTTGGATAGGGGTGCGCGTACGTGCGGATGCGGGACACCATTGCTCTCATTCCATCCTCCCTTGTTTAGGGGAGAATGAAATTAAAAGTGCGAGATGAGTGCTGTCTAAGATAGCACGTTGGAATGCGCCTCGATTGTCCTTTAGTGGGTTTTTGATCCAATATGGGAACTTTTGGGTTTCCCGCATCAAGTTATCTCTTATTTATGGGATACCAAGATATGGGAATGCATCACCCTTTCATTCCCATTTTCCCTTTTTTAAGGGAAAACGGAAAAGTGCAAAAAAAAAAAGGGTGTTGCGACGCCCCCACTATGGATTTTATAAAAATAGCCTTATGGCCTATTTCAGATCACTATGGGAGTTTTGGGTTTCCCGCATCAAGTTATCCCTTGTTTAGGGGATACCAGGATATGGGAATGCATCACCCTTTCATTCATATTTTCCCTTTTTTAGGGGAAAACGAAAAAGTGCAGGAAAGGAGTGTTGCGAGGCCCCACTTGATCCAAAATGTTTTAGAGTCGCCATCTTTATTTTAAGGCAAAAATAAAGCAAAACCAAAAAAACAAAAACCAGAGATTGTAAAACGGGTTCGGAGGCTTAGTTACGAGTTGGGAAGCTGCTAGGCACCCAACTCGCCCTTTCGGTCTCAAAAGTGGTTTTTGGCTAAAGTATGCTTTTTGTTATATTTATCTAGCAAATAAATAAAGCATTTAAAGACAGGAAAATAAAAGCAAATACATCCGTGTCTACATTATTTACGGACTTGCAGCCATTTCCTTACAATAAATATAAATATATTTAAAAATATTTGGCCATTATAACGGCTCTTTTACATAATATTTCCTAACTAAATCTGGGCAGCACAACGGCTTATATTCGCTACATTGGGCCGGATTTAAGGAAAAAACTTTATAAAAAATAACGCCCTTAAAGGCTATTACCTTTTAGAGCGGGATGTGCTCGCTCTGTCCTTCAGGGAGAGGGAGTCTTTTTTGTTGTTGTTGTGTTGTTTGTTGTTGTGATTTGAGCAGAGTGACTGCTTGTTTCTGGTAGTTTTGGCTCGTTCACTCGGGCAGAATGACGGCTTATTTGTGGTTGTTTTGGCTTTTTTAGTTGGGCGGAATAACGGCTTATTTTGTGTGTTTTTCGGCCTATTACTCGGGCAGAGTAACGGCTTACTTTATGGTTTTTGGGCCTGGGAAGTGGGGTGGATACCTAACTAAAAGGCTAGGGATCACTTTTAACCGGTGGGTTTTTGTTTTGGCGGAGTTTGGACGGGGTTTCGAGGCTTTGGTGGGCTAGACATTCCCTATCTCACTTCTCTCGCTACTCTCGGCGTTATAAGAACGCAAAGATTTTTCTTCAAGGTTTTTGATCGATCAGTTCTCTCTTCCGAAGTGAGCCCCAGCACTCCTATTTATAGCTGGACGAAGGGACTGATCGGGAATTAAAAAATCCCTCAGCGCGTATCAATTCCTTGCACAGGCCTTAAATCGCTTGTACAATGCGTTAAGTCAGGAGGCGTAGCTTGGTTGGCGCCGACTTCACCTTGGCTTGGCGCGGCGCCAGATCCACCTTTTGGCCGCGCCAAGGTCCTATTCCAGTTTCAATTTTGGCACTTTCACCTCTCGCATTTTACTGTTTTGCGCATCCTGCTTTGTCTTTCGTATTTTTGACTCATGTAACTTGACATTTGTTAAGTTTAAGCAGTTCTTGATATCCCATGTCAAAGTCACATATCAGGGGTACGAAATTGGGGTGTCTACACAAGGCTACTAAGAGATGACTAATTTTCCCATCGAGGCCTCTTTCAAACATTCTGGCCTTTTGCTTCTCATTCTCAATGAGACCAGGAGCGTATTTTGATAGCTCCGTGAATTTGACAGCATACTTATCCACCGTCATCTTTCCTTGTTCCAGATTTAGAAACTCAACCAGCTTACCGTCCTGCACACTTTCCGGAAAATATTTCTTGTAGAAGACCTCGAAGAAGGTCTCCCATGTGTATTCTTCTGCCCCAGTTGCTTCAACAGTTCTCATCTCAGACTGCCACCACTGATCAGCCTCTCCTTCGAACTTGAAATTGGCGAGGTTGACCTTTTGCTCACTTGTGAGGGTCATCGTTCTAAAAATTTTCTTCATACTTTCAACCCATTCCTCAGGTTTAATGGTGCCTGGCACGCTTGAGAAGGGCTTAGGGCTTCTCTTCTGAAATATGTCAAGGGGGTCTTTTGCTACTGTTCGAGGTTGAGGAACCACAGGCGGAGGTTGTGGTGCTGCAGGCTGAGGTTGTGGTGCAACGACTTCTTGACTCCTATTTCCCACAAGGGCTTGCGCTATAGTCTGAAGTAACGCAAACAGAGTAGGGTCTAGTAGAGTTGCATTAGGTTGGTTTACTGCATGCTCTAGTTCATTAGTGTTTACGTTTGGTGGGGGTACACCATTTTCCCCCACAATTTTGAAAGTTGAGTCCTCAATGACCCTACCAGCTGTAGTACCCCTTCCACGTCCACGTCCACGTCCACATCCACGAGTTTCGGTGCGACCTCCACGTGCCATTAGGTACTGAGATATAAACGACATGGGGTTAAATAATGTCTAAAATTTCATCACACTGAAAATGGTTCTCGTTATTCGGTATGATGTAAATGGGAGCAACTTACATAATTGTTACATAATATCATTTTAATTCAAAACTTATCTTATTATCTTGCGCACTCAAAACGTATATCAGTACGGACATAGTTGTAAGGAATATTGATGAACATTCAAATAAATCCTCAAATTTATTAATTCAAAAAAAAATTCCAACATCTCAAAATTTGGGTACATTTAGAGTATCTCATGTCTTATAACTAAAACAACCCTCTAAACAAACTTAACGACTAGGGTAACTATAAAACGAAAATAACTAGTGTAACGTTCTATCTAGTTTTCTGTCTCCTCTTCATCTTCCTCTAAGTCTTCCGGATTTTCTTCCACCACTGGTCCATTATCTATGGCCAATTGGACCGCGTCCCAAACGTTCTTAGCCAAGAAGTTGGTGTTGCTCAGCCTCGCTTCAACTTCCGCGTTGGCTCTCCTAGCAACTTCTATTTCGTCAAAGTGTCTAAACAAGGCATTTTGTGTCAACTCTAATGTCTTCATCATTTCCTTGACTTGTTGTAGTAGAGCTTCGTTTTCATTCACTAGCAACTGGTTACCATTTCTTAGCAATTGGTTTTCGTTCCTTAGCAGCTGGTTCTCCTGCTCCAAGACATGGTTAATTTCATCGAGTTCGGCTACCCTAGCGTGCATCGTATTCAATCTCGTTCTAGCAGCTGTCACGGGTGGAGCGACCCTTGCCCTACTTGTATTGTTACGCGCCATTTCCTACAAGTAACACGAGTATATTAGTTTAACGAAAATAATAATTTCTTAATCATCAGTGAGATCATAACTTAGCTATAATCACCACTTAATGCTAGTATCATAATCCTATCGTAATGTCACTTCTTATTATTAACTGTTCCTAAATCTTAAGACCATCCGGATCTAAGGCCTAAGCTTTGATACCAATCTGTAACGCCCCAAACTTGAGTCCCACTACATGGGCCCAAATTTGGCCACGTCACTACAATTTCAAACTTAATTAAAGACTAATCAAACGTCACCCAACCAAAAATTACAAAAGTCTCCAATTTAAAAATACAGTCATCCAAAATAAATTACGAAACAAATTCTACCAAAATTAACTATGTCTCCAATAAATTTCAAAACTTATAAATTCGCCTTATAAGTCTTGATTCCTTCACGGGTATCCTCTACCTCAAGCTTTGTCCTTAATTTCGACCTGGAAGAAGAGGGTTGTGAAAAGTGAGCGAACAAAGCTCAGTAAGATCATACGTCGCCCCTCTGGTTTCTAAGGAGGGGTGACTCAAAGAATAATCGTGCTCTAAGTAAAACAGAATTTAGAAATTTGATAACTTGCAAAAATCAAAGATAGATATCGATCGACAAGAATATAAATCCTTTTTAAAAAATGGAGAGTTCAAACAAATCATTATGGATCAAATAAGTTTGTCATTACTGGTTGTCTCATACCAGCTAGTAATAACCGAAGATTCAAAATATTTATTAGGATCACATAAGGGTCTATTGACCAAGAACCAAATCCCCCGAAGGGTACACAAATCCCCCAAAGGGTACATAAATCCCCCGAAGGGTACATAAATCCCCCGAAGGGTACACAAATCCCCTAAAGGGTACAAAATTAAGGTATATCCGGATAACCGCACTCACAGGCCAAGTGGTGCAACTTCAATTATTTCAAATGTTGTCACGAAAATCCCCGTGACGGGTTGTTCATACTTAGTGATCATAAATAGTTTCAAACATGAATAGTAATGTTGATGTACTATTATCAAAATTTGTCATTTTCGATACCAAGGAGTATACCGACAAGGTTTACAAATACAAAGCAATTTCTCAATAACAAAGGTATTTCATAAAAAATCATAGACATGAAATATGCGAAACGAAGATATAATGAAGATATCCAACAAAGCTAACGACGGAGTCAAAGCAACTACCGACATGAGGTCGGGAATGGAAAATGAAAGAACGAATGATTTCAAGAATTTGCGGAAGCCTAACATTAAAAGTATTTTTTTATATTTTTTCAAAGAACCTAAAAGAAACGTAATCACTTACCTTGTTAAGGTGTGCTCACGACAAAGTCTCGAACTGCAACTGAAACCATAATTCGTCTTGCCCAAAACTAATTTAAACAAAACACTAAAATTAAAATTATGAATTTCGGGTCTTATTATTTCTGAGCTTAAATAACCTAACAAAAGTAAAAAAAAATACAAATGACAACTAATTAATTGTTAAAGGTTTAAGGGGGTCATTTGTAAATAACGGAAATAATTAATTATGTCCAAAAGCCTAAGGGGAAAAGACGAAAATTCCATCATCTTCTTCATGAAGCTCCCTGCTTCGGCTTCTTTCTATAACTTTTTGTTTCCTCCCACCAATACAATATTATATCTACCATACATATATATCAATATAATCATACCTATATTTTTTAAAACAAGATTATCATGCTTCAAACTTTAAAGAGTACCTACTGCCTTCAATTCAACTAAAACACAAGAACCCACTTAAGGCTTACATGAAGATTCACACTAATTGTTTTTGGTTCTAAAGATAGGAAAGATCAATTACAAATTATCTCATTCGTCCCGATTAACTACAAAGGAAGGTAAGGCGGAAGTTTACCTCAGTTTTTCTTTCTTGTCGGAGCACACGCACAACCAAAAATTTTTCAACCGTACTGTTCTGTTGACGCTTCTCCCGCTCTCTCTCGACTCTACTAAAACAAAACCTCAAAGCATCGGTAGAATATCTTATAAATCACAACCCACTTTGTGATTGATTCACACCCGAACTCTTGTTCAACCGAGGGAAGACTTCTTTTCAGAGACAATCACAGTAAAGATATATCCCTGAGAGATTATCTTAATGTTATTATTATTTAATATTATAATATTATAACACCTTCCCCTATTGTTATATATACGTATATGGCTAAAAAAAATCCCAATTGCGGGTGGAGCCCATTTAACAAAAATAAATAAAATTATTTTATTTTATTATTATTGTTATTATTTTTTTTTTTTTTTAACGGCCCAAATTCGAAATTTATCCAAAACCGAAACTAGACCCAAAATAATTTGATCAGCCCAAAACAATGTAATTAAATTATATTATAATTTACCATTTCATACTAGCATTTTCGGGGTATTACAGGGTGACTAATAGTTAAGTACAACAAACTTCTTATCATATTTCTACACAAAATGTGGGATGACCTGATTTGGGCTTTCAAATGTAAAACACTCTCAAGATTGAATGTCTTCACCAAGTAATGTGCATAATTGGCTTGAGAGATGAACATCCAGTCGCATGTTAAATTTTCCAATTCATAGGACTTATTTTTGGAAATATATATTCCAAAAACATTGTCATAAATGGGTCTAGAAACCAAATACCACACATAATTTTTCACAAATGTTTCCATAAGCAAAAATTGATTACATTCCTTTCGCATGGTATTTATCAACAATTCTTCTTTTAAAGTCTCAACCACAATTTTATGTTCAACATTGGAGACAAAACAACAATTATTTACCTTTTTGTATTGAACAGATAAGCATGTTAATCCCACCATTTCACGGTAGTCTACTCTCTTTTTTCTCCTTGTCTGTATTCCATCATTTACATCACCGATGACTAGGGATATTTCTGACTCGGTCATTAACCACTTCCATCTCATTCAATTTAGTTTGCTCAAAGGATGAAACTGTTTCAAGAACAACATTTTCGGATGTGCCATCAGATGTTCCAACATCTGGAGCAACATCAATCTTCCTTGTTGTTTTCTCATTATGAATACTATCAATAACCTGAGATATGGGATGGGCATTCTGAATTTTGTTGGGAATGTATATGGTATGATCAGTACCAGTTTCAAAATTTTCAGAGTAAATTTCCTGAACTGCTGGGGCTGATGATATACTCGATGATGCATCATCGGGTGTATCATTTGTACTCGGGTTTTCTGCAAAACCTGGATTTTTCAATTCTGATTTAGGAATAGGTCCAGATGCAGTAGGTTCTGGAAATTCAGGTTCTGAAACTTCAACAAATGGTGTAGAGAAACTCTCTTTAAGCAAACCTGTAAAATCATCTTCAACAATTCTGTGGCCAAGATCAATGAGGTCATAAAAAATAACATTTATAGATTTCATAATAGTCTTTGTTCTAAGATTAAAAACTCTATATGTACGACTATTAAGAGAATAACCCATGAACACACATTTGTCACCTTTGGAATCAAATATGCAAAAATGATCCCTATCATTCAACAAATAGCACACACACCCAAACACATGGAAATACTTCACATTTAGTTGACTATCATTCAAAATCTCGTATGGGGTCATGGTGCAACCCGATCTCAAGTAGACACGGTTACCAACGTGACACGTAGTGTTTAAAGCTTCGAACCAAAAGCGTTTTGACAAATTTTTAGAACACAACAAGACTCTTGCCTTCTCTTGCAATGTGCGATTCTTTCTCTCCGTCACTCCGTTTTGTTGTGAAGTTTTAGGAGCGGAGTACTCATGAGCAATCCCTTTCAAATCGTAATAAGTGGAAAACGAGGCTTTTTCATTTTCCGTGCCATAATCTCATCTAATCCTTTTTATTTTTAGACCATACAAGTTCATAACACGGCGATACCAAAACTGAAAGGCCTTAAAAGTATCAGATTTTTCTTTCAAAAATATTACCCATGTATATCTAGAAAAATCATCCACACACAGAAAAAAGTACTTCTTTCTACCTAAACTCTCCACTTCAATGGGACCCATGAGGTCAATATGTATCATCTCAAGACATCTAGTGGAGGGATAATATTGAATTTTAGGGTGTGAAACTCTGGTTTGTTTTCCCTTTTGGCAAAGTCCACATACACTAACATTCTTAGTGTTCAAACAAGGTAAACCCCTTACAGCCTCATATCTCACAAGTTCATCAAGTTTACGATAACTAACATGTCCTAACTTTTGATTCCACAATTTAGTTTCATCAATATTAGTATTATGACAAAAATGAACAATATTAACCATGTAACAATTATTTGATGATCTTGTACCTGCAAAAACACACTTGTTAAACAAATCATAAACCTCACAAGACTTTTTGTCAAACTTTACTTGAAGATTGTCATCACACAATTGGCTAATGCTAATCAAATTAACTTTAAGTCCTACAACGTGATATACGTTGTTGAGCTTATGTAAGCCACCAACATCCAATGTTCATTTTCCTACTATCCTACCTTTTGCACCTCCACCATAGGTGACCATACCTCCATTGCACAATGTGTTGTTTGTCAAGTTCTCTCGTATACCTGTCATGTGGCGAGAACAGCCACTATTGAAGTACCAAGTACCTAGGATATGAGATTTGAAAGATGTAAAAGAAACTTGACAGTTCAAATCAGTTTTTGGAACCCATATGGCTCTGGAAAAATTATGCACATGAGGTTTTGTTTGTTTCGGCGGATGATGTTCCTGATGTGCTACCTGATAAGGTTCCTGATGATGCATCATTAGGTACGTCATCTTGTTCTGGGCAGCAAATTTTTTTTGGTTTCCAACCGAATTCTTAGCAAGATCAGCCCTTCTTTTGTGACAAAGAGGTCTAATATGACCTAGTTCATAACAATAATGACAAACATACCTCCTTTTACAATGTTTAAAATTTTTCACAAACTCATTTTGTTTTTGAGAAGAACATGAAAGTCCCTCTCATTCTTTAACAAAAAACTATAGGTTTGAAACTCAATCTAGTAGTACATTTTTGACCAACTCTCGAAGCTTCATCAAGCTTGCTCTTACCTCTATTCTTTTTGGAAAAAGTCTCATTAGCCTTTTCAAGTTCGGATCTTAATTTTTTAATTTCATCATCTTTTTTGGCGAGCAATGTTTCCAATCTAACTATGGATACTTTCGGTTCATCATTCTCATTTTAGAGAAAATGAATTTGTTTATCCATAATTTCCAAATTAGAATCCTCACAATCAAATTATAATCCTCACAATTAGATTCACCATACTTAACACTTTCAGTGTTCTCAACTATTGAGGAGTTGAAACACAAAAGATCTAGCAAACAGTCCTCAGATGAGGTATCCAATGACGTATCATTGTTAGCCTCATCAAACAAAATCTGTTCAAAATTTTCATGAAGAGCAGTTGTTTCTTCAAAAACAGAAAAAATAATCAGATCTCACACATCTTTTTCTTCTTTACTATCACTAATAGTGGAGATAAAATTCAAATTCAAACATTTTTTGCGTAACGTGTTGACACATTGATTTGTATAATGACCATAGCATGAACACACACGACATTGAACATACTCAAGGTTTAGGGTACATGCCTGCTCATCAATGGATTTGATGTAAGCCGACATCTTATCCTTCCATTTCGAATAATTAATCAAATCAAGAGTAGAAGGTTGAAAAACCGAAACACTTTGAAAATCCATCATTGCTACAACAGAACTGTCATTTGGTAAGGCTAAACGTAGTCTCTAATACCAAATGAAATGTTATGTGAAGCTAGGATTTGTAAAAAGACAACACTTGCTGAAACAGTCACAAATAATGTATCTAATGATACATCATTTCATGAGTCATCAAGTGTAAACAGCAGCGGAATAAATAATAAACGAATCAAACAGAGTGACACCATGCTATAATTTATGTCTACAAGTAAAACACTTGTAGACGATGCCTCATGGCAAAACTTCCACTAGATTAAAAGATTACAATTGCTTAAAATATGAAAATAAATTATTTAGAGAGTGGAAATCATTACGAAAACTCCTAAGTGAGAAGATGTATCTAATATATGCTAAACACTCTTGAATACATAGCAAATCAAAAGATTACGAAGAGTGTAGGGCAAAACAGTGAACTGCAAAATTGATGAGTCTTCTGATGATGCATTATTGGGTGGCTCATGGGTTTCGTGACAGCCTTTCTACGTGCAAAAATCTCTCTAAAAATTCTCTGCTTGGTTCATTTCGTCCAAGGCTGATTCATACTTATATATAGCTCCTAGAGAAACTTGTCCACCAAGAAAAACAACTCAATACGGCAATGTTTGGATTAGGAAAGAGTTATTAAAGAAATAAACCTCTAATCCTACAAGTTAGGGATTGCCATATTAGAGTCCTAAACAAGTCAATAACCAAACAACCTGCCAAATATACTAGAAAGGTAATAACAATCCATATCCCTTAAAGATAGGACACGACAAGGAGTGAAAAATAAACACCCGTAGGGAATCTAATCTCCAACAAACCTCACCAGCAGGCTTGCTACGGATTTATAGTTCCAACCTCAACTACGTCGACCAGCAGGCCTTTGTTCTATCAAGGACTGCACGTGCAATCTACAGAGAAAAAACTGCAGCCATTCAGAAACGTAAAGGTGTTCAAGCCTCAAAAGTCAATATGACCTAAAAGGCCTGAAAACTCATAACCTACAAAAATCTAGTTGGATACTATTCTACATTAACCAATAGATATTATAATACCCCATCCCACATTAGGTAGGTGTGGGAATTGTATTAGATTTATAAGGTGGTCGCACACTACCTCTAGGCACCAACATTATCCATGGACACATCAACTCCATCTGATAGGCAACTTGTCAAAGATCTTCAGAGTAATTCTTTATCCAACAAACTTTAAGATCAACAATGTTCCAACGGATAGAAGATCACTCAAAAGATCTCAACGGATCTAAAGACCTCTGTCTATAAAAGATAATCCTCCTCTTCCTTTCTTAATAGTGTGAAGCCAAGTGAGCAAGCTGTACGTGATCGAGTAGATCGTCAAGGCAGTGAGATCCACAAGGAGATCGTCTTCAACAACGATCAACTTAGATCTTCACAAGAGATCACAGTGAAATAATTCAGACCTTAGCAAAACATTTTATATGGGTTGCTAGGAAAAAAAGAGAAAATGAGAAGAGATAGATCAGAAAATCAACAAGTCAGAGATCGGTGTCTTGATCAAGAACTCCTTTCTTGATTTGAGTTCTTCAACCTTCTTCGAAGAACTCAGTCTCTAACAGAGCTACAAAGACTTATTCTTAGCTAGAGGCCAAACACTTCAGATTTGTTGAAGATAGATCCTGAAAGATGCCCAGAGAAGATGAAGAGCTATATGTCTGCATTGCATTCATACTTATAGATTTGTACTTTATTGCAAGTGATGTTGGTTGTGCAATCATAGATCATCATATGGAGTCGAGTGCTTTGCACTCAGTCACTCAGATATTTCTTATCTGAGTGACCTTAAAAATTATCTTCTCATATCTATCTCTCGTTGTCGTTTCCTCCTTCAGTCTTTGCTTAGGATATTCAGTTATGAATTCTTGAGTAGGGGTTGAAGATCAGGAGAAAGAGGATAGATAAATTAAATATAGAGTCTAGGTTGATATATTAAGTATATTTGTTTTTGAGCAAATGTCTGTTGAATTTTAATATAAGATATTTATCAAACTCAGCCCTAATTCATCTATTAGCTTTCATAAACTGTTTTACTTCTTTGAAAGCTAACATTCTATGATTCCTTACATCTGTATTTAGAGAAGGATTAAGTATGTTGTTGTTCTGAATATATATTTGTGTACAGCTACTTAAGACTTCTTTGATAAATTGTTAATCCGCAATCTTTCCGCTGCTAAATTCCTTTTACATGCTTACAGTTTGTCAGCAAAGCTCATTACTCTGCTCAAGAGCAAGCATGTTGTCATGTGCTACCAGCAGACCTACTAAGAAAGTGTGCTGTCATGTGGTAGCATCAGACCTTCTTCAGATTGCTTTTGTCTACAAATGTGTTCTTTCCCATTCGTTATAAATGTTCGAAGTTGATTTTTAAATTGGCATTATAGGCTATTCACCCCCCCCCCCTCTAGCCTTTTTGAACATACATTGTGGACCAGCAGGTTGAGTCAGAACAGGTCGTGTTAAGACGGGTGCCGGGCTAAAACGAGTCGGCCCGTCTCAACCCGACTTTTCCCAAAAAAAAAAACATAAATTTATAGCATAAAAAATCACAAGTAGAAATGGATAACGAGGTTGACCCGCTTTAACCCGACACGATCTAACCCGTTAATATTATTAGGTCGAAACGGGTTACCCGTTTCAACAAAAAAATATTAATGGGTTGGGTTGGGTGGGTTAATGGGTAATGAGTTGTAATTGATAGACTTACTAATAAGTATATAGCCAACAACTTCATATATAAATATGTATGTATACGTATTTAGGGACCACCAAACACATAAATCAGCTAATAGCGTACAATTATAACATAGATCTCGAGCCCTAACTATGTGAATACAACAGCGTCAAAATTACGTAGGGAGAGATTTACTATTCTGGTTGTCCTAGTCGACTCGAGGATTAGTCTTTGGCAGTCTTGTTGATGTAGTTTGACTCTAGGCCTGACAATTACAACCTGAAACCCGTTAACCCACCCGACCTGAAAATTATATATCCAACCCAAACCATGAATATTTTTAGGTCGAAACGGAAACAGTTTCGACCCAAAAAAATTATCGAGTTTGGTTAAAGCGGGTCGAACACGTTGCCCATTCCAATTCTATAGTGTTTACCAGTGTTCTAAAAATCGCCCTAGGTGCCGGCCCTACGCCGTATTTATGCCAAATCGGACATAATAAATCAACGGGGAAGAAAATAGTCGATTAGGTGCTCTAGTCGCCGACTAGTCGCTCGTGACACCAACATAATGAGTTGAAGAAACGGCAAAGAAGTAGCGGTCAAAGATGGAGGGCCATTTCCGGAAGATGAGGCTGGCAGCATGTCGGCTGGAACGTCACCTTCGATTATGTTGCATCGTTGAGGGTTGTGTTGTAGAATTGCGAGATCCCTTGTAGATGTTTCTGTTAGACCACAACTTGCTTGCTTTAAGACGAAGAAAGAAGGACAATGGGGAGCTACCGGCTGCCATATTTTGTAGAGAGAAAATGGAAAACGGTAAAGAAAGTAAAGTATACTCCTATTATGGATGGAGAAGGTGAGCATTTGACGGTGACGAGAGAGAGAGAGATGAAGGGAGGCAGGTATAGTCGTATAGAGTGCACATAGAGTTGTATTGGGAAAAGAGTGAAAGACTTGAACACTGAAAAGTTTGTCTTGGAGGGTGGCCATGTGATAGAATATTAATTAAATAAGGTGATTGAAATAGTATAGAGTATTATGAAATCAAAAGAGCTAAAGTAAAAGGAAGTCTATCTAAAGTAGACTAGGCCAAAAAACATATCTATACATGTGATTTTACTGGTATGTTATATTAAGAGTATTATGTATCGAGTATTAAGTATTTATGTTTATGTGTTGTTGAGTAATGACTATTGAGTATTAACTGGGTATTAATTTTTTTATTTTGATATTATTTTGTGATATTTTTTATTAGTATATTAGTATATTTATGTTTATAATCTTAAGAACAATTATCAAAATATGAGTAATTATGTGTTAATTCTAGACCATGACTAGTTCCCGCCTAGGTTATGGATTTTTTATTTGGGGTGGGGGGGATTCAGGTTAAGATGGGTCGACCTGTTACCCGTTTCAACATGTTTGATATTTGGATTTTAATGGGTTTCGACGCGTTACTCAACTCATACCCGACACAACCCACCCAATTGTCAAGCCTAAGTTTGACTTGTCACTCATATTTCTACACGTAGAAGAGTTATCCAATACAAAAAAAAAAAACACTACTCAGTATATCTAGAGCAATTATGTGACACCTCTCGATCACTGATCCAAGTGTTGGTATAATGGTACATAGTTGGAATATCACACCACATCTTCTTAGTAACATGACGTGACCAGATTGAGTGACCCGTTAAAAGGATAAACAGACCCATATAATAAGGTTTATGTATGTATATATGTGGCTATGTGCCACATCCTCCTTGGACCAACAATAATTAAATAAAGGGTGATAAGCGGGCCGGTACCATGCGGCAGAATTATAACTGCAAAAGTCCACCATTATTTTTTTAAAACCGCTGCAGTGCACTTTTTGGGGAAAAATGATGAAAATACCCTTAATAAAGGAAAGGTGTGTGGATAAAGCCACGGTCCAAATTTGGGCGTCGCAAGAAAAAAAATTGGACATCGTTAAAAAATTTAGGCATAGTTCAAATTTTTGGGCATTGCAATGCAAAAACCATAGCCCAAAATTTGGGCATTGCAAAGAAAAAAATTGGGCGTCGCAAGGAAAAATTTTGGGCATCGTTAATGAAGGAAAGACGCGCACACAAAGCCACTGTCCCAATTTGGGCGTCGGTCAAAAATTTTGGGCGTTGTTCAAAAAATTTGGGCATCGCTCAAAAGCCACTACCCAAATTTGGGCATCGCAATGCAAAAATTGGGTTTCGCAATTAAAAAATTGGGCATCGTAATGCATTTGGGCTTCGCAATGTAAAAAATCACTGCCCGATTTTGGGAATCGGTACACAAAAGAAAACATTGAAAGTGGAAAAAGAATTCTATAACAACAAAAGCAATGCATCAACAAAGCCAGATATAGGCCTCAGGGATCCATATGCATTAAGTCCATAAAAAAAACTCAAGAAATATGCACAACACTCGAACATTAGTGATGCAGAATTCGAAAGAACAAAGAGAGTAGCACCATCATAACCAAAACCAACTACAACTTATTTTCCTAAGAAATTACAGAATATGATGAATTTCATAAGCAAGCCAGACAAGGAGACATGAATCGAAACATATGATTCCACATTGAAACAAATGATGCTCGAATCGAAATCAACGATGCCAGAATCGAAACCTACATTGCCCGCATCGAAACTATCAATGCCCGAATCGAAACCAACGATGTTGAATCGAAACCAATGATGCCCGAATCGAAACCAATGATGTCGCATCGAAACCATCGATCTCACATCGAAACCTACGATGCCCATTAAGATCGAATGAAATCCTCCGATATGTAAACCCCTCCGGTTCCCAATCAATGTCGAATCAACTCTTTTGCTATCATCAATTCATCAATACTCCCCGACACAAGCACAACCATACATCTCTTTCCCTTTTGCACCCAGCGTCGATGGAGAGCCATGGAAGGACTAGGAAAACCTCCTTTCTTGCAACCCTTAGCAAAGAGTTTGACTCTATGAGCTACTTTAAGATAATTTCTTACATAGAAGAGAAGTAAGATTCCCCTTTCGGTCCATAGATGCATGAGAAATTCTTAGATCCACAATCGAGAAGGTATGTGAGGATTCTATTTCGGAAGCGCAAAGGGGGGAAGCTCGTACATGTTATAGGGCAATTTTGGAAGAAAATAATAAAAATGCTCTTATTTAGTTGGAAAATAAAATGAGGCACTGGAGCGGTTATAAATCTCAAAAAAGGTACTGGCCTGCAATTATTCCTTAAATAAATAAAATGTGTATCTGTATTTATGTGTGAGTCTAGGCACCTAAAATGTCAGTTGCCAACAAAGATATCTAAAAACAATTGCAGTTTGCAAAGTCTAAAAATGATGCTACATGGTATCTTGTGGTGTCTTGTATATCTGCATTAATAATACTAAAGCCCAACTAGTTTAAGTCCAACAATATTTGGTTGCCATACAAAATATCCAGCACCTTTAAACATTTACAACATTTAGTAGATAATTGGGAGAAATTTGAGTCGGTCTCATGTGATGGAATTATAACCAGAAAAGTCTCATATATTTGTTTTAAACCGCTAAAGTATACTTTTGGAGGGAAAATGACAAATATACCCTTAATGAAGGAAAGACGCACGGACAAAGCTACTGCCCAAATTTGGGCATTTGAAGAAAAAATATTGGGTGTCACTCAAAATTTTGGGCATCTCAAAATTTTGGGCATCGTTCCCACTCCCTACCATCACCTCACTTTGAATCCCCCCCCAAACCCATCATTTCCCATGTAACTCTCTCTCTCTCTCTCTCTCTCTCTCTCTCTCTCTCTCTCTCTCTCTCTCTCGCTCTCTTTCTCATCTCCTCATTAATACTCCCCTACCCCTTCCCACTTCCCACTGTCAACTCACTTTGAATCCCTCAAAACCCATCATTTCCAAATAACTCTCTCTCTCATCTCATTCAATTCTTCAATTCTCTCTATCTATCTCCTCACTTTGAATAATACACAATAATCACTTTTTTCCTTTTGGTACATTTTAATTCAATATCAAAGTTGCTCGTCATTTCTCCCCCACCAAAACACCCAACGATGGACTCATTCCTCAATAAAAAAACGACAAACCCACCTCCCCAGCCACCGATTCCAAGAAATACCACCCAAAACCATCAAACTCTGACCTCAAACCCAGTTGCAATTCAACGAGAAAGATGCAGAAAATACGGCATCACATGAGGTATGATGCATAAAATTTAGGCATCGCAAGCGGTACGATGTAGAAAATTGGGCATCGTAAGTTCCTAAATAATCTGTGTTGTGTTAAAGTATCTGTGTTGGTGCTTCTTACACAGACATTTAGCTTTTCCTTCTTTTGCAACAATATACTTGAAGTACTTCATCCAATTTTTGTCTTCTTCATTTGTGTTTTAATGGTTGTATTTATATGAACATTTTCAAAATCTCAACAAAGTGACTGACGTGAATTACTCGTATATTTGATAAATTGCATTTTGGTCATTCTGTAATCTACGATGTGTATGTGTTTGTTGAAAATTCTTTCATAACTCTTCACTATTGTTCAGTTGTTGAATTCCATTTTTGATAAAGTGATGTTTGAAAATGGCAAAAAACAGATCAGCCCTTCCCTGCTATATTATGTAACAGACCCACTTCTAGCAAAAACATCGAACACGGAGAGGTGGTAAGTCGAAATAAAGTGCATTTTAGGAAGAAAAAAAATAAAAAAGTACTTTTATGGTTAAAATAAAAAACAACGAACTTCAGCGATTAACATTTCAGAAAAGGGGACCGACCCGCAATTATGTCTTGATAATTTGTAGTTGGACTCGGTAGAGTCCAATTAATGAAGGTCAGCTGGCCCAACTCTTACCATGGATTTAATGGGCTTTCATATCACAGTCTAAACTTGTTCTTTAAATTTGTTAGGGAAAATTTGAGTCGGTACACTTTGTCGGATTTTCAACCACTATAATTCCCAACATTTTTTCAAACCGCTAAAAAACACTTTCATGCATCGCGATGCATGAATTTTGCATCGCGAAACATGAGATTGAAATGTAGCAGCTTGAAAAAAATATTGAGGATTAAAGCTATTGAAAATCTACCAAAGTGTACTGGACCATAATTTTCTCAAATTTGTTCTACTATTGATCCATCAATAGGGATGGTAACTCATAAAGTTTGTGTTGAATTAGTCATTTACCGAGCCTACTTCTACTCTTAATTAGGCCCAACAACTGGGTCGGTTGAGACGGGTAATGGGCTTAAGCGGGTTGAAATCGTAAGAACTCGAATATCGAATGGATCGAAATGGATAGGGTTAGATCGGGTACCGGGTTAAAACAGGTCCACCCGTCTTAACCTGAATTCTCCCCCCCCCCCCAAGAATCCATACATTTATAGAATAAAAAACTATCGAACCAAAACAGGTAACAGGTCTGACCCGCTTTAACCTGACCAAACCCGCTAATATTTTTAGGTTAAAACGGGTTACTCGTTTTGAGATGAAAATGCTAACTGATTGAGTTAGATCAGGTATTTTTCAAGTTCGGTTGGGTCATTGGTGGGTTAACATGTTCTGAATTGTAATTGTTGGGCCTAACAGCGATTATAAATTCCAAAGTGATTTTAAGCATTCCGAACACAATATAATCACTTTTAAGAATGATTGGAATTTAAAATTAATTTTGGAAGTATCAATTAAGAACTTGCTTTTGCTAAAACGCAACTCAAACCAAAGTCACCCGACTATTTCCATCATTTTACTCGTTTCTCTCCTCCCTCTACCTTCTTTAACTGTAACGACCCGACTCGGATTCCAACACGAAATCCCAAGGTCGTGCCGCTGGAACTAACATAAGAAAAGGACAAGCACTTGCTAAACTGTAGTGCAAGTCGAACAGTCGAGCTAACACGCTTTACACGTGAACATAAAGCCGCACTAAAATACGGTATTTCAAAAATCAAATCAACGGAAGCAATAAGGAAAGAAGTCCCAAGCATGAAGCTCGAAACTAACGCCAATGAAACCAAGTGAGACATTATCTCTCAAAGGAGGAGAAACAAAACTCGCGTGTCGCAACATTGCGGACGCCGAACAAACCATCGGCACTCCAGGCCGGCGTTTCAACAAAGAACCAACCTGATATAACAAATACCCAACGGCTAAAGCATACCGGGGTCAACCAACAACTATAAAAATTAGAATAAGGAAATTCCCCAAAGCTACTGCATGACCGGGAGACAACTGAAATAAATACTAACCACAAACAAGGCACGACACAACACGTCGGCCCAACAAATAACCAACGCAAATACCCGAGTATTCTACCCGACTGTAAAGTCTAAATAACTTTACAAAATGTTGATCTCACAAGAATAGCAAAGTACATGAAATCAATGACAATGCTAAAAAAGGAACAATACTCCACAAGCTACTACTCGGGAAAGTCGGCTACTACAAACACGAACCACACGATCTAATCTTGATCTATCGATCAGCTGCGCACTGCTACAGTCACGATCTACTCTACCTCAGTTCAGCTATCAGTTACTGCAACTAAAAACAAGTACGAAATGAGTCATAATGACCCAACACGATACTACAATATATATAGAACATATAATTATGTAACATAAACATAACCATGGTGTCATTTTATAAATGACAGAAAAACCCGTGAGGAGGCGTCGTATCGTTTCGATACTCCACAAGATATCTATTTCTTCTTACTTACTAAACCGTCCAAATGAACCAGTGTGTAATTCCCTGTTCAAACACAAATCAAATGAATTAGAAGGTAGTTCCCATAAAACATCATATGCAAGTATACATATCATTATATATACAAATCAAGCTATTCACATTATTACTACGTGTAAGGGTGCATATTTATATTTATATACCTATATCAGTATGTATATCTCTATATATACATATTAAATCTCCCATATAATCATCATGCATAAGTGTGCATATATATATATATATATATATATATATATATCATATATAAGTATGTATATCTCTATATATATACATATCAATTCTCTCATATATTAGTCATGTATAAGGGTGCATATGTATATACACATTTCAAGTCTTCCATATAACACCAACCAACATGGTCAATAAGATCTCATGTTCACTAACACTTTGTTATCACATAAGTGCCCATAGTAAGTCACATAAAGGATAGAGAAGATACCAAATCACTTTCGTCGTATTGCTCCTACAATCACAATTGTTAATCATATCGTGCCAGTGATACACGTGTTCAGGTATCAAAGTACCGAGCTCTCTTCTCGGGTCTGAGCTCTCTACTCAGGAAAATAGCACTAGCCAATGTGCTCAATTGGTTACGACAAAGGGGGCTACTTCCCCACTGTAGCTAGTAGTGGAGGGGTGTGTGAAAACCGAATCTGGTATGGCGATACATTGCAACCACGAATCTCATAATTCATGAAGACAATGCATCGTCCCACCTTCAACATGAAAACTCAAGTAATGCCAGCTGGACTTATATGCAATGCACAAGTAGATGTTTACTTGCTAATTCTCAAGTAGATATAATGATCTACTAAACTCATACGACTATGCATATTGTTACAATAATCACAAAACCACAATAGGAGCTCATTTGAGTCTCTAAATCATAAGTGTCAAGTTGTTCACTCTATTCGATTCAAGTCCCAAAAGCTAGTAATCTAGTCAAATGGAATATAATCATCATAGGATCTCACAACGATCCTCGTAAGGTTCAATTGTTCCTTAACTCGACTCCGTTGAGTCTTTACTACAATTCCAACCAAATAGAGTTTGAACACTATATGTGTTCCAAGACTCTTCTCTATGTTCTCGTTTGAGGCATAGCAAGGTTCTCGTTCCATTTAGGAATCTTAGTTCAAAGTCCCAAGTCAATTATATAAGGGAAGCCTAAGTTGATTATTGTGAAATCAAGCTTAGTTCAATTTTGATTCATGATTCCACTTAATAGTAGAACCCAAGTTCATCACAATTCATTAACTGTAGAACCGATCAGGCACGAAGGCAAATACATTCAATATGCTCATAAGTCATATCATAGAAACACGTAGAAGATTGAATTCTTGACAATGTAGGAAATCATGCATTTAGTCATAATATAAAATATACACAGTATTCCATATTCACTTATAAAATTCAGCAGAGTCACAACATAACCATCAGTCCATTATGTACTATCCAAGACTACTCCGTTAGTCTAGGATCATGAAGCCATTTACTAAACTCTTCCTACAGTAGTAACTTATTCAATAACGCAAAAGTCGATAGTAGTCAAAAACTTAAGCAACACTAGAGCGGTAATAACTCGTAAGGTCAAACCATACCGGTGAGTCTTAGATAACAACATGGTTATCCTAGCGACTTATACAAGTAGACTCCATGTATAGAGTACTAAAGGTAGTCCCAATCTAAATCCTCTCAATTATGCATTTTTTTCACACAATCATATAAACCGCATAAGAACTCGATGGAGTCTTATAAGCACACATATCAAACATGCATTTCAGTTCATCCCAAAGTCACGTAAACTAATACATTAGTCTAACGAACTACAAACGTCGTAGGGATCGAATGTGGAGTCGGTATTGTTCAATAACTCCCTAATCTCAACTCCGGTGAGTCATTTCTAAAATTCAACCAAGTGGAGCATAGATACTAAATGCATCCCATTGCTCAATTCTATGTTCTCCGTTCATTAAGAACTTAATAACTAAGCCGTTCATGACCTTAAACTATCCATAAACACATTCTCGAATTTCAAACCCTAGAATCGGTGATTTTGTTAAACCTACAATTGAAACATATTCTTTCACAAGAGTTGATCCTAGGCTTATATAGAACAACATTCATGCTTTGCACAAAGTCAAAATCACAACTTCATAAAGAAATCATAAAATCCTACACACATTTTATAGATTGAATTGGAGGATTCTACTTCACAAAAAGTGTTCCTAAGCATGATTAGAACAACATTAATGAAGGGAACATGTCATAATATTTAACATGAAAATTTGGGAATTGTCAACTCACCTTTAGCCTATGATTAATGGTTGGAAGGAAGATTAAACCAAGGATTGTTGTAGAGGAGAGCAAGGCCTTCGATTCGGCGGTCTCGGATCGCCGATCGGATCACCGGAACTTCGGCAAATGGTCACCCAAGTTAGGGTTCTTCCTATGGACGAAAATGGAGGTTACTCTCAGCAAAATGATGAGCTTGGTGATCACTAATGGCTGCCAAGGCTGAAAATTTGTTTATATACTTCCCAAGAAGACCACAATCCAAGTGATGGAGGTTATGTGGTTTCTTATTGGCTAAGGAATGCAAGCCCTTGATAAGGATTCATCCAATGGTTTAGAGAGGTTGTAATAGGGTCAACAAAGGAGGCTTGACTCACTAAAGACGTCCAAGGGACAAGGGTATTGAAGACTTAAACCAAAAACTAGCCAAAAACCCGTATGTGTGAATTTCTGACCAATTTCCAGATTGTTGTTACTGGACAGTCGATCTTGTAAAATCGACCATAAATAGCTCACAACTCCAAATGAGGTGATTTTTTATTTTTCTAAAATTAGACTCATTAAAATATATTTTAGAATTTTAAATTACTCAATTTGGACTTATATTCATCAAAATAAAGTTACAACAAAATCAAGTACATAAGCTGATTTCAGAATTCTGGCACAGCCGTAAGTCAAGACCTAAATGAGGCACTTATACACCTTGGAAAATTACCAAATTTTACAGGGAGTAACCTAACAAATTAAGGTAAAACATAATAAATTTTTAGAAAATTATCTATAGTAGATTGGTACCAGAATTTTCCCGAAGTTCGCCCAAAAACAGGACTGAATCTGTGAAGTGATATATTGGTCATCTTATTTCCAAATGCAACAAATCTATGAACATTGGTTGTGCAAGCATGAGAAATACTAGTACACTTGGTCTAGAACTTAAATGAACTTCTCGCAAGTTGAAAGCACAAACAATACAAGCAACGAAGGCAAACACGAGAAACCCTAAGACTCAAACGATGCAACTAAGCTTCCAAACTTTCAACCAAGCATACTATGATCAAGATGAACATTATAAATCTCATATGCAAGGTACTAAGACTCCAATGAGACCTAGTTAAGTGCTAACATGCTAAGACGAACACTCAACGCATTAACAACAAAGCATGCAACGCATGGAAGGCAATCACTCTACTATGATCATAACCAACTTAATGCAAGCATGAAATGAATGAAACGAAGTCTCTAGCATGTTAAGACATACAATAAACATGCTATAATGATGTTATACATGTAAAGGGGTTTGGGTTCTCACACTACGCGAGAAAACTCTCAACCGAGTCAAGTAACGAACAGCGTTGGTATACGACTTGTAACTTTAACTAGTTAAAGTCTATGGAACATATGGAATTAAGGTATTGACTTCTAGATAGCCTACCTACACAAATCAAGGTTCTTTCCTCAAGTTTAGTAAGTGAGATCACGGTTAAACGGCAAGCAAAACGAGAAAGTCAAATACACGAAGGTTCGGGGTCTTACATTAACCCTAGACAAATGTGAAATTTAGTTATCTTACAAGCACAGCCTAGTAAAAAAATACCTGCTTCTTTCTTTCTTCAAAATGCTCCCTTCAAAACATGAGGAGAAAGGAAATGATTGGATTTGTAGAGATAGACTAGAGGGGAGGAGGAGAGAGGAGGCCTGACTTCAATTTGGAGAGTGGATGGATACCTGACTTTGAGTGTTATAGTGGGTTTAAGGGGAATGGTGAAGGGACGAATGATTGGATTTGGAAAGAGAGAGGACTTTTAATATAAAATGTGGACCTTAAGTGACTATATTTAATCTGCCTCAAAAGACATTTGAGCCTCTCTTAGGCAAAGGGGCTCTCTACTACACTGGCCCATTATGCTGTACAGAACTACTATGGGTCTGACCCATGCATGACAAGCCAACCGTAATCCCTCAGTTATAAATAAACCCTACTAACTCATAGTATGAGATCTTTCTTCTATAGTTTTCACTCCACACACGAGGGCTATGTGCCCTCCTGTTTTATACACTGGACTAATAAACACGCCGAATGGTTTTTGGCGGGGACCCTCCCCGCCAGCTCACGGTGGATTCATTTTGTAGATGTGCATACAGTCAGATATCCAACTCAGACGATGATTCTACGACTGATCTAGTCAACGGACGATTCACGTACGACCACAACTTTCGGCACCCTTGGTACGATGATATTTTTGCATCATTAGTTTGGTTCCGTTGCCGGGAATTTTTTTTTTTCGTTTCTTCCAATCACAGCCTCAATTGGCAACGATTGAGTGAAGTTCGAGTACCATTTGATCCACTGTAGTTATAATAGAAGGCCAGGAAGAACTCGATGGAGAACGGAAGCATGTATTAAAAATCTACGGCGGAGAAAGGAAGCACGTATTGAAAATCTGACATCACCCATGGATTTGCCTTAGAGCATCACCATTGTAAAAAATACACCCTTCTTATAGAACTTCCTATTAAGAATTCACTTTTAAACAATGGTAAAAATATTCTTATCCATCCATGTAGGAGGGAGAAAAAAAACTTCCAAAATAGGAAGTTCACTGTTTACATTGGGAAGGGGAGCCGGACTTCTGAATGTGAGGGGAGGGGGCGGTTTTTTGGGGAAGGGGGCCTGATCACTTTTATTGTTTGGGGGGGCCATGTGGAGTGTGTGTGTGGGGGGGGGCATGTGTTTTATATATAATTTATTAATTAAATTATAAATTTAAAAATTTAAAAATAATAATGTAATTATTATTTTTAAATTAATTATTTAATTATACGAAATATTTAAATATGAAATATATTAAATAACATGAAATAAATTTATTTGTTGATAAGTATAAAAATAAGAATGAAGTGTAAAATTAATGAGGTGGCAGTGGGACCCAGTTAAGAATATGTTAAGAATAGTATACAATGGGAAGATATATTCTTAAGTGGGTAAGAAGAGAAAAGTGTGTAGGTGGCAGTGGGACCCAATTAAGAAGTTGTGTAATAATATTAAACATTGGGGATGCTCTTAGCTAAACAAGCAAGGTGACACAAAAATCACCACCATTGGAGTCCAAGCACTCCCTCATGTGCCGCCACGAGTTACTCGAGGTGTCCCGCCTTCATTACGCACTTAAAACACTCCAGCCAACAAAATCAGATTTTTTTCGAGCAACAAACACAGAAAACTAACACCAGCAATGGTTTCACATGGACTAGATGAAGCAAACACCGTAAAAATCTCCCCCATCGGACTTCATATGCGCCGTCAATCCATGCTTGAAGCGGCTGAAAACTTGTTGGAGTTCTACGTATTCAATACGTTGAATCCATGAATTCCATAATGCCAACAACTTTACTAAATTCCATTCAGACCCTCAAACTTCAATAAGTTCCACCCAATTCCATCGAGGTGTATTCTTTCCATTTATGGCCCTCCAATTTTGCAAATTCTACTCGCATGACTTTGTTTTACGTGTTGCATTACATAATTACTTAACAGAGCATGATTTGAATATTTAAATTAACATATATGATTACTTTATTGCTCCGAATTAGTATGAGACGACAATAACTTATAGAATATGCCTGTAATCAATATGTGACGAGATTGAGCTATAATTTTGGAACATTAATTTCCTTTAAAATTATTGATTATGATAATTAATAATACAATTATAATTCGATGTTACACGAGATAGCTATAAGCCTATAATCAAATAAATTACCATGTTATAAATACATATGAAATGACGACTTGGCATGATAATTATAGTAACCGATTGAAATTATTATTAGTTGGTGATTAGTGGATGACATTTAAATGTGACAATTACTATAGGACATAAATTGAAGTAATTATGATGAATTTATCTCATAACTATGTCATGTTTACTGCAAATTGTCCACCATAATGATGCATGTTACGCTATATTACACCAATGCATGCAATTAAATACATTTTGCATTCGCAAACATGTGTATATCACCTCCCTTACGCGCCTTGTGCTTTTACTAATCACCGGTTGCACATGAAAAAGAAAATACATACTCACCGTCTTATGAAGTGTGACATATCAATGGGGTTAATTATATTCTATATCTGATTATTTATTTTCCCAAGCATGACAAAGGGTAATGAAATTAATTTATTCATCACTACGCCTAAATCATGCATGAACTCTAATCATATTTTGATCGCATAAGACGCATCAACCAATTAACAGCTCTCGTGTTAGTATGTTATTAATACCCAGGTAATATACGGTTAACAGAGCCGATAGGCAGTCTCCGGATAGGGTCATGCCTAGTTAGCTCGTCGCCAAGGAAGCTGGGCCATGCCCGCCTGGCAATTATCTGGATGTCTACTAAACAGAGTAGTAGGGGCAATGCCCGATACGCCTTAGTAACTACCGAGCACATTACGAGATTTTTATTGTTAACTACACTCCCCGCTCGAGTTTACTCACGGTTGAGCTTTATTGTATCCTCCCGCTAGAGTTTACTCGTGGTCGAGTAGATCATGTGCCCTCTTGCGCTTACGCTCCCCACTCGAGTTTACTCGCGGCTGAGCATTATATTGTCCTCCCGTTCGAGTATTACTCGTGGTTGAGTAGTACACAACGCCTACCTGCGCTTACACTCCCCGCTCGAGTTTACTCGCGACTGAACATTATATTATCCTCCCACTCGAGTGTTACTCGCGGTTGAGTACTACACATCGCCTACCTGCGCCTACGCTCCTCGTTCAAGTTTACTCATTGTTGAGCTTTATATTGTCCTCCCACTCGAGTGTTACTCATGGTTGAGTAGTACCCCGCGCCTACATGCGCTTATGCTCTCCCTACCCGAGTTTACTCGCTGCTGAGCCATATATTATCCTCCCGTTTGAGTTTACTCCCAGTCGAGTAGATTATGCGCCTTCTCACGCTTACGCTCCCCGCTCAAGTTTACTCGCGGCTGAGCTTTATATTGTACTCCCGCTCGAGTGTTACTTGCGATTGAGTCGTACACAACGCCTACCTGCGCTTATGCTCCCCACTCGAGTTTACTCGCGGCTGAGCTTTATATTGTCCCCACGCTCAAGTGTTACTCATAGTTGAGTAATACACAACGCCTACCTGCGCTTATGCTCCCCGCTCGAGTTTACTCGCAACTGAGCTTTATATTGTCATCCCGCTCGAATGTTACTCGTAGTTGAGTAGTACACATCACCTACCTACGCTTATGCTCCCCGCTCAATTTTACTCGCGACTGAGCATTATATTGTCCTCCCACTCGAGTATTACTCGTGGTTGAGTAGTGCACAGCGCTTACGCTCCCCGCTCGAGTTTAGCTGAGCATTGAATTGTCCTCTCGCTCGAGTGTTACTCACAGTTGCATAGTACTCGCGCCTACCTGCGCTTATGCTCCCCGCTCGAGTTTACTCATGGTTGAGCCATATATTATCCTCCCGTTCGAGTTTACTCGCGGTCGAGTAGATTACGCGCCTTCCCACGCTTATGATCCCTACTCGAGTTTACTCGCGACTAGGCTTTATATTGCTCCTATGCGCTTACGCTCCCCGTTGAGCATCCTACTGCTGAGTTTCTCACTAGAGCATTTCGCTTCTTGAAGACCCTCACCTCGTGAGGCTGCTCGATTTCTTGAAGACCCTCACCATGGTAAGGCTACTGGATTTTTCAAAGACCCTCAACACAGTGAGGTTGCTGGATTTTTCGAAGACCCTCACCACGGTGGCTGCTTGATTTTTGAAGACCTTCACCACGGTGAGGCTACTGGATTTCTTGAAGACCCTCACCACGTTGAGGTTGCTAGATTCTTCGAAGACCCTCACCATGTTGAGGTTGCTGGCCTTCTTGAAGACCCTCACTACGTTCAAGTACATTATCCTCTTGCTCCAGCATCTCGCGGTTGAGCTTTACATTATCCTCTCACTCAAGCATCTTGCGGTTGAGTAGATTATCCTCCCGCTCGAGCATCTCGCGGTCGAGCTTTATTTTATCCTCCCGCTATAGTATCTCGCGATTGAGTAGATGTCCTGTTTGTCAGAAAATTATACTTCTTACCTTTGAGATAAATCCCAAGGAATAAGGACTAGGGGCTACTAAAGTGACTATATTTAATCTGCTAAGAATTCTCCTAAGTAACATTTTGGAAGAAGGGGATCTTGTATCAGTGTCTATCATAGTGTTTGAAGTAGTTTGTGAGTGATAGAGAAGAGGGAAGGAAGGTCTCTATAAATACTCGCTGAGGCAAGACAATGGACCGACTCATTTAAGAGTGAAAAAGTCCTTTCCAACTACTCTTCAATAAAAGTTATACGGGGAAGAGTAAGAGTTGGTATAAATTTCTAGATATCCGGTAAAGTTACCTTTTTGGAAAGCTTAAAAGATTTTGAAAAGTAGGTTTGGCTTTCTTGAAAGAAGGAAACATCTTTAAGTGGATAAAATCTTTTCAGTGGGATTTGACAAAACAAATCCCTTTTCAGAAGAGTGTTTTGGGAAGTACAATTTCCACATTTCAAAGTCATTTTATCTTTACCGAGATTCTATGAAATCTGTCTTTAGCTTTTAAGAAATAGTCAGTTTCTAAAGCTTTACCTCGACCTTTGTAGAAATTGCAAAAATACCCATGTAGTTTGCACATTGTCTACTAAGGTGAAAAACTTCTATAAGTCAGCACATACAACTGAGCTTATGAAGTACCGAGAAACAGAAGAGTACTTCAAAGAAAATGAGGCAACAAACCAGATGAGTAAATCACATATCATACTGTAAGACAAGAAAGGAAGCAAAGTATGATAGGAGAAATTACTCTAGCTATATATTGCTTTTGAGAAAAGAGTAGACAAGAGTAGAGCAAGCAAATATAAAGCTATGCAGAGATGATATATTCAAGATCATGATTAGCAGGGAATCATAAATGAAAAACAGATATATCATAATCCAGAAGGAAGAAGACTGCATCAGGTGAATAGGATTCTGTACATTCAGTCAAAGCTTTTAGAACTTGATGAGAGATAATAAAGTGTGGTTATTGATCTTTGGAGAATACACATTCCTGAATAAGAATCAAGAATATCTTTAGCAACATTTTATGAGCTTTAGGAAGCTCCAGAAAAATCTAGATACTGGAATAAGTATTTCAAGAAGATCAGTGAGAAGGAAAGACTGGATCTTGAATTTCTTATTCTCCCTTGGTCGTTTTGTGCAAAGATAGAGATTTGAAAGAAGGGGCACAAGGCAAGGGATGTACCTTTTTGACAGTTATCTAGATCGAGATAGATGTTCTTCAGACAAAGTCTTTTTAAATCTGAGCTGATAAATCTGTAGTAGATGTTGTCTAAAGAGTAGATTTCTTTTGCAAACAATTTTTGTAAGATTTTTTATTCAGGTTTTCTTAGATTCAAATAGTTATTTGAAACATGAGCCAAGTTCCCAGAAACTAAATATCATATAACAGAGGGATCAATCAATGTTTCATGATATATAGTTTTTTACTCTTAACCTTTTTCAAAAGAATAGATATGAAAGAAAATTTCTTCTCGAGAAGGTGTTGGATTGATTTCAATCGTTAGCCTTATGTCAAAAGAGCTTGAATCAGAAGTCTTTTCAATTGAAGGATCCATCTAAGAATTTTTCATCCGAAGATAGTTATTCATAGTGCCAATTGATATAGATATCTGTCATATGAATAAGTATCTTTCAATCATCATGATAATCTTCCATCTCATGATATTTTTGAAAACAAAATAATTTTTCAAAATAAGTATATTTTTCAAAAATATTTATCTCAAACTGAAATCCTTGACAAAAGTTTTTTAAGGAATAAAACAAGTTTTCTTTTGTCATGCATTTGAAATGAGCATTCGAGGATCGCAACTCTCAGGAGGTTAGTCCTGGCATAAAGCTTAAAGAGTCTGCTCTGATACCAATTGTTGGTCCACAATAATGCTCAAATAGGCTAGAGGGAGGGGGTGAATAGCCTATAATGCCAATTTAAAAACTTTTCTTTTGGATATTCATAAAGCGAAGTTTGGTTGGCAAATGCGATTTATCAAGTTGAGTATGTCTGCCAGTAGAGACTATCGGTAGACTTACTCAAAGCAGAAGTAGTAACTCTGCCGATTAACTGTTTAATCAAATCAAAAGCCTAATAAAAGATTTGTATAGCGGAAGGTAAAAAGGCTATGATTTGGAGAAGTCAGAAGTGGCTGTACACGAATATATATTCAGAACAACAACACACTTATTTCTTATTTCAAATGCAAGTTTAGGAGATCAAGTAGAGAATGGTTTTTCTAATGATAAATCATTTATAAAAACCTCATAGATATATAAGGACTGAGAGATAAAGTATTTAAGAACATATAAATTTATTCAAAGATAAATTACATATTACATCAGTCTAAATAATCTATGTACAGTTTCTGGCTTTGTCTTCCTAAGTCTCAATCCTTACTTAATTATCCATTCATGGATCTTTAAGCTTACAAAGGACATTAGGAGACGAAATCAATAAACTGTTATGAGAAGGAAGGGATTCTTAAGGTCGTTCAGATATAAAAATATATCTAAACGATTGAGTGTAAAACACTCGACCTTCCATGATGATTGATAATTGCACAATCAACAGCATTTGTATAGGAATACAAATCTGAATATATGAATGCAATATCTACAGACAGCTCTTCATTTTCTTCAGACATTGTCTAACATCAATCTTCAGATCTTGATCTCTGCCTTTTGAAGTTTCTGATCATTCTCTTATCTTTTCCAAGCTTTTCTTCCTAGAAATCCACTGAAAGGTGTTTTGCTAAGAGCTGGATGAGTTCACTGCAATCTGTTGTAGAAATCAGAGATACGTTGGTGAAGTCGATCTCTTTGAATATTTCTTTTCTATGAAGTTCTTGAGTAGATTGAGTTACTCGTTGCTCACAGTGTATCGTTTGATAATCTTAGATGTAGCTTACACAGTCACTACGTCTTGCTTTTTGACATTCTCTGTTTATTTGAGCAAGAGAGAGGGTTTATATAGACGAGAATCAATATAATCGTTGAGAGATGAGGACTCGAAGATTTCTATCCGTTGGAGATGTAGAGGTTGAAGACTATCGGATAGAGATCTTTTGTCCATAAGATCTTTGATTGTTTGGAGCAGAGATTTAGTCCTATAGATCTTGGAACTCGTTGTCTGTCAGACTAGGTTGATAAATCTCTGAAGAGTAGGTCTGATGTTTGTTGCACTGTCAGGTGGTCTGTTCAATAAAGTAATTGCTTTTTGACTTTAACAGACTACTTGAGTGAGAGAAAGTCTTTTAGCTTTAAGTATGTCAGGCTTTTTGAGACACATACGTATTTATCTTGATTCGAGCAGCTTCTTGACTTTTCTCTGTAACACGTGCAGATTTTAAAGTCTGCCGGTGGAATGCTTCGAGCCAGTGGAAACAAGTCTTCCGATTTAGGAGAACGGATGTCTACCGGTGAGAGCATTTTAACTTGTAGCATGTCTGCCGGTGATGAGTCTTAAGAGTATTCTGTTTTGTTATCACTAAAGGCTATTGACATAGTTGCAGGTCTTCCGGTGCTGAGTGCATTCTGAAGTGCTGGTTTGTTTTGATCATCATATAGGAAGGTAGGACTAGATCAGGTCACACCTAATCTAAGACCTATGTGAAATCATACAAGTTGCCACACTAACCGGTACGCAGACCTTTTAGCCAGTTGTGATGATTCACTTGTAATGGGGGCAAGCAAATCAACATATATAGAATATGCAAAGTGATAATTAAGGTAGTGTTTGGTAACATTTCTATTTCTTTTTTTTTCACATGTTTCTGTTTCACTTTGTTTCTATTTCTTTTTTATTTTGGACAAGAAACAAAAAAAAGTTTGATAGATGTTTCTATTTCTATTATGAAAAAGAAACAAAAGCTAATCATTTTTGACAAACATTTCTATTTCCTTTCACAAAATTATATTCTTTTTCAAAAAAATTAACACATTACAACTTTGATAATAATATATTATATCCAATTCGAACGGGTAGAATAATAATTCACATGATTTCATCTACTATTAAAAAAAATGTGGATAAGCAACTTCTCATCCGTTGGGTTGGGTTGGAACGGGTGATGGGTCGAAACTTATTAGAACCCGAATATCAAACTGATTTAAACGGGTGACGTGTTAAAACGGGACGACTCGTCTTAATCCATATTTTCTCCCAAAAATTTCATAATTTTATAGAGTAAAAGCAATTGGGTCAAAATTGGTAATGGAGTCGACCTGTTTTAACCCGACCCGTTAATATTTTTTGGTCAAAACAAGTTACACATGCAATCAAAAATATTAACGGGTTCGGTTTGGTCGGGTGGGTTAACGAGTTCAGGGTTGTAATTGTCAGGCCTAACACACACACACACACACACATATATATATCAAAGTTCGAAAGCTAGACCTCATTTAAGTTGACCAACTTGACTCTTCTAAGTTTCGAAAAAGAATCATTTCTCTTAAAAAAGAAACGATTTTTTTTCATTTCAAAATTTTGGGGAATAATGAGAAACATTTCTAGTTTATCAAAAATAGAAATAATTGTCAAACGTATTTCTATTTCTATTTTTCACAAAAAAATTAGAAATAGAAACAAAAATATTAGAAATGAAATGGTTACCAATCATGCCCTAAATTATCAAGAAACATATTCCAATAATCAACAAGCTTTACGCCAGAGGGCGATATACTTGGGGCAGATGCATCAGTTGAATTTGCAGCTAATTGCAATGAGCAAGCCCTCGTTACCCATTGAGCTGGAGCCCTTTCCGGCAATGCTCGCGTCAAATCAAGCGGCAAGTGTGTCTAGAACGGGGGGCAATCCCCGACATCCAGTGCAATTTCCTTCACAACCTCGTGAGCGAGAGTCCAACAAGGGGCGAAGCCAACAAGAGGGCGAGCCAGTCACAGGGTTGTCCCAAGTGTGCATTCTCGATTAGGGCCCCGGGCAGGAGAAGATTCAGCACAGTCATGCCACCATCGAAGGTTGCCTTCTCCACGAAGGTCGCACCCTCGGCGCCCACGGTCACCATCACCACGTAGGTCGCATGCTCGCAACCATCGCACTCCTTCTCCCAGGGGGTCACATGCTCGTCGTCCTCGGACACCTTCGCCTAGAAGATCACAAGTTCATTTGTCACATCAGTCCAGAGGCAGACGTGAATTGCTTCACACAAATGCACATAAAAGCCTAGTGGCTAATGATCCAGTGCCCCAGCTCGCAGATGTAGCCCAGACACAGGTGGCCCAGGCCTACTACAAGAAAAATGAGATATTGTGACACTTTGCAAAAGGCTCTTTTCAAAAAGCCTCATAAAACTATCTATTAAGGCTTTTATAAGTGTCATTTTACAAATAATAAAATTCTTTTTTGAAAAGCCTCATAAAGTATTTGTTGGGGCTTTTAGAAATGTCACTTTACAAAATAGTAAATTATTTGTGATAAAGTCTTTTAAAATGGTCTATTAGGGCTTTTTTAAGTGTCATTTAATTAGTATTGATATTGAGGCACTTGATTAATAATCCTCAAAAGTGAATACCCATTTCAATTTTTTTGTTACCCGCCTTAAAATTTACACGCGGTCTTTTTCTGTTTAGCGCAAGACTTTCCCCCAATTTTTTCACCCATGTACTTCTCTTCTTTCCCGCACTGGCTTTTTCCCCCAATTCCCACCCTTTCTTCATCCCCTGCATCCTTTACACCAAATTGAGAGTTAGCGTGCCATTGAAATCCATAGAAGAAGTATTACAACTTCAAGCTTTGAGCTAGGTAATTTTCAATTTGTGTTTGTTTACAAATTAGGGTTTATTTCTCCTCACACACGTTGAGCAGGAGTTCTCATCACCTCCCTTCTCTCTCTCTCTCTCTCCTCACACCACTCTGAACACCGTGACACTTTCTCCTCATCACCCATGTCTCTCAAGCCCTAACTTCTCTCCCAGTTACTCTCATCACTCCTCTGCGGCCAGGTGCATACTTCTTCAGTCACTACTCCAACGATTCAATCCCATTGATCTTCACTCCTGAACAACAGCACTCCCTTGCCTCCAACGCCGCCTTAACTCTCCAATTGAGCGCTCACTCTGCTGCAAAAGAAGAGGTTTTTCTATTTATTTTTTCATTTTTAATACTACAAAATTTAGCTTCTAATTTGTTGTCAATTTTAGGTGCTGGTTTGTGATTTTATATTTTTCGATTTCTTCTTTTGGTAAGCGTTTCATCCATCAATAAAATGTTTTAGATTATGATATTGATGTTTGGAAAAACCCATTTCCAATCTCAATTGCATACTCTCTCTCTCTCTCTCTCTCTCTTTCAATTCTATTTTTTTCCGATGTTCGGGTAAAGGGGTAGAGAACTTCATGTGTTCTGTATGAAATTTGGGGTGTTGGGGGTGAAAAGAGGATATAAATCTGAATTGGGGTTGCTTTTAATTTGTACATATGCATTAGGAAAATGCAGTATTTAGATGTTAGTAACTTCTTCATAATCTGCTAACAAAACCTCTTTCAAGTCTCAATTGCATACTCTCCCTTTTTATTCTTTTTTGGTGTTGGGGTAAAAGGATAGATTAATTCATGTGTTATGTGTGAAATTTTGGGGTCGTTGAGTGAAAAGGGATAGAAAATCTGAATAGGGGTTGGTTTTAATTTATGCATATGTAGTGTGAATATGCAGTATTTGGGTGAAATTTGGGTGTTAGGGTGAAATTGCTGGTCTACTGTACTAAATTCATGGGGTGCACACCAATCATGCCAAAGAAAATATTGTGGTCAAGCTTTTCTTCCACCTTGGGAGTTGGGAGATATAAACATGAGCTATTTTTCTTTTCTTAACCTTTTGTTATCGGTTGCACGCTACTTCATTGCCTTTTGTACATTCATTATGTGTTTTGACGTCTATTTCTTTGTTCTTATTTAATTTGTTATGCAATTAACTTGAGTTGTGACACATCCAAACTATCGATCAGGTGGATTTAGAAATGATGGGAAGGTAGTTGCCTTGGATCTAAAATTCTTCAATAATGGAGGGAATTCACTTGACATGTCTCATGCAATACTCGAACGAGCTATTTTTCACTCACATAATGTCTATGAGATTCCAACTGTCAGGGTCAATGGAAAGGTTTGCTTCATAATTTTCCTAGTGACACTGCCTTCCGAGAATTTGGTGGTCCTCAAGGTATGTTAGTTACTGAAAATTGGATTCAAAGAATTGCTATGGAAGTTAAGAAAATCCCGAAGGAGATAAGGGTAAGTCATAATCAAATTGTTATATTTGTGTGATCAAATCTAGTTGAGGTATAGAGTATGTCATGACTTTTAAGGATTTACTATGTTTTTAGGAAATTAATATTTTGAGTGAAGGATCAGTATTGCATTACGGCCAACAAATTCGAGACGGTACATTGGGGCGGCTGTGGGATCAACTCAAGACATCTTGTGACATCCTAAACACTCGCGAAGAAGTTGAACAATTTAATCTTCTTAATCGTTGGAGAAAGCGTGGAATTGCTATGGTTCCAACAAAATTTGGCATTGCCTCTACAACAAAGTTTATGAACCAGGTGAGTGTTTTTATGTATGAGTCGTTTGACAGGGTGATTGCTTCAATAATGTGTCTTCTATATCTAGATTATTATAGTGGGAGGGTCTAAATGAAGCCCTGTCACTCTTTTTCATATTGCCAAGAATTCTCGTGTTTCTAAAATAATTACTTCACTGCCACTAAATTGTAAATAACTACTCGCTATCTCCACTAACTACCTTAAACCATTAACTTTTGCGTAATTTTTTAAATAAGACAATTATAAAACAAGAAAACATTAAAAAAGAAGAAAGTGCATGAGTATTATTTGTCAAGCTTCAAACAAGCCTTGTAGAAAATAGCAAGAAAGAGGTAGTTGTTTTCTACTTTTATTATAGGTTAGTGTTGTTTATGGACTTTGGTATCACATGGTATTGATTATATGGGTTATTGTTACTTAGGCAGGCATAATTAAACGTAATTTTAATCTACATGAACTGGACGATGGAAGGACGTCACTAGTTTGAGGGACATTGTTGTTTGGTATTTAAACAACATTTTAAGAATGAGACAAGATACAACATAACTATTTGGGCTTACGGTTAATCTACATGAGCAGGACGATGGTGGACTTTTTCCTTTTAATCCATTAGATTATGGTCATAGAGCGAGAATCCTTAGAATCTCTCTCATCTCACACGCACACACTAGACACACAATCCACTGCAACTACCTCTTAACGCTACTATGCTTATATAATGTTTCTTAAAGTTAAGAAATACATCTATTTGCTCATTTCGTTTGTTATGCAATGTGTATTTGCCCTTTAATTCCTTGTGTCAACATTCTCAGTTCATACATCTAGTTTATAGCTGGTATAGGTAATTGCTTCCACATTCAAGAAAAAAAGAGGTGCTATGTCATACCAAGATAAAAAGTTGGTGCCCAAAATTTTAATATGGATGTCGAACATGCATGAATAGATTTTCTAGGGCCTATGGATGGTAGTTGGTTATTTCCAGTTAGAGCAGGTCCCTCTTTGTCACGCCATATAATGATTCTGAATTTATTGAACATTGCAACTATTTTTATCACTCTAGCTATAGAGGCATTTCTAGAGTTTTATGTATTTGTTATATACCTGTAAAATTGAGAGTGAAATTGTATAGGGCAGTAAATATACATGCTTTACTTTATTTTCCTGATTGATGGGTAACCAAGAGCCACATGCAGAAAAAAAAAACTCCTGCAATGTAAATGAGTGATGATAGAAATGTCATACAGGTTGAATCCATGTATTCTATCAAGGTGTAAGTGTAAATGTCATTTCCTGGCCTAATACTTTGTAACTCCCGGCAACGGCATTGTGTCATGATGACTGATGTTCTTTACTTGTACAAATTTAGCAGGGATTCGAAGTACCAACGCTAAATTTGGTTAAGCTGGCACCCTTTATTTACTTACCATTAAGCCGCACGATATCACCAATTGAGGTTGCAATGCGTCAAACCACCTGTATTTACTTACCCTTAAAATTCCAAGTACGGAATATTTCATTTGTATCTTATGGTACGTTATGTCGTTGCAATTTTAGAAAGTGAAAACAGAAAACAGGGTGGAATATATCAGATTCTCTACAAAAAGCACTCTGAAAGGCGGTTGGATCGATCATGGTTGATGTCGTACGCACTGCAATAACACAATCAACAATGTTTATGTAGTAACAATTTTGCAGTGCTTTCCACAACTTTGCGTACTAAAGCATCAACTTATATACCCTTGAAAATATTATTCCAATTAGGCAATTACCCTTTTCAATGCTCATCAATTCCTTCCTTTGTTGGAACCTTTGCTTTAGTTAACATGTTCTTTCCTTCACTACAACTCCACTCATTCCCTTATATTCTCATTCCTTGAAGAGACTGCTCAAGAAAAATACACACACACCACACATAGGGAGACTGAACTGAAGAAAGAATAGAAGAACAGGGCTGAAATGGTGGGAAGGGCATTTGTGGACCATTACTACAACCTATTTGACAGTGATTGATCAGCCATAAACTGATTTGTTTTGCCATGTTCAGTCAGTGTAGATGTGATAGACTGCACATTTGTATTATGTACAATACAGTTGTTCAGGAAATTATTCATAACTCTAAGGCCTTATCTGCATGATTTTTAAGCTACAATTGATCATTGCATTTCAGGTCGTCGAGGAGCACTTCTAGCAGCTTTTATTTCTGGAAGCAATATAGTGATAGTGCTTTTAATTAGACTTGGAATATGGAAGGATAAGGCTACTGTCAAATCAATGAGCAGATATGGAGACTAAACAACATTATTTTTAAAACACCAAACTGAAGCTTGTCATGGTTCTATAATCAGTTATCCTAAAATGCTTTCCATACTACACTTGAACTATGAGCATTATGTTTGTACTTAATCACTTGTAGGTTGGTATAATTCATGCCATAAGAAAGCTTCATAGTGATCTACCGAATTTCAACCTAGTAGTGTCTCTACATGCTCCCGTTCAAGAAATTTGTTGTCAAACAATCCCTGCGGCAAGGGCATTTCCTTTAGAAAGACTTAGGGAAGCTCCAGGGGAGTATCAAAAGAATATGTATGTAATTCCTTTACCACACAGATTCTACAGATTTTTTTTCCATGTGATCTTCTTGTTCTGAGGTAAAAAAATATGTCATATCTTAGTTCCCTTAAAACTTATACTCGTGAAAATCTAGAAAATGGATCTCTATCTTAGATTTCTAGCTTTACGATCCATCAATTCATGGAGTAATGTTTGGTTTTTTGGATGATTCTGAACTTAACCCCTCAGCCAGAACAAACTCATTACTTGTCAAGTCCAGTTTCTTTTTTCTTTTTAATTTCTTGATCAAAGATTGGGATCCCGTCAAGTAGGTCATTGAAATTTTACTGGATGCAATGAATGCCATATCATAACAACGGGGTACAATGCCTGTATGGGGGCTACCTGTGAATGTAAGTTAGTGTAACCAAGGTTTAACTGTGTTGATGGGGGAGGCATCTCCTTAGTTTGATAATTTAAACCTTGTCGGTACTCAAGTCTAGCTGTATCCAGTATGGCTATATTGAACATTTGATCTTTCCTGTCATGATGTTATATACAAGAATTGCTTCTTGCTACCGAGATAGCCGTCCTCTGCTTTTGTTGCTAGACAGGGGTACACGATCAGAGAAAATTTTATGTTCCCAGTCTTGATTATTAAGATCTTTTCCTAGCTTGGGAGTTTATGCAAAGAAACCTACACTAGCCAGAATGATATAAAAGTGTGGCAATCCTGCCATTATATGTATTTCTGCCACAACGATCATGATCTATTACTCACATGAGAAAAAAAGAGAATATTGTGTTTCTATTTTTGGGGTCCAAACCTTTTAAAGGTTTCCTCTACAAATGTATTGATTTATCCTACCGTAAGAGATACTGAGTTGCATGGTCAATCTTGAATTATTATTTTTTTGTTTTTGTTTTTGTTTTTTGATAAATAAGATATTATATACTAAAAACATCAAAACAAGTGACATGTCCTTTGTACACTAGAAGGTAGTGTGCGTGATATTCCAAATTTGTTAG
This sequence comes from Codonopsis lanceolata, assembly GCA_013146195.2. Classification (NCBI taxonomy): domain Eukaryota; kingdom Viridiplantae; phylum Streptophyta; class Magnoliopsida; order Asterales; family Campanulaceae; genus Codonopsis; species Codonopsis lanceolata. The sequence continues at coordinate 53,050,966 of CM028382.1, read as the reverse complement.
ATTCTTATGAACATGAATCTTTAGATGTCTTTATTGGGACAAATGCTGATTTGTTGTCATTTGGTAAGCTGAACAAGAATTCAACAACTTGTAATTAATATTTAATACCTATAATGCTGTTGTGGTAACTTGCCATTCTTTGAAATTTTGGATGCCTTCGTTCAAAGTTAATCCTACAGTAGAGATTGATTTTCTTTCCAGAAAGGAATGCTTGTTTTTGATGCGGCTCAGTTTGATGGGATACTCAAAAAACTTTCATAGTTTAACAATGCTCTGCTTTCCGATCCGGTATATATTACTTTCAATGCTTTTCTCATTTCAGTTTTGTTTTAATCTTTTTTTTTCTGTTAGAGTTTTTCACTTTATTACATGTTTAGCTGTTAATGGGTTCATCCCTTCATTGATTATCTTCCTCTTTGAGGTTTTTAACTTTCTCCTTTTATTCTTGAGATTTGCTTTATTAGATTAAGAGCTTTTTGGTTTCATTAGGTAGTTCTTACTGAATCTTCATGATCTTCTCTTTTCTGCTGAAGGACAAAACAAACTTATCACTGACTGAAGTTGATACTACAAGATTGGGTGTGATTGCTAAAATTTTAAAGGATACATCACATTACCATAGCAGTACATTTTTCAGATGTGGACATTGCTTTGTTGGTGAAATTAATAAAACAATGGCCATTTTCTATGATGTTTCCAGGTAAGCATGCACAGTTTGTTAATTAATTTGTTTCATGGTTCCTTTATCATTACTTTGCTGCGTCGATTTTTGTTTTATTGTTTCTAATGGATAATAAGTTGGCAGCTGTCAATCCATTTTGTGGCCTTTTCAAGCACGAAATGTATCCAAAGAATAACGATATTTGAATGATAATCCTGCATCCAGATGGGGCTAGTATACTTCTCAAGCATGTGAATGATAATAATGGTTCGTAGTTCTTCTTTTACCAAGCTATGGATTTGAAATCTACGTATGATCTGAGCTTATCCTGATAAGACGCTATATTATTAAGGTGCTGTCAGCTGTGTCATCTATTTATGTTCGTATAATATTTGTAAAATTGTCTGGTAAACCTAAATTAACTGTCCGCTGATGTGCTTGCTTCTACCTGAAAAAATCTTCTGAAAAGATGGATCGAATTCGAAAAATAGTACCAAACAGGTCATGCTATACATGTGCAATGGGTTTGTAATCTTTAACAAGATATTGACCAGTCCAGTTTTTCTAAATTGATCCCTTAATTATTCTAGTTGCTATGCTGGCTGTAAACATGCTCTTCAAACTTTTTAGTACATACTACTTTTTCGGGGTTTTTTTTCTCTGTTACTTTTGATTTACTTCAACATTCTTCGCGTATTTCTCATGTCTCTACCAGATATACTCTTGGAGTTGATTCGAAAGGTCATGTCAACTCCCCTGCCCGCAAATCTTTTGACAATCCTCCGAGCTATGGCCAATCTTTTTAAGAATTCAAGCTACCATCTGTGGTTACAAAAGCATCGTGGTGACTGGTGAGGTTAGTAAAGATTAGTTTATGATCAATTCTGGAGATTGTTTTTGTTTTGATTCTTGATCAGAAATGAGTTGTCATGTGTTGTTGCCTAAAGGAAAATGAGATTGCTGGCTCAAGCAATAATTTTCCGCTTTTGATGGAATATGAGCAAATTTTGAGGTTCCCCCTGAGTTGAATTTGTTGGGTGCATCTTCTTTAGAGATGACCTCTGAAGCATCTGAAATCAAAATATTGGATTTCTCTTTTGTGATATAGTTTGTAACCAGTTACCAACTTGGTGGAGGAAACTATAAGAATTTTGAGAGTTAGAACTAGAAGAATAAAGAACACAGAGAAAGAATAAGAAGATTACACAACTTGCTCAAAGCACTATCTCAATTCAATAAATCAACTCTGAATAACATTGAGGTAGTACTTGCATTTATATTTATAGGCTATGCCTTCTCTCCAAAAATTATTAGGACTAGGATTAGAATTATAGTAATACTTCTGGGAGTAGGTTTGTTTGATAATATTGTTTTGATTGAGATTTATTATATTTATGTTTTAGGCTGGTGCAATAGTATCTCTCAAGAGTATAGTAAATTCAAGCCATGTTGTTGCTAAAGGAATCATCTCTAGTATCGATCCAAAAACACAAGTTGGAGGTGCTGATTTAGGTCGTAATTGGTGTGAAGTATCCATTCAAGTTCTTGTGGAATGGAATGAAGAGTTAATTAGACCATATGGATTTTTTACAACAATTGGAGATGCGATTGGAGCACCAATAGCTTGGCCTTTATCATTGGTATGTTTGTATTATTTAAGTACATTAATCGGTATAGTATTCGTATTTATGTCTTTTTTTTTATTTCTACTAATTTGAATTTATATATTTTGTAGGTAACACCGTTGGATTTTGACTCAAGCTAGTTGCATCCTCAAAATACGATGTATAGGGAATTTCATAGATTAGTTAGGATGAATGACTATGGTTTATTAGTGCTTTCCAATATTTTTGCTTGTGTGATACAATGACTATGCATGGTTAGTTTTAGTTTGATATGCTTAAATTATTGAAAGACTTGACTCGGACAATGTAACCAAAATGTTTGGTGCTTAATTTTATGATAGCTTTTTGATGATTATGTGTGTTTGTTATTGTACCTTCTACTATTTTTTTTCATATGTTGTTTATAGATAATACTACAATATATATAGCAAGATGTAATTGCCATTTGGAGGGATTTTTTGATTGCCTTAATATTACTACATATGGCTTTTTGAAGTGTCCTAATAGTAAATTCATAGATTAGCTATTGAGGCGTTTTGAAGTGCCTTAATAGCAAACCATAGGACAGCTCCATAGATTAGCTATTGAGACACTTGCAAGAGTTGTTTCAATAGTCTTATTGAGGCATTTTAAGGTAGTTAAAATAGTTAGAATTCTCTATTGGGACACTTGAAAGAGTCATAATAGCTAACTTTTAATATTTTAAATAGTCTTACGGGGCACTTGTAAGTGACACGAAAAAAAAATTGAGGCATTTATATGGGTCTCATAAAGTGTTATCATGTTAAAGCACTTGAAAAAGCCTCAATAGTCTATTGGGTCTTCAAAACAAGCGACACTTGGACCAAGTGCCTCTAGGTTCAAACGGTCTCAATAGGGTACCTATCGAGGCACTTTTAAGAGCCTCGAAAGATATAATTTGTTGTAGTGGCCGTGGGTGTTGCTCAAGCTATGGGAGCAATGGGACCTCCACAAGCCCCTCTTGTGCCCGGGATACAGCCTCAGCCCGTGGGTGGTTTGCCTACAACCTTTAACATACAAGAGTTTGAGGACTTGAAGCGCCGTATGGAGGCATGGGAGCAGGGCAAGGTCCTGGATGGGAATTTTCTGGGAACGTCAGCTAGTCCTTTGGCTACTTGGATTGAGAACGCACCTCCAGCACAAGGACTCATCTTCCCAAATGTTAAGGAGTACATAGGGAAGACAAAGGCGAGAGATTGGTTGATGTCATTCGAGTCCTAGATTGGTCTTGTGACATCAGACGAGGCTTTAAAAATTAGGGCTTTTGTGGGCTCGTTACAAGGAAAAGCATTGGCCTGGATGGGAGCTCTTCCTCGCAGGTCTATCAACAATTGGGCTGACTTGTGGGCAAAGTTTTTAGCAGACTTTAGGACCTCGGGAGCTATTGCAAAGACAAGAGTTGACTTGTTTAAGGTTAAGCAGGGAGCCCATAAATCAACTGCCAATTACTTGGAGCGGTTCACGAAAATGCTTGAACAAGTTCCTGTGTTGTCCAAGTAGGAGGTTACCTTGTGGCGACTTGATCTGGGCCCGAGGTGGAACCGCGGGTCGGATCGCCCAAATAGGAGGGAAACAAGTATGCACATAAACATGCAAGGACTCAATTTAAGAAAACGACGTGACGCAACATTGGAGATGTAACACGCCTCGGCACCAAAAGGCCAAAATTTTAAAAACTTTTCAAACCTGATATAACAGTTAAGCACTTAAACCAAGTCACCGGCGACACTACATGCCGGAACCCAAGCTAGCAGTTAATGGACAAGAATTAAATAAGAGCTAATAGGATGCTCAGCGGAAGACTTATACGTAGTGAACTAATCAACATGATAACCAAAGCTCGGCTTACACAATGTCGGCATCAAAAGGGATTACAAGTACTACAAGTGATAAAACTACAAGTAGCTAAATAAAGGAAACAAGTACAAGTTCTAAACACATTCCCAAGCATAGTCTAAATGACTTGCTTTAAAACCCGTTGTCCTTACAAATTACAAAAGAAAGGAAGAGGACATCTAAACCACCTCTTCAACTGCAACATCGGACATCTAATAAGCTATTCAACCCCCCTTCTAGCTTATTATTGTGCCCTTTGGGACTAACACTGCACATGAGGTTTTGTTTGTTTCGGCGGATGATGTTCCTGATGTGCTACCTGATAAGGTTCCTAATGATGCATCATTGGGTACGTCATCCTGTTCTGAGCAGCAAACATTTTTTGGTTTCCAACCGAATTCTTAGCAAGATCAGCCCTTCTTTTGTGACAAAAAGGTCTGATATGACCTGGTTCATAACAGTAATGATATACATACCTCCTTTTCCAATGTTTAAATTTTTTTACAAACTCATTTTGTTTTTGAGAAGAACATGAAAGTCCCTCACCTTCTTTAACAAAAACTATAGGTTTGAAACTCAATCCAGGTTTGGTATATAAATTTTTTTAATGACCAACACAATCGAAGCTTAACATCAAACTTGCTTCTTAAACACAAACAATGGAAGAAATAATAGTTCTCCAACAATCAAAATTTTGTTTTGAGTATGCGTATATAGTAAATCAAATGTTCATTAGCCTAATATAATCAAGTAAATAAAAATATATTGGTTGGTTTGGTCGGATTCGATACCAAAAACCATAACCGAACCGAACCGCGTGGTTTCGGTTTGGTGGTTCCGAACACCCCTTTCATCACTCGAAGCTTCATCAAACTTGCTCTTACCTCTATTCTTTTTGGAAAAAGTCTCATTAGCCTTTTCAAGTTCGGATCTTAATTTTTCAATTTCATCATCTTTTTTGGCGAACAATGTTTCCAATCTAACTATGGATACTTTTTGTTCATCATTCTCATTTAAGAGAAAATGAATTTGTTTATCCATAATTAGCATATAAAGCCTTGTATTTTTCAACCAAATTAGAATCCTCACAATCTGATTCACCATACTTAACGCTTTCAGTGTTCTCAACTACTGAGGAGTTGAAACACAAAAGATCTAGCAAACAATCCTCAGATGAGGTATCTGATGATGTATCATTGTTAGCCTCATCAAACAAAATATGTTCAAAATTTTCATGAAAAGCAGTTGTTTCTTCAAAAACAGAAAAAATAATCAGATCTCCCACATCTTTTTCTTATTTACTATCACTAATAGTGGAGATAAAATTCAAATTTAAACCTTTTTTGTGTAACGTGTAGACACATTGGTTTGTATAATGGTCATAGCTTGAACACGTACGACATTGAACATACTCAAGGTTTACGGTACAGGCCTGCTCATCAATGGATTTGATGTAAGCCGACATCTTATTCTTCTATTTCGAATAATTAATCAAATCAAGAGTAGAAGGTTGAAAAACCGAAACACTTTGAGAATCCATCATTGCTACAACAGAACTATCATTTAGTAAGGCTAAGCATAGACTCTGATACCAAATGAAATGCAATGTGAAGCTAGGATTTATAAAAAGACAACACTTGCTGAAACAGTCACCAATGATGTATCCAATGATACATCATTTCATGAGTCATCAAGTGTAAACTGCAACAGAATAAATAATAAATGAATCAAACAAAGTGACACCAAGCTATAATTTATGTCTACAAGTAAAACACTTGTAGACGATGCCTCATGACAAAACTTCCACTAGATTAAAAGGTTGCAATTGCTTACAATATGAAAACAAACCATTTAGAGAGTGGAAATCATTACGAAAACTCTTAAGTGAAAAGATGCATCTAATCTATGCTAAACACTCTTGAATACATAGCAAATCAAAAGATTACGAAGAGTGTAGGGCAAAACAGTGAACTGTGAAACTGATGAGTCTTCTGATGATGTATCACTGGGTGGCTCACTGGTTTCGTGACAGCTCTTCTTCTTGAAAAACTCTCTCTAAAAATTCTCTGCTTGGTTCATTTCGTCCAAGGCTGATTCATACTTATATATAGCTCCTAGAGAAACTTGTCCACCAAGAAAAACAACTCAACAAGACAATGTTAGGATTATGAAATATTTATTAAGGAAATAAACCTCTAATCCTATAAGTTAGAGATTGTCATATTAGAGTCATAAACAAATCAACAACCAAACAACCTGCCAAATATACTAGAAAGGTAATAACAATCTATATCCCTTAAAGATAGGACACGACAAGGAGTGAAAAATAAACACCCGTATGGTATCTAATCTCCAACAAACCTCACTAGCAGACTTGCTACGGGTTGATAGTTCCGACCGCAACTACGTCGACCAGCAGAGCTTTATTCTATCAAGGACTACATGTGCAATCTACAGAGAAAAGACTGCAGCCATTCAGAAACGTAAAGGTGTTAAGCCTCAAAAATCAATCTGACCTAAAAGGCATGAAAGCCCATAACCTGCAAAAATCTAGTCGGATATTATTCTACATTATCTAATAGATATTGTAATACCCTATCCCACATTGGATATGTATGAGATTTGTGTTAGATTTATAAGGTGATCACACACTATTTTTAGACATCAACATCATCCATGAAAACATCAACTCCATCTTATAGACAACTTGTCAAAGATCTTCAGAGTAAATCTTTATCCAACAAACTTTAGTTTTTTTGATAGTTAAGTTAGTTTTGTTTTTAAGAAAATTGAGAATGCCTTTAATAAATTAACCCCTTATCCAGAAGAACGTCTTCCCCGCAATTTCTCTATCTCCGTATAAAAAGCATATAGAAAAAATTAAAGAAAACCCTACCCTGCGAAATTCTCGATTTTCACCTTGGAAAATAGAAACCCTAGCTAGCTCAGCTTCCCGGAGAGATGGCGGAGCACCTCGCCTCGATATTCGGGACGGAGAAAGACCGAGTGAATTGTCCGTTCTACTTCAAGATAGGAGCATGCAGGCACGGCGATCGTTGCTCCAGGCTTCACACCAAACCCAGCATTAGCCCCACTCTATTGCTTTCAAACATGTACCAACGCCCCGACATGATCACACCCGGCGTCGATGCTCAGGGCAATCCGATTGATCCTCGCAAAATCCAGGAACATTTCGAGGTACACATGAATCCTGATGGTTTCTTCGCTTAGGGTTTGTTTGGCTAACTAGGTATTTTGATTTTTGGCTATGTATTAGTAGATTTACGTTCTATTATAGCTTAATTATCTGTGGTGTTAATTACTGTATTTACTTTTTTCTGAATTTATGTTTGAATCGCTCTAGGATTTAACCTGGTGTTGGATGTGTTCTGTGTGTTGAAGATTTTTTTCATTCTCATGTTTTTCATGGCTAATCTTGCTCGCTCTTACATAATATGCCTGCTAACAGCTCGATATATGCTTTCTAGCTATTAATTATTATTTGTTTCTGTATCAGCTGGGAAATGTTCCTTGTCTAACATTTGTGGTTGGTCTATAATGCTGTTTGAGTTGGGATTCTTTGCTTTAATGTCAGTTTTTTGTTTCTATTTAATCACTTGCTGCTTTGTTTTTTTTTTTTTGTATTTTTTTTTGTAATCTAGTTCATCTGATTGGGGCATATATAAAGGGACTTTAGATTGTGATCTGTTTTGTTTCTTTTTAAGGGGAATTGTAGTTTGTTATATTGATGAGTAATTCTGCGATATTTTTTTTTTTATGTTAACTCAGTATGTAATCGATCTAGTTTCAGATTTGAGCAGACACTATTCCACCTTGTTTTCTTGATTTCCTAGAGCTATTCAATCCTATATTATCTTTTCTGTTCATGGGTCTTGTACAGTGTGCTCTTTCTTGTTTCAACTTCCACATTTTTGTTTAATGTGCCTATGTTGCGACAATAGGTTATATTATGTACATTCTGTACAGTGTGAAGTCTTGTTTCTAGCTTCATTTTAATATGGTGAATGTGTTGCTGTGATAATTGTCTGAATTTCAGTCTTTTTCTGGTGCAGCATAAATATATCAGACTTCAATCTTTTGCTGCACTAACGTTGCAAGTTCATGAGTAGAATGCTTTTGATGTATACTACTACTATAGTTAGGTTTAGAATTTGGAAATGCTATGAATGTGCTTCGCTAGCTGATTAACACTTCTTCATGTGAGCGAGGTTCTATATAGAACCCCCTCCGTCCCACAATGTGTCCCTTTTTAATTATTTTGCAAAAAAATAGGAAGCTGACTTTTAGGCCATTTTAGGAGTACATATACTTATACCCCCTTAAGGTTCGCACCATAGAATTGCAAGTGCACGTTGGGACATCATAGATAGCAAACTTGAAGTTAGTAACTTCATACTCAAAGGGACACTCATTTTTAGGACAAAAGAACTTCAAAAATTGGAGGGAGTAGTAGTCTAGTAGATATTCGTAGTGGTACATTTTTAGTCATAGCACACATATGCCTCTTTTTTTTTATTGATAGGTAAGTATGATCCCTTGTTGGTTTGGGGATTGGAACCAAGGACCTCAAGGTCTTTGTCTGAGTGCCCTTGTCATTTCTCCCACCCCTTGGGGTCAAACACACATATGCCTCTTTCCATCTATCGTCTTGTAAATTTGTTTTTATGTTTCCGTAGATGAATATTATGTATATATATTTATCAAAAAATAATAATATATATATATATATATATATATATATATATATATATAGAGAGAGAGAGAGAGAGAGAGAGAGAGAGAGAGAGTCATGTCAGTCAGATATTAAGTGCTAGCCTTGGTTACTACCCCTCCCTTTCTCTCTTCTTCCTTTTTATATTTGTTTTGTGTTGTCGAAGGCAATTAGGGATAAAATTCGCACTTCTGTATACTTTGTCTACAAATATGATCTGCCAATATATGGAACTTAATGGTTTCTTCAAATATGTAGGATTTCTATGAGGATCTTTTTGAAGAGCTGAACAAGTATGGAGAGATTGAAAGCTTGAATGTCTGTGACAATCTGGCTGACCACATGGTAAAACTTCTTTTTTGGCTTTAATATGTTTCGTCTGGTACGCATTTATCTTCATATTTCTTCATATGAACATTGTGTGTGATGTCATTGATTCTGAATTACCAGGTGGGGAATGTTTATGTTCAGTTTAGAGAGGAAGAATATGCTGCAAAAGCACTAAAAAATCTTAGTGGAAGGTATTATGCTGGTAAGGTCCTCTGTTGGTTTTCTTAGTTTGTTATATTCTTTTCTCCTCTTAATCTTATTTTCTGTCCCAATTGTAGTGGTACACATCGGCATATTCTGCAAATTAAGAAAAATGCTGAATAACTAAACTTCCTAAATAGCCTATGATTGAGTGACCATGATTCCAAGTTGCTTTAGTTGATATGTCATAATTATTCTTGACCACAATTTTAAAGGGTCATAGTTGAAAAAAGCGGAAGGCGAGAGGCGGGTGAGAGGTCAAAATTTGAGGCGAGAGGCGAGGCGCAAAAAGGCCCTCACGGAACAAATATTACGGAAAAATTAATATATATATATATATATATATATATATATATATATATACATATATAACTTAACAAATTTCAATAAAACATATCATGAGTGATGAAACTAAGTTAACAACATAATATTAATAACACATATCATCATTCATAGTTGAAATTCTAAAGCATTCGATGAACTTTACTTACATGGAAAACTTTTTGAAAAATTACGACAAAATTATAACACGGGTTGTTACAAAAACATCAATCAAATATAGCTTTCAAATTAAGCTCCAAAGGATTGGTGATGCCATAAGCGAAAGAAAAACAACCAGAGGAAAACAGTTATTCAAGATCCATGATGATACCGAGCATAGACAGCTTATACTTATTCGGGCTGCTTATGATTTCTGAGGTCGATCTATAAGAATGGATGCTAGAAGAATGGATGCTACATTCTTCCAGGCTGGAAGAAAGTCTTTCGATGTGATCTATATTGAAGGAAAGGATGGTTCGTGGTTTCAATGGTTGGAGCGTAGTAGAGGTAGAGTTCATAAAATTGTTTTATCCTTAGATGAAGTGCTTTGGGTGTGTGAGTGGATGGACAAGGCTTCATCTATCAGAGAGGTCTTCTGGAAGAAAAGAGCAGGGAAGCAGCGTGAGGTGATGGTGGCAAAGGAATGGAACACCCATGGTTTCTTCTTGTGTATTTCAGCCAAAGGGATTGGAACTTTGGAAGTCCCTCAAAGATCTTCATTCTTGCAGTGGCCAAAGATGGAGGGTGGGACATGGCAGCGGGTAAAATTAGTAGATTTGCTCTGTCAAAGCGTGTACCAGTAAGGCAGCTGAAGTCGTACAAAGAAGCGGCGGAAATTCCTCTTTGGCCTGATTTAGAACTAGTTGTCTCTAATAGAGCAGTGGGTGTTAATACCGATTTCGAGATAAAAGAGGATTCTTGCAAAGGAAATCTGGATTTCCTGGATGTACAGACCCGTGATGAAGTCCAACGTTGGGTCAATTCTAAATCCAACGGTGTGCTGCATTAGAAAGGATCGTAAACTGAAGGAAATCTGGATTAGGGATATGGGTCTCCCCCTTCACTTGTGGGGTAAGGAAGTTTTCAAGCGGATTGGGCAAATTTTGTGGGGGTTTCGTGATAGCAGATGAAGCTACTCAGAAGAGAACGGATATGAGATGGGCTCATATCTTGGTGCATTGCTGTGAGACTTTATCGGCTTGCGTTCGTATTAAGATGGGGGATAGCGTATTTTCGCCCGATTTGGGCTGAAACCTGTATTCTTCCATCCTTTTCAAACGCTAGGTTGCGACTGCAGAGTTGGCGTGCTTCCGACGGTCGCGGCTGCCAAAGGGCGGCAACGGCGTTCGTGAGTAGCGGGGAATCGAAGAAACCGTGTCTTCATCTTTGCAGTTTAATAGACGGATATCCTCGTAAAAGTGGGGAGCACGTGGGCTACATAAAATTTGAATTTTAAATTTTCTAATTGATATGATGTCGTTGGTAGCAGACCTGGTTCCCAATGGAAGTTTAAACCCAAAAGCTACAATTGGGCTGGAAAAGATAAAGGAGGGCAAAAAGTGGTAAGAGGCCCACGGTGCAATGTAAAGCCCATGAAAGGAATCTGGGTGGCCCGCAATAATAGAGAGGAGTTTGAGAAGGATTATATTGGTGAGCCCATTGGTGATAGGGCTAGGCCATCTAACTGGACATCAAGTGGGGGGATACATGATTCTAAAGGGGTCGAATTTGGGTCTGGGTTAAGTGAAGGAGAAATTTGAATTTTATGTGACCGGGCCAATCAAATGCCCATGGCGCCTCGCCTTCGCTTTTAAAAACAAGGGCCTCTTATTATTCATGACGAAATAGTTAAGCGATCAATCGGGTCTTGAAGACCAGAACCAATCCGATAAAATCAACGTGTCTCATGGGAAGATTTCGGCGACATCAATAGCTAAGGAAGGAGTCCAGTATAATTAGAGTGGGGGTAATAGTACTATCGTCGAGGAAGACGAGTCACAGAGGTCGCATGAAATGGATAGTGCTGCTGAAGTTAGAGAGCTCGAGGAGAGTGAAGAACGGAAGAAAGATGATTTCCTCTCCAGCAAAGTACCCGAGGATATTTCAAAGGAAAGAGATTGCCCGATGGATCTGCAAGATTCGCAGACTTCCCCCATGACGACTATACAAGGTCAAGTGGTGCCGATGGAGTGGAAACGAGGAGGTGACGCTCAGAGTCCTATTTCGGTGGTCGACTGAGGAGGTCGTGGTTCGTAGCCCAATTTCGATGGTCGACTGAGGAGGTTATGGAACCAAAGTTGCTGATTGATGGGGATCCTAACAAAAAGATGTCTGTTTGGGTGAGCAAGAAGGCTAAAGGTGTTGTGAATTATCTGGGAGTCTACTGTAAAGGCCATGAGGATAAAATTGTGGACATATTAATGGAAATGGAAAAGTGGAAGCCATCGGTTAGTAAAAAGGTGGGAGCCAGTCGAATTAAGGCTCGGGGTTCTAAAAGCAAGGAGGTCAAAAATTTATATTGTGGTATTAATTTTGATGGGGCTGCGAGGAGGGTAGACGAGGGTTCCGGGAAAGAAAAAATTAACTAGTTTGTGATATGGATTTAAACATAATCAACTGGAATGTGTGGGGCTTGAATAATTTCAGGAATAGGCAAGTAGTTAAGGAAGCTCTTAGAAGGTGGAAGCCTTCTGTAGTATGTTTACAAGCATAGTTGTCAAAGACGAGCGCCTTTGGTGCCCGAGGCGAGAGGCGAGGCGAAGGTGTAGAGCCTCATGTGTCTAGGGCGATGCAAGAGGTGCCGAAAGCGACGCGCGCTTTGTAAAGTCGTGAGGCGTTAAAAGATCGTGAAAGTCGCTCACTTACGTTTTTTTTTCTTTTTTTTTTAAATTCCGATACACCGGACGAGGGTAGTCTGGAAATTTCAATTCCAGATCTAGCCTCCAATCTTCACTTTTGACCCAATCTAAGGTTAGATCTGCTATCACCATGACTAGGCGAACAGATCTGTACCATCGCCGTCGTCGGAGGTCGCCGGAGTTGGGAGTCATGAGCCCCACGCGCCGGTGCCGGAATTTTTTACCGGACGTCCATAGACCTGTTCGCCGGCTACTATACATGTTAGTCTCTTGCTTGGTTTTTGGATTGGGATAGTTTCAAGCTATTTTTGGTCTAATTCTATTTAATTGGTCGTCGGATTTTTTTATTTACTTATGTACTATGGATTTGGATCTGAAAATAAAAAGAATGGGTTATCTCTATTGAAAAAAGGTTGTACATATTTATAAACTTTCTAGGATCTATTTCTAGGAAAGTATAAATCAAATCTCCTATAATTATTCTCCTACAATTACTCTCTTATAATTATGCTATAATATTTACCATATTTAACAATCTCTAATGTCTAGTTTATTCTCATATTTATCTATTTGACATGTTTTTGTTGAAATTTGTTAAACTATATATATACATATTAAATGTATATTATTTCCGTGAGCGCCTTTTTAGCGCCTCGCCTCTCGCCTCAAATTTGGACCTATTGACTTTTTAGCGCCTCTCGACTTTGACAACTATGTTTACAAGAGACCAAAATGGACTATATGGACAGAAATTTAGTGGACAGCATAGGAGGTTGTCGGTGGATGGATCGGGTTCACTAGGCCGCTGGGGGGGTGTTCTTGTTATGTGGGATAGAAGAGTTTTAGCTATTGAAGATCATGTGATAGGAGTCTTCTCAGTTTCGTGTCTGTTTAAGTGGGTGGCTAATGACTCTTGGTGGGTATTCTCTGGGGTTTATGGTCCTTGCTCTGATAAATACCGGTCAAATTTGTGGGCTGAATTGACTTCAATTAGACTTAAATGGAATCATCCGTGGTATGTGGGAGGCGACTTCAATGTGGTTCGTTTTCCTCGAGAGAGAAGTCGAGGTCAATCGTATTCACAAGCTATTGTGGAATTCAACGATTTTATTAATGACAGGGAGTTGATAGATTTGCCCCTTGAGGGGAACGCATTCACTTGGTTCCGAGGAGGGTCGAACCGGCAATGTTCAAGGCTCGACAGGTTCCTCCTTAGTTCTGATTGGGAGGAAACGATAGGTGTTTTCGTTCAAAGGACCCTTCCTAGGGTTGTTTCTGATCACTCCCCTATCACCCTCTAGTTTGGGGGTGATAATGTTAGAAGGAAAACTCCAATCAGGTTTGAAAAACATGTGGCTGAAGGCTCCTGGATTTAAGGATTGGGTTAGGATAAAATGGGATTCTTACGCGGTAGTCGGAAAATCGTGTTTTCGAATTGCTAAAAAACTGAAACTTCTTAAAGATGACCTTAAAGTCTGGAATATAGAGGGGTTTGGGAGAATAGAGATCAGAATCAAGGAAGCTATGGAGGAAGTCAAAATTCTGGATGCAAAGGAGGGGGAAGGATCTATAGGGGAATCTGAAGTAGCCCGTCGTGAAGAGAGATTAAGCTGGAAATCAAAAGGTTGCTCATCTGTGTAGAAACAAGCTGGAGGCAAAAATCCAGGGCCTTGTGGCTAAAAGAGGGTGATAAAAATTCAAAATTCTTCCATAAGATGGCCAGCGCACACAAGAATTTCAATTAACAGACTGAATATCGATGGTAATGTGACGGAAGATGAGAATCTAATCAGTAGAGGCTTTGTAGAGTTCTACCAAAAGCTGTTCTCGGAAGATAGAGAGAGAGAGCTGGAAATAGATGGGATTACGTTCAAAAATCTGATTGAGGAGGACAGGAGATTTTTAGAACAAACTTTTAATGAAGAAGTGGTGGAGGCTTTGGGTAGTCTGAAAGGTGATAAGGCCCCAGGCCTTGATGGATATACTTATGAATTTTTCAAACATTGCTAGGAAGTAGTTAAAAATGATATTATGGAGGTCTTCCGCTCTTTCTTTGAGGAGGAAGGATTCGAAAAAAGTCTTAATACTTCGTTTATTGCTCTCATTCCCAAAAAGAAAGGGGCAGAGGAGTTAAAAGACTTCAGAACTATAAGCCTCATTGGCAGCATATATAAACTAACAAAGTATCGTCGAATTGACAAAGTACTGTCGAATAGAATGAGAAAGGTGATTGGCAAAGTGATATCAGAATCGCCGCATGCATTTGTGGGTGATCGTCAGATTCTGGAAGCAGCTTTGATTGCTAATGAAGTGGTGGACTCGATGGTGCGGCGAGTACCGTGGATTCTCGTGCAAGTCGGATGTGGAGAAGGCCTATGATCATGTTAGATGGGAATTATTGATTTATCTCTTGGATAAAATGGGTTTTGGAGAGAAATGGAAAAAGTGGGTTTTATTCTGCATTTCTACAGTCAGGTTTTTTGTTCTTATTAACGGTCAGCCTGAAGGTTTCTTCTCGAGCTCGAGAGGATTGTGTCAAGGGGACCCCCTCTTTCCATTCCTTTTCATTGTGGTTATGGAGGCCCTTAGTCGGCTCATTGATAAGGCAATAGCTGGAGGCTTTATTAAGGGCTTCGAGGTGGGTAATGATCCTGGTCGAGGTGTTACTATTTCTCACCTACTTTTTGCCGATGACACCCTAGTTTGCTGCGATGCGGAAAGTGATCATCTGGGCTGCCTTCGTCTAATCTTACTGATTTTCCAAGATCTATCGGGCTTGAAGACTAATGTTTCGAAATGTGAGTTAATCCCCTTAGGTAGAGTGGATAATGTGGAGGCTTTAGCCTCGTTCTTTGGCTATAGTGTTTCTAGCCTTCCTACTTCGTACCTAGGTTTACCTCTTGGTTCGTCTTTTAAGAACAAAAATGTGTGGAACTCAGTAATGGTTAGGTTTGAGAGGCGGTTGGCGGGGTGGAAAAGACGATTCTTATCAAAGGGTGGAAGACTTACTCTTATTAAGAGTACTCTTATCTAATCCCCCCACTTATTTTCTATCGTTGCTTATGGCCCCTGCCTCAGTTTTAAAGAGAATTGAGAAGTTAGAAAGAGATTTCCTTTGGGAAGGGGACAAAGAAGAGGAATTATCATTTAGTTGGGTGGGACTCAGTATGCTCTAACAAGGAGAGTGGGGGTCTAGGAGTTAAAAATCTCAGATTCTTCAACAAGGCTCTGTTGGGCAAGTGGCTTTGGAAGTTTTTAGTGGATAAAGAGTCGCTATGGAGGAGGTTAGTGGTGAGCAAATTTGGAGCAGGTGATCATCTTTGGTTCCCAAAGAAAGTTCTGCCCTCACATGGATCTAGTGTCTGGAAAGGTATTATGGGAGTATGGAATGCTTTCAACAGGTTCATCAAATTCGATACCGGGCTAGGAAATCAAGTCAGGTTCTGGAAGGATTATTGGTGCGGAACTAATGCATGTTTCCTAGTCTATACAACATTGCAGTAACAAGGAGGAAATGGTGAGTTCGTTGGTGGTCAATCAAGGGGGTACAGACCTTTTCGCAGAAACTTGCATGACTGGGAGATTGACGAAGCAATGCAGTTCATGGATTTTCTCCAGGGTTGCAAGCGGCAGGTTTTGAGTGAAGTAAAATCATCTGGGAGGTATTGTTCTCCGTTAGATCTTTCTACTCTAAGATGATAGAGAAGGAAAAGAGTTTCTTCCCATGGAAGGAGATTTGGAAACATAAAATCCCCGGTAGGGTAGCTTTTTTTGTTTGAGAGGCAGCCAGGGGCGTCATATTGACGGGGGAAAACTTGAGATCTCGGGGATTGATTTATGTTAATCGATGCTACATGTGTAAAAGTGAGGAGGAGGATGTAAATCATTTGCTGCTTCATTGCTCTATGGCTAGGGATTTATGAAATTCCCTTTTCCTCTCTACTGATGTTCCGTGGGTTATGCCCAGGACTGTTAGTGATACGCTTCAGGGATGGCCTTCTTTTACCCGGAATAGGAGTGTTTTTTGGAAGTACGCCCCTTCAGCTATTTGGTGGACCATCTAGAAAGAGAGGAACAAAAGAGCATTCGAGAATATTGAATCTAATATTGAAGGAATCAAAAAGGCTTTCCTTATGTATTTGAGATTCTGGTGCTTAACTGTTGATCCAACTTTAGAGGATCATTTTTGTAATTAGGTTCGGGTCTATTGGTTTGTAGTTTAGTGCTACTCCCAGTGTACAAGGATGCGTCTCCTTTTTTGACGCTCGTTAATATTACTTATACAAAAAAAAAAAACTTTACTTAAATTCCAAACATTTCTAATCATAAAAATATAAGAATTTTGGGGGGAAAAATTAGCAATCCGCATCACACTACAGCCTACAGCAGTATCAACCCAAAAAAAAAACTGAAAGATAATAATTCATTTTAAGAAATAGAAAGTGTGAAAGTGAATCAATCAAAACAAATTGTTAAACAGTAAACATCACTATACCCACACAAAAAAATCGAACTGGAAGAAAGCTGTCGAACTTGTTGAAGAAGTGAAGAAGTCGAACTTCGAAACATACCTCTGAAGATGAAGAAATCTGGAAGAAAGCTGGAAGAGAGTTGTGAACTGGTCAAGATAGGTGCGACCCGGAAGAAAGCTGAAAGAAAGTCGAAGTCCTTGTCGAAGTAGCAGCAGTCGTAAATGAAGTATGCGATGTTTTAGGGAATATTTCAGGGGTTAGAGGTCTTTTATACCCCTATTATACTATGTCGTTTTGAATAAAACCCATACCCTAATTTAAAATTTTCGCTGAGCGCCTCCGTCGCCTTTTTGTCAACTTTTGACATTGAAAAAGGTAAAAAAGTCGCAGAAAGTCGATGCCTCTTGCTCATCTCTTGGAGTCGACCTTTCCAGGCGCCAGACCCTCACCTCGTCTCGCCTTGCGCAAAAGGCGCACACCTTTTTAAACTATGTAAAGGGTATGAAAGACATTATGCTAAATAGTAGTTTCCCAAGAGGAAATGTATGCCTTTAAATGGGATAAACTACAAAGGAATGTGTACCTCTTTTACTTATCAAAAAAAAAAAGGAATGTGTACCTCTTTAATTGGAAGAGAGGGAGTACAAGTTTACTATGTACCTTTTGTATGTCACGTAGATACTATTTGACGTGGCTACTAATGAACTTTACAGGCCGACCTATCATTGTCGACTTTTCACCTGTGACTGATTTCCGAGAAGCCACTTGTAGGCAATATGAGGAGAACACCTGCAATCGAGGTGGTTATTGTAACTTTATGCATTTGAAAAGGATCGGTAGGTCAGTATCATTTGTACTCTCTTTTTAGTTCTTTAGCTCTATACGTTATATATTTTTTAATACTTGTTGCTAAAGCTATGCCATACATTAATTGAATACCAGGGAGCTTAGGCGCCAGTTGTTTGGAAGGTATAGGCGGAGGCATAGTCGTAGCCGTAGTAGGAGCAGAAGTCCTTACAGGCATCGCAGCTATGAAGAGCGCTCCCATGGAGGCCGAAGTCATAGTCGGAAGCATGAAGATAGAGACTACTACCTTGAGAGAGGGTCCAGGAGGCACAGGAG
Organism: Codonopsis lanceolata; assembly: GCA_013146195.2. NCBI lineage: Eukaryota > Viridiplantae > Streptophyta > Magnoliopsida > Asterales > Campanulaceae > Codonopsis > Codonopsis lanceolata. The sequence continues at coordinate 53,032,787 of CM028382.1, read as the reverse complement.
CACAAGCCCTGTGCATAGGGGAGAAAGCCGAAGCCGCAGCCCAGACAGTAGGAGGCACCGAAGTCCTGTTAGGGGAGGTAGTGAAGAGAGGCGTGCTAAAATTGAGCTATGGAACAGGCAAAGAGAAGAGGGTCGTAACGATGCCAATACAGAAGGTATCAACAATGGGTATGGTGATCAGTACTACAATCAGCAGAGTGGATATCGTCATTAGTCACATGTATATCCTAGTCTGGTTAGTTTCCATCTCTCTCAGATTCCACATAATTCTAGGTCCTCACAAGGAAATCGTCATCTGGACTATTTTGGACCACACTAGTTCTTTGTCTTACAGCTCATTTGACGCGCAGGTGGTGTGCAGGTTTATAGTTCTTTCATTTGGAATGTCAAAAAATTAAAAATTAAAATCACCTTTTTGTGCTTCTCTTACTGCATGCGTGCTCTGTGCTGGAGTACTGCATGTCATATACTGGTGATTTTAGTATCTTTTAGTTTCTAAATATTTTTTTTTCTGAGTTCATCTACGTACTTCTACTAAAGCCTTGAGTGCATCCTATGTTAATAGGAAACAACAAACTAGCTCGCAAGTAAGACTCCCTCCTTTCCACCCAAAGAGTGAACATTGGAATGCTCAACTTATTTAGGATCTAAAGTTTTAGAGTAATTTTAACCACACCCCAATATCCTCTCTTTACACCCCATGTACAGCATAGCGTAGGGTACAGCATCGAGTACATGGGGTGTGGTTAAAATTACTCAAAGTTTTAATGATGAAAATAGTTTTTTTCTAATTTGAAGTTCTCTAGAATTAGACTCAACTCAACTTGCCGTTAGTCTCAATCACACGAGGTTTGCTACTTGAATCCTAATCTACCATCCAATTTGGTTCATCACACATCCACACAATCCTAACTTGAAGTATTTTGGGAAAAAAATGATAACTTTGAGAACACATTAAAATTTACATCATTTAGTTTATGAAACAATATTTCTATAAATGAAACTTCCTGAAATATTTCAGGAAGCATGGGCTCTTTGTACCTGATGGAGGTAGTTCCACTAGTACAAGAACTAAAGTTGCACTTCTAGGCAATATGGATGATGTTTTTGTTTCTAGTAGCTTCTTGTACACAGTGTTGACATCCCAATCTCGTACCCGAACATTGTCGGGTTCTCACATACACCGAGAAGAAGGTTGTATATCCACCATAATTTATACATAACTTTATATTTGAATATGAATTACTCTGATTTCAATTCATTGTGCCCCTGCCGGGGTGGTGGCATTAATCATTGTCTTTTGTGGTCTGCTGTTGTGAAACCCCTAAATTTGCCAAACCTCCTTGTAGCTTCTGCATCTTGTTTTCACTTTATTGGCTAATCCATTGGTGTACAGTGTTAATGGTGATCACAAGAGAATATGAAAACACTTGAGAGATATTTTTTGTTTTTCAACTTCGTCTACACCTTTTACTACCTTTAGTGCCCCTATCGCGCACAGGCAATTCTTCCACAACATCCTAGTTAAAGTCGTTTTTTGTTAATGAAGTGTATTTTTGCACGAATGGTGTTTTCTTATACTGTATGATTTTAAGTGCATGTATCGGCAGTCAGGTAGTCAGATTTTCTATCATCACTGCACAACCAGGCCAGTGACCTTTGCATTTCCAGTACATCTTGATCATTCTTCTTTATCGATAACTTTGTCAATTTTATGATCTTCTGGGTATTTTGAGATTTGCAGGTCCCAGGTTGCCCTGCTTCTTCTAACGACTTAGCAACGACGTTGTCTTAACTGCAGCTTTCCCATGAAATTTGTGTACAGGTTGTTATTGACGCTCGTCTGACAGGAATTTACAGGGCATTGGATGCAAGGAGCAGGGAATGCTTTTGTTGCGATAGAGAGCTCCTGCTACGGATTGAACTATTACCAGTCTAGCAGTAACGGTATTTGTTTAGTTTGATGTAGATTATGCATGACAGTTGTTTAGTTTCTGCAGTGTTGGAAGAACTATGTTGAGACTTTCTAGTATGCGAAGCACCTGCATTCGGCTTTAAGATGTGTAGATTTATCTGTTGTTGGATCAAACTTTTGTGGTGTGTTTGTGTTTACTTCTTTCCATCAATTCTTTATGCATTTTCAAAGCAATCATGACATGTGATTATATACTTATTTTCTTTCAGTTTTCCAAATACTTCAATACGTGTAAGAAAGAAATTAGTCAAGCTTGAACAAGAATCACAACTCAAAACAAAAAAATTTCATTGATTCAGTCCATTAGGATTAAGATGGCTTTGTCTCGTGAGTCAATAAGACGGATTTCTATTATCTTACAGATTAACTCACCAATACAACACCAGGTGGGTTGAGATGTTCTTTGAGGATTTATCGATTTGAAGTGTTGCTCCACGTTTCCTCGTTCAATCAGACTAGTGATGGCCTGTAAGAAACTCTAGCAAGAGAGATGCTTATCCTGCAAGTGTGAAGATACACTACAAAATAATTTTGGTCTTCCATGAGGTGACCCCACGCCACATTGGGTATGAGACTAGTCTCGGCTTATGTACTACACTTTGCTGCTGACCCAAGGAAATTTGTACCCGGTGAGAGTTGAAGAAGGGACACTCTAGTATACATAAGAGATAATAAAAGATGGAAGATTTTGAAATGCAAGGGGCACTCTAGAATGCACATGAAATATAATAAAGGGCGAATTCCTCAAATGGTCCCTGAACTTTTTGTTATTTTTGCGATTGGTCCCTATACTGAAATTCAAAAAAATCAAATCTTTGTACTATGCCATTAACGCAATTGGTCATTCCATCCAATTTCATCAAATTTGCGTCGTTAAATATTTACACGTGTCTCTTACGTATTTTTGCCCAAAGGTAAAATAGACAATTCCTTTAAATTAGTACATGGACTATTTGTGAAGTTCAAAATATAGGGCCAATATGAGTATTGTGATTAAAACATAGGTTGCAACTTGCAATAAACATGACATTAATTATTTCTCGTGCAGCGGCGGTTGTGGTTGAACCAAAGGCTAGCGGCCGTAGCGGATGAATTGAAGAAGGGAGGCGACGAGAGAAATGGAAATGGAATTAACTAGACAAAACCTTAAAACCGAGGGCAGAACTTCCCTTCTTTTGGAGGACGGTCTGGAGGTAAAGGGCCGTCCGTGATCTTCTTTTGGTATAACTCCTTATAAGACCACCATCTTCTCTTCTTCATTTGCACCTTCAATCTGGTAGGACTACCTTCCAATAGACATTAGAGGGATTAATTATTCTCGCTACGCTCCTTGCTTGGCTACTGGATTGGATATTTGATTCATTCATTCTGAATTTAGAATGGAGCCGAGCGAAAGGGAGAGCTAAGGATAGAAGGAATGAAAATACCCCGAAGGAAGTGATTGTCCTTCTCAGATTCAGGGGCGAGAGGTTCCTAGGGCGTTTGGAGGTTATGGAGAGGTGGAGAATGATGGTGGGGTGGGGCAATAGTGGTATGGAGAGTTAGTCCCCCCTACTTTATAAATTAAAATTTTACCTTTTTTAAAAATTCATGTGTGAGACACGTGTTCAAATTTAACGGTTAAAAATTGATAAATTTGACGGAGGGACCGATTCCTTCAAATAAGTAATACAAGGACCATTTAGGTCGATAAAGGACCAATCGCAAAAATGAAAAAAAATTCAAGAACCATTTGGGGAATTCGCCTTATAATAAAAGAATGGGGTAAATTCGGACTCATCCACTTTCTAAAATTTCCAATCGCTCTAGTACCGTGTTCCTTTTTTCAATCGAAGAGTCACTTTTGGGGACGAAAATACAACGATACCCTTAATGAACCTGAGGCGTACTACGGACATTCACTCAAATGCACCGCATTGTATCAATTTTTACAGAGCGATTATTTATCTAAATCTCTGATCCAATTTTTGCACTGCGATATATCAATTTTTGCATCGCAATGCATTAATTTAAATTCATCATCCAATTTTACATCGCACTGCATCACATTTTTGCACTGCGATGCAAAATCATAATGAACCAGTCTATGTCATTCGTCTTCTTCTACCATCTCCTCCGTCGCACAATCGTGATTTTCAAACTCAAAGTGTTCACCTGTGGAAGAAGACGATCTGGAAAAAAAAAAAAGAACGATGAACTAGAGAAAAAAAATGTTTGGAAAAGTATACCGCCCGCAATTTTCCCAAAAAGAATATGTTTGGTCATGGCTATAGGCCCATTTGGTGTATAGATTAAGCAAGCATTTTATGACTTTTCTCAATTTCAACTAGTCCCTCAGTCAAACTTTTAGGTCATAAAGAGAAGTTAGAAAGTCTTATAAGAGATGCTGCACTAACGTCCCTAACTTGTTTATCCAGCATACAGAGGTCGAACTTATAATCTATGGAAGTTGTAAGCTTGACTTTTGAAATAGGAAAGGAAGTCCTTGCAGGCGTTGTTGAGAAATGAGAACCAAAAGGACGTGAAGGCAGTTGTACCTATTCAAAAAGCGAAATTGGTATATCAGTAAAGTAAACCACCATTCATGTAATTAAGAAAGAATATTGCCAGATGATTCAACTTTCAAAGTTAAGTTCATAGCCATACAAGCACCTCCAAGCCCTGTTGACTGCTGTAACAATCCCGCACTGTTATCGCCCCTGCAATTTAATATTAAATCTCACTAAAATCGATACTCACCTAAAAGGAGAGTGGAAGTTTTAACTATGAATATTAGTATTACGATCAAGACTAGAAGATATAAGGTACCGCTCTGTGAATGCTTTGTTCAGCACCATAATAGCCATCGAGATTTGGTATCCTGGAGTCCTTATCCTACAAAAGTGAACATAAACAATGTCAATTTGTATTAACAAACTTCTTTTGCATCATTCAGTGGGAAATCTACGTGTGGTACCATCGCTGCCCGTATGTCCTGTTCAGGAACATAAGAAAGGTCAGGGGTGTGAGCTTTAAGATTCAACTGTGCCTGCATACATCAAATTACGAACGGAAGCGCACTGTATATCAGATAATTCTACACCCTTTTCACTATTCTTCCAAATAAATTAAGTAAATCAGGATTAAGAGGTGTCAGACCATCTGAGGGCTGTTTGCTTGCATCCCAATAGATACTACTTCAGCCTCAGTTTGTACCTACATTGAGCAGAATGAAGAGCTGCGTCAAGCATTTTGTTAATTAAAATAACTTTGACAAGATAAGATCCATTAGCGCAAAATAAGGACCTTCCATACGAAAATGTAAACTTGTTATCAGTTTTCATCTCTTAGAAAACACTGAAACATGCTTGGATATGTCCTTTATTCTGTTGCAAGAAGCAGCTGTGCAGTTATCTTTTCTTTAGTTTTTCATAAAAAGCTTTGCCAGTTTAAAGACACTCTAAAAGCCTTGACCAAATCACAACTGGAAACAGAAAGCACTGATAGAACTAGAAAGTGAAAACATGAAAAGGCAATGGGAACCAAGCAGGGCCTTAGCATTTACAGACCTTTCGTTTTTTCTGTACTTTCTTTCTATTAGATGTCTTGTCATTATTGCTGCGCTGATTCCCTTCTTTACTGTTTATAAAACCTTGGAAAGCAAACATGTTTGGATTAACAAGACTCCTTGCAGAATCATTCACATTGACAGAGTGTTTCAGGGCTTCTTCAATTGCATGGAAGGCAACATCATAGGTTTCCTGAGATAATGACGCTTCCTCAACCAATCTAAATACAAGCTTACAGAGATCATTGAAACGCTGATCTCTGTAATGAAGTTTATTTGATGTTTCACTTGTATTTTGCTTGATTTTTGCAGTTCTTGTCCATCGCTTCAATATATAGCGAGAAGGAATGTCCGAAACACCACACCTTTGAAGAACTATCATTGCATGTCTACAAAGAAACCCTCTATATTGAAATGAACGACATAAGCAGCAGATGTCAGATTCTGCCTCATTCCAGGCTACAATGAAGTTTTGACGCTGTTCAAAATCATCGACTCGAAACAATATTGTAGTCTCGTTTTCACAAACCCTTTCCACATTACAAGAACGTGTTCCCAAAACCTCCACTTGAAATTTCTTGAATATTGCTAGAGTGTAAACTGTAGACATTTGCTTCTCAAAATGTAAATGAGATCTCAATGTGGGCTGTTCCTCTCGTGTTTCAAGATCTGCTTTGGCTTCCTCTTCATATCTATCATGCAAAAGAGCTTTGTAGCGATCTAAAAACTCATCCAATGTCGTGTCTTTCGTTATGTACTTGTCAAAGAAAGAGGCTATACTTTCAGAGCGCTCAGCTGTACTTAGTCCACCCAAAAGGGTATCTCTCATATATGTTGGTACCCACTTTTTACGATCTTCATATAATGATTGAATCCAATCATCCTCCCTGAGTTCAAATTGGTCAACCATTTTAAACCACTCTGTCTCAAACTCTTCACCTGTCCATGATCGGTAAATGCAGTCTTTAAATTTCACTGCAAAATTTTCAAACCCATTCATTTTGTGACTTAGATTCTCACAAATCTTTGCTAATACATGCCACAAACAAAAACAGTGCTGTGCATCAGGCAACAACTCCACAATTGCTTCTTTCAGTGATTTGTCTGTGTCGGTCATAATTACTGTAGGAGTTTGGCCTCCTACTGCTGTAAGCCAAGTGCGCACTAGCCAAACAAAAGTTGAAGTAGTTTCATCCCCAATTAAACCACATCCAAGTAACATGAACTGACAGTGATGATTGACCCCAACAATTGGAACAAAGGGAATATAGTATTTGTTTCTAACATAATAGGTATCAATGAAGACTACATCACAAAAATTTCGGTAATCATTTCTTCCTTTCCCATCAACCCAAAACACATTTCTCATCCTTTTTTCCTGATCCAAATCTATCGAATACCAAAAACTGGGTTTCTCAGCTTGCAAAAGCATAAAATTGTCAAGAAGCATTTTAACATCTCCCTCACTTAATGCCAGCTGAAGGCCTTTCTTTTTACAAGTAATAGTACCAGATTGCATATTCCTTCCACAGATACTGTAGTAGATGTCATCAGGGCAAATTTCATGGTTATGTTCCTTCACAAAATTATATATAAACCATTTTCCGTCTGAAGGATTGCTCTTCATATGCATGCTTGCCTGGCAGCCTGTCTTCGGACATGATCTTGAATTAACCGTTGTACTAGATTCAGGCTTGCTTCCAAATCTAGAACAAGCAATTTTCACATCAATAAACTTTCCAGATTTTTTGGAACGGCGACTGGCTTTTATCGTAATCCCAAATCCCACTGACCTAGCATATTCCCTGTAGGAAGAATATGCAGCCTCCTTCGATTCAAATTCCAAACCATTTTGAGGCTCATAATTTGGGACACCCTTGTTAAAGATATCCACACTTGATGCATCCATATCTACGGCATCCCCACACTTGATAATGCTTGTGAACACATTTGCTTCAGGGTTTCCCTGAGCCTGTTCACTTGATCCAAGAGACTCAATTTTTTCTTTCTCAGCATGCATTCTATTTCTATTGTCAATAATATTTGTACTCGATGCAATGTCCAAATTGTCCTCACATCCTGAAAGTTGTTCCAGATCGATTCCCATGGGGAGTTAACCTAAATCATAGAACACCCATTCCAGCAAATTTACCTGAAAATGTGCAAGTAAGATAGATGCCAGTCATAACAATATTAGTGACCTGCACTTGATGTGAATGCACAGGACTTGCACAAAGAGAAAATAAGCAAATATGAGGCTACTATGGTTATCCCAATATATACTGGCATCTCGTAAGTTTCAAAAATCTAAGATTATAAGTAATTTCTTGTTCTAAAGAAGTTACATTGATACTACAGGTTTGTTTGGACCAAAAAAATAGACTTCAATAAGAATTTTATTATACAGAATTCACATTCATAGAAATCCATTTCAATAGAATTAAAATTAAATCCACTCAGAATTCAAGATTCATATTTGAATTTTATACCCTCCATATGGAATTTGAAGTATTTCCTTCTCAAATGGAATTCATTGGATCTAAGGTATTCCAATTTAATTCCAATCATACATCTTTTTTTCTTGATCTGAATGGTGGAATCAGCATTGAAGGCCCCAATTATGGGATTGGGGTTGCCAAACAAACCTTAAGTGATCTAATAGGGTGTGACATTGTCAGCGTCAAAGTTGCAGCATCTATGCAACTCCTTTCTCAACTCAACTACTTAGGATCAGATACACTAATAGTGCATCCCCATTTCTGATTCATCCATTATTAAGTCTTTGTAAGACGGCACAGATCTTAATTCGTAAAACAAAGTCCCACTCTCTTACAGCACAACTTATCAACACGTGGTGGATCGGATAAGGAGGATCCGCCTTGACTGAAATACCGTCTTACCTAAATTTTTGCCTTATTACATAAAGGTTGTCAAGCTACCTAACGCAACTCTCTTTCAGCTACGTTGAGGCTGGCTGTGTATTGACTATTGTGTAAGAGTATCTACTCGACTCGAGACTCGACATAACAGAGTTGACACAGAGCCCCTTTCCAAATTGTTTTTCCTAACAAAATTTGAGGGTTTTACAGTGTTTTGAATTTTGATAAGCTCATTCCAGACTACAACTATGAATACATTAACGATATTCAAAAGCACTCGCTTATGGTTTTTCGCAAGAAACAGCATAGATTGATCATTGATTGATACTCGAATAGTGATTAACTCGCCAAGACTCGGCGATATGTTCGGCCAAATCACCGGTAAATCGGTATTTCGACCGAGTTGAAAAGCGAGAATTGAAAAACAAAGGAATGAGCAGGATACCTGTTGGACTCTCTTCACGTATTCACCGGCGGCTGGTTTATCTTTCCCTCCATCTTCTGTCTCTGTCTCTCTCTCTTTTACCGGTGTTCACTGTCTCATGTTCTGAATCATTTCTCCTCCTCCCCCTTTTTCATTTTTTAAAACTCCCTAATTCCTAAATTGTTCTCCCTTTTCTGATTTTTTAAACATTTTTAATGTCCCTAAATTAAAAATAATACTTTGAAATTTACCTTTTAAAACATCACTTTTACCACTTTACCCTTACTTTTTCACTCTACTTTAATTAATTTTTTAAAAACTACACATTAAATCAATATAAATAATCAAGTCAATTGTTTTTTCTTAAACTGTGCGTCGGGTCAACTAGGACGATTATTTAAAAACGGAGAGAGTATATGTTTTTATTTTTATTTTTTGATAATCAGATAATTTATATTAGGGTTAATGACACTATTAGCTTCTCGACTATGAATCATTCTCAATAATAGTCCCTTAAGAATTTTTTGTCAAATTTGGATCCTGAAATTATTAAATTTTCACAGATGCAATCCTTTTGATGAATACCGTTAAAAAAATATCGTTAAGTTTCTCATTTGCATTTAGTAAGGACTAAAATGATTTTTTCAAACCTAACTTATATCAAAATTTGCAATCAAATCCCTATAAGTTTAAAAAATGACCATAAAATCTTCTTCCCCAATTTTTTTAGGAAACCCAAAATATTTTTTTTTCCAAATAAATCCCTAGGTTAATTCAATCAAAATCCCCAAAATCTTAAAATTTGATGACATTCTTATTCCCAATAGATTTATTACTCTCCCAACCAAAACCCCAAATTAAACAATAACAAATTCCTCTGTACTTATAATTTTCTGCTACTTCCAGGGTTTCTATCTTTCCCTCTCTCTCCCTCTTCCCCCAATTGATGTCTTTCTAGGGTTCTATAAACAACAAAAATCAAGCTCGATTTTTGCTACTTCTACACACACGCTTACACACAGAGCTTAATCGAGCTTGTTTGACTATGTAGATCTATTTTGGTTGGTTTAGCTTCTGGCTCGACTAGAGTTTCAGCCACTGGAACCATCATGGCAGCGCCTCTTACTCTCACTCTCAAATCCGACGTCAACCCCTATGGCTCCCCAAACAATTCCCCACTTATTATCTCCGCCCATTTCTCATTCACTCCTAATAATTATAACCCTGACTCCACTTTCTCTCTCCAATTTAAACCCCAAATTGGTTCTTTCTCTTTCCGTAAAACCACCGTTTCTAGCCCCCAACCCTAACCCAAAGCCCCATTCTAATGTGGGTTCATTTGGGTTTGTGCCATTGGAGAGGCATGGGGTTTTAAGGATTTGACAATAGAGTCTTTAACTTCCAAGGATTCTATTTTTTTTTGGGATTTTGGTGATGGCCAAGACCGAATAGTCAGTAGCGAAGCGGGTGGCAGTTAATTTGAGGTGGGGGTTAATGTGCCTGGGGATTAGGGGTGGCAAAATTTTATCCAGTCCATTGGATTATCCAATATAACCATTATAAAAGACTTATTGGGTGTTATCCATTAACACCCAATTAAGTTAATGGGTGTTAATGGATAACACACATTAGGAACCAATAACAAAATGAATAATTTATGGATATTAACCGGTTATCCATTAGGTTTATCCATTAATGTCACCACAACCATTTGGTTTATCAACTAATGTCACCACCACCACCCACCTCCTCCCACCATTGCCACTTCCCAACTTCGGCAACCGCCATCAATCACTACCATCCACTGTCCACCGCCACCACCACCACCATCTGTCGCCCATCGCCACCAACCTCTGGCCACCACCTGCCAACACTGCCCACTGCTGTCGTCACCACCTTATGCCGCCAACCTCAGCCTCAAGCCACCACTTGCTGCCACCGCCGGCACCTTCGCCTACCGCCACCACCATCTGCCTCCAACCTCCGCCACCGCTTACCGCACATCGCCGCCACCACCATTACTATATGTTCTTTACTTAAAAATGATAATAAATAGAAATGGAACTTGCTTTTAACAAGATTCAAACTTTGATCAAGTTACTTTATACCAAAGCTTGCTACCACTAGGTTAGCCCCCTTTTTGAAATTTATTTGAAAGTTTAATATAAATATAAATAAGTAATCATAAAAGTTGTTGATTATTATGAACTTATTTATTATTTTGTTTTGGATTATTTATAATTATAATGAGTATAAGTATTAAAAAAAAATTTATTTTGTAAAAATTGCACCTAAATTGCAAATTATTGTACCGCACACTTTTCATTTACTTGTCTATTTTCATTTTGTTAAATTAGCAATTGACTTCATTTCATTTATTTAGCTTAATATTTATTGCTCCATTTCATTTGGCTTAAAAAATATTTAGCTAGAAATTAAAAGTTGGCAAGACAAAAAAGAAAACAAAGTCTACACAAGTTTAATATGTATTTTAAAAAAAAAAAATCATGACCACAAATTATGACATTTTTTAATATTTGATGATCCATTTCATTTCATTAACTTTTAGTAGCCCATTAGTAATAAAATGACATTTTTATGCCTCAATTTTTGAAAGTTGACTATTTAAGTGAAACATCTCGAAATGAAATAGTGGATTTTTTACCCGGAACGAAGGGAGTATATTGGTCTTACAGTCGTGAATGTTTTAGTATAGTCGGAATCATAACTATCCACTGCTTGTTGTCTTTTTTAATTTTTGTATATGTTACTTTTTTTTATTTTACTATAATTTCTCTAATTTATTTGGAAGGACAAAAATATTTTATAGTCAACATGTGCCGAGACAACTGAAGCATTTTGTGATATAGAGTTTCCTAGAAAGGTCCCCAAGCTATGTTGTTTTGCTTGCCAATTGCAATTAACACAAATTATGGTTGTGTTATTCTTTGAGCAGAATATATATATATATGTGTGTGTGTGTGTGTGTGTGTGTGTGTGTGTGTGCGCGTGTGTGTGTGTGTTTATGTGTTTTTGTATAATTTTGTGCGTTTTTTTATGTGTTGTGATTAGTGAATAATAATATATCTAGGAAAGTAATACTCAAAAATAAATTAAAATATGATATTACTTATTGGGTATTATCCGGATAATATCCATTTATTAATAGATAGAATTGGATATTATCCATTAACACCCATTACCTATATTGGGTAGATAATGGTTTTATCCAAATTATCCGGTAACACCCAATTGCCACCCCTATTGGGGATTATGGAAAGCAGTTGTTGTATCTAAGAGTGAATAAGATTGGGATTGAAAGAATTGATGAGGTGAAAAAAGAAAAAGGGACGAACGACGAGGCCGTGATAGTAATTCAGGCAAGGTGGAGATGTTGCTTTAATAATTATACTCCCAATAATGATTAATTGTTAATTTGAGAGGTATGGGTTGTTTTCTCTGTACAATAGATTTTCCAAATATTAAAAATCTGGTGGGTTTCCCAAATATTTTGGGGAAGAAGGCCTTATGATCATTTTTCAAACTTTATATTGTTCTATGATTATCTTTGCTTTGGACAAGAAGCACCGCTGCCCAATATTCGTCACTTACGTCTTCAAGTTTGGTTTTCTGATGTGAGAGATCCGCACTAAGTCGGCAGTCACAGAGCATACTAATCCGAAACTTGGCGGGAAAAACAGTGGTTTGGGGTAACTCGATTGTAAATTTTGATATAAGTTAGGTTTGAAAAAAAATTCATTTTAGCCCTTACTAAATGTACATGAGCAACTTAACGGTATTTTTCCAACGACATTCATCAAAAGGACTACAGATATGAAAATTTAATACTCTTAGGACCCAAATCTAACAAAAAATTCCTAAGGGACTATTACTGAGAACAACCCATAGTCGAGGGACCAATAGTGTCATTAACCTTTTATATTATGAGTTGCGCTATATAGCCCCCCTAAACCTATAAGTTAACCCCCCAAAATCTAAACTTCCTAAATTACCCTCCCCTTCATAAGTTGACCCCCACCCAGCTTGAATCAAATCCTCACCCCCCTCACCACCTCCTCCCTCCCCCCCAACCACTTTGCTCTCCCTTCCCCCACCTACCATCCACCGCCTCCTCCCTCCTACCGTCATCCATCTCTCCCTTTCATTGTCTTTCCTTGTTCCTCTTCCCTCCCTCCTATCCAAACAAAACTCTTATTTTTCCTTTTTTTCCAGTACCACCAATGAGTACCTAGCTCACAACTCCAACCATATCTCTTCTTCCACGTCTCATCCTCTTTTTTTTCAAAAAAAAAATCAATTCAAGGCTTTTTCGGCCTGGTCAATCGAACATTCAGCCTGCCATAGGCTACCGAACAACCTTGGCTGCTCAAATAAGGTTGTTACGCCTACGGCCGAACATATGAGGGTTGTTCGGTTGACCAGGGCCGAACAACCCTTGAATTGAATATTTTTTTAAAAAAGAGAGGAAGAGACATGAAAGAAGGGAGATGCTTGGAGGTGTGAGCTAGAACTCTTGGTGATGGAAGGAGTATACCTGATGGGGAGGGGATGAGGTGGTGATGGAAGGGAGTGAAAACATTGATTGGGGAGGGAGGAGGCGGTAATCATGGGGAAAAGAGGAGGCGATGATGAGGTGGGAAGGGAGGAAGCTCTGAAGGGGGTAAGTTTGGATGAAGGGAATGGTAACTTAGGAATTTTGGGTTTTTGGGGGGGTCAACTTATAGCATTTGGGGGGCTATATAACGCAACCTTTATATTATTTAGGGCGAATTCCCCAAATGGTCCTTGAACTTTTTGTCATTTTTGCAATTGGCCTTTTATCGACCTAAATGGTCCTTGTTAGGGCTGCCAACAGGGCAAAGCCCGCGCATGCCCGCCAACCACCCTTAGGGCGGGTTCGATGTATTATATACCCGCTTGAAAATGCGCTGATTTGCTCCATTGCTACGATGGGCAAATTTTCTTACAATTCTTAATTTTTTTAAAAAACATATACATTGCAATTTGCAATATTACATTGGCAATTTGAGCCCAACAAAGAATCGCCATTTGCCAAGCCCATTCCGTAATAGTCTTTAAGGGTTAGTATTAGTACTCTAAAAGTCTAAATTCTCTATCTCAAAATCAAAAGTTGAAAAGTTCTCGATCTCACACACACTCTCTCTCACGCTAACGCATCTCTCACTCTGGAGTTATCCATTGATTTAAGACGCTCCTGGCCGATGAGGTTGTCTTTATGGGGTGAAGGAGGGTTAAAGGATGCCTGAGGTGAAGTGAGAAGGAATAGGCGAGGTAAAGAACATCTGAATGGGAATGGGAAAGGAAGGGAGGTTGGGGACTTTCTTCCTCCGTGTTGCGCCGCCTCGCTGCCTCCGGCCTGCCTCACACACGCCATCGGGTCCGTCTCACGTAGTCACAACACATAGCACGCCGCCTCCGCCTCCTCTTCCCCTTTCTTCTTCTCGGCCAGCCTTCCTCGCCCTTTTAGTTTCATCTCAGATCTCACGCTCTCTCTTTCCCATCCAACCTGCTTCTGCCTTCTAGATCCCGGCCTCAGCTCCTCCAGCTTCCCCGTCACAGCCTCAATTTCTCCATGCCTCCATTTCTGTTATGTTTGAGTTGTGATATACTGATATGGATCTATGGTATATTTAATATTGGTATATTGGTATATAATTATTAATTGGTATATTGGTATATAATTTATATATTTAATAAATAAAAGCATTTTGTGCGGGCTTTGCCCGTTTTGCCCGCGGGCCTACGCGGGGCGAATTGGGCCAAGAGAGTGAAGGACCGTTGAGATCACGGGCTTTTTCGGCCCGAGGGCTTTTCGGGCCCGCGGGCAAGCCCATCCCGCTTGCTTGCTTTGACAGCTCTAGTCCTTGTACTACTTATTTGAAGGAATTGGTCCCTCCGTCAAATTTCATCTATTTTTAACCGTTAAATTTTAACACGAAAAAAAAATGTAATTTCTAGGATAAAGTAAGGGGACTAACTCTCCATACCACTATTTCCCCACCCCCGCCATCATTCTCAACCTCTCCATCACCTCCAAACGCCCGGGGAACCTCCCGCCTCTGAATCTGAGAAGGACAGTCTCCTCTTTCAAGGTATTTTCATTGCTTCAATCCTTAGCTCTTTCTTTCACTCAGCTCCAGTCTAAATTCAGAATGAATGAATCAAACATCCAATCCAATAGCCAAGTAAGGAGCGTAGCGAGAATAATTAATCCCTTTACTGTCTACTGGAAGGCGGTCGTGCCAGATTGAAGGTACAAATGAAGAAGAGAAGTCGGTGGTCTTATAAAGAGTTATACCAGTTTGCTCCTGAAAAGAAGATCACGGACTGCCCTTCCCCCTCAGACCGTCCTCCAAAAGAAGGAAAGTTCTGCCCTTGTTTTCAAGGTTTTATCCAGGCAATTCCATTTCTCTTTCTCTTGCCACCTCCCTTCTTCAATTCATCTGCCATCGTCGTCGGCCTTTGGTTCAACCACAATTGAAGCCCTTTTCCATCCTCTTTCCTCACTCTCTCTTCACTCCCTTTTTATCTGCCATTGTCGGCATCTTGCCACCAACGACGACCTCTCATTCAAGCACCAAAAAAACCCATCTTCCTTATTGCTCATTGTCTTTATCGTCTTCACCGCTGCCACCGCCCTTCTTCGATTCCCCCCCCCCCGGCGGTCTTCTTCAATTTCTTCTCTCTCATCGAAAGCAAGTTCAAATTTGGGTGTGCAAATTAGGGGTGAGCAGAAGTTTTTCAGAACCGGATCGGACCAATGGAACCGGACCAGACCAGTCAAAAATGGACTGGACCAATACTTTGGATTGGTCCTGGATCTGAATTTTTACAGAACCGGACAATTAGGTCGGTCCTTGGTTCCAGAAACCACAAACGCATAACCGGACCGAACCGGACCAATGTGTATTTATTATTATTTTATTATATATAATATACTAATATATTATAATATATATATATATATATATATATATATAATTGATAAGAGGATAATAAAAGGGATACAACTTACAACCTAAAGAAAATATATAATAATTTGATTCAATATTCAACCAAGTTTCCTTATTTGATTAAAGAGAAAATAGGAGGGAAAACATTGTTCTTCCCTATTAATTAATTTTCTGCCTCTTTTTGTGATTTCAAATATTATTAGTTTGAAAGATTGTTACCTGTAAATTAATTAAATTAACCATAAGGGAATCGGAAAGGAAGATGACTTGCAATAAATTTCCTTACAAGTTTCTTTTTCATTTCTCTTTATTAATTTGGAAGTAATGATTTTTACCTTTAGTTTATTTTCACAAGAACAACGAACCCAACAAAATGTTGTATGAAGGAAGAACAAGATTTGATTATTGATCATTGTTTTTTTTAGAAAATCTAGTTATCCTCTTGATCAAAGATACGCATCGTATTGGTCCTGGCCCCGGTTCTCGTGACGCCTTCAATTGGTTCTCGACCGACCAATGTATTGGTTCTCAGACATATTGGGTTGGTCCTGGTTCTATATTTTTCAAGAACCGAACTATTGGTCTGGTCCTGGTTCTCTCAGTTTTTCCAAAAAAAAATGGATCGAACCGGACCAAGCTCACCCCTAGTGCAAATGGATGAAGATGGCATCAAGTCCTGAGGGTTTTTGGAGAAAATAAATGGGAAATGAAAAGAAGTTATAGTTGCAAAGGAAGTTACAGATCTGGATGATTCATCCGCTTAGAAAAGTGCATGAGAAATAATTAATGACATGTTTATTGCAAGTTGCAACCTACATTTTAAACACAATACTCATATTGGCCCTATATTTTGGCACCTTCACAAATAGTTCATGTACTAATTTAAAGGAATTGTCTATTTTATCTTTGGGCAAAAATACGTAAGAGGCACGTGTACGTATTTAACGACACAAATTTGACGAAATTGAACGAAATGACTAATTGCATTTAATAGCATAGTACAAGGATTTAATTTTTTTTGAATTTCAGTATATGGACCAATCTCAAAAATATCAAAAAAAATCAGGGATCATTTGGGGAATTCACACTATCTTTTAAATACTATGAATAAATTACATATAAAGGATGAATTTCAATGATCCTAGAAATCACGTCGCGTTCTTCGCACGCCCCCCTTAGAACATAAGAAAATGAAAAAGAAAAGACCCACATGGCGGCATAGATCTAAAAGCAATACGTTATAATGTTACGATGTATGCTTAGTTGTTTACATTATGCATTACAATAATGACATACTAAAGCAAATTTTGTGTTTAAAATCATTTTAATACTATAATATATTGTGTGCTGTTGCGGCACCATCAATATTTTGATCCTCGGTCGGCCCTTTATTTTATTTTTCCCTTTTTCCTAGACTATAACGTTTGGGCCAAACTCGTCCAGTATATATAACTAGTATTAGATTCGTTCATAATTACAATAATTATTAAGTATAATTAATATGTTAATATCAAATATGAAGGGTTAAGTTGGAATATTATAAAAATTGTAGATATAATCTTAAAAGTGGATTCTTTACGAGAATCTCCAAAAATAGTACGATGAACTATTTGCCAGAAAATGAGTGAGTATTATGCCTTACATGCCTATTGATTTACCTAATCCGTCTTCCTAAGTTAGAATTTCCTATTTTAGGTTTATTTTTTTAGAAAGTAAGCTTTTTTATTACTATTTTCTTGGGTTGTCAAGTTTATTTGAAGGGTAAATTATGAATAACCCTCATCAACTATGAGTTGAATTCAAATTTCCCTCCTCAACTGCCTCCTCACTGTGACATTTTCTTTAATCACAACTTTTGTTTAGGCACTTCCATTTGAATTGACGTAGAATGTGCACCTGAAACTTATATTTCCATATTTAAGTTTTTTTTTAACATAATGCATTTTTAGTATTTCAATTGAATATTTTACTCTTTTTTATCTATGATTCTATTTTGTACATAAAGATGATCAATATAAATTATTGATTATTTTTATTTTAAATATTATGGGATAAATAATACGTAAACATGTCAATATGAGACTTAAGTGGAAAATTTTCGTTAATTCAAATGACAATGCCTAAACAGAAGGTGCAATTTAAGAAAATGTTATAGTAGAAGGGGTGCATATTACTTCAAGTGGTGATTGAGGGGGGTAATTCAAACTTGATATATAGTTGAGGGGTTATTTGTAATTTACCCTTATTTTTATTTTGGTATAGTTAGAAACTTAGGGCATCTCCAATGGTAAGGTTCATACGAGATTTACAGAGGTATGATCCGGATCTTCCCAGAACCTTACCATTGTGAAAAGTTCATAGGGAATGAGTGTTTCGTAGAGGACATTTAAAAGGAAAAAAGAAATAAAAATGAGGTCCAACATTAAAACATCTACCATTCAGACAAAAGTTCATGAAGAGATGAGTTTCTTGCTTTTGATGTAGCACATAAAAAAATGGGATTGTTTTTCAAAGGTTCACTATTGGAGACGTCCTTAAGGGTAAGAAAGACTATTTTTAGTTATTGGGCTAGGCATGTGCTTTGTTATTTTTTGTGGTTGAATTTTCCATTGTGGTTTTTTCCAGTGTTCTAAAAATCAGCTTAGGCGGTTGCCTAGGTGCTAGGCGTCTTTCCAACTCCGCGACTTCCTTCAAATCGCCCAAAAAATCGATGGGAGAGAAATCCCAGTCTAGTCGTGCTAGGCGATGCCTAGTCATTATGGGCGCTGCTCGCCACCTAGACTTCTTCCTTCAAGACGGTAGTACAACACCTCAGAAAGAAACGACGAGAGACGGAGAGACGGGGAAGGAAAGATAAGAAGAAATGGATATATTACGGCAACGACGACGACAACGGCTACGACGATGAATATGGAGAGCGATAGTACATGGATAGATATAAGTATCTAACCCAATAGAGAGAGGGAGAGAAAGATGATGGTCTTTGGTTAAATCGATTTGAGCAAGGAAAAAAATTAAGGTTTTAATACTTGTTACTTAAATTATATTATAAAATTTGAAAATTATTGTAGTTATCTCTTAATTTATCGGCCCCGCCTAGACGCTCTATGTCTCTTACCATTTTTATTCTATTACTGAAATCACTATATATATATATATATATATATATATATATATATAAACTACTACTTCCATTCCACCAACGAGTTTATGTTTGAAAATTTTAATTATTAAGAGATATATAACTAGCATTAAAGTTATTCATATTTACGAAAATGCTTGAACATAATCAATATGTTAAAAATGTGGAGTGTAAAGTTGAAATTTATAGAGATGATAAACATAATTATTAAATGAGGTCTCTTCAAGTGGAATGTTATATAATAATATGGTGGACTCTTGTTTGCCAAGAACGGAGGGAGCATAAGACTAAACAGGCCTAGGGCCTTTTGGTTAATTAGTTTTGGCAAAATGCATCTTTGTGTCACTGTATTTTTCAAAAAGTTGCAATTAGGCCATTGAGACGTCAAAATTTTCAAAGCAGCCACTGTACCGGACTTATCTGGCATGTTAACCCAATTTTTGGATGGACGTTAAGTTTGAGCGTTAACTTAGGTTAAATACCTATTTTGCCCTCATCTTCTTCATCATTCCACATTTTTCAAAATATGTGGTTATTTGTATTAATTTTTTATTGATTTTCCATTTCAACAAAAGCTACTTAGCTAATTCCACCAGAATTTTCCTATGAGAGTTCTGAAATTACAAACAAGAGTACCACCGGTATACCCTCGCCGCAACGGAGACCTCGAGCGCTTTTACAACGATTTCAAGGATGCTATTCCTTCTACTCCTGTAATTCTTACTTGTGAAGACCTTGAGCAAACAATCCTGTCAGAATATAGTGAGAAAAGTTCAATTTCGCTAAAGCAATACGCTCGAATTGCTCTCCAATTTTCCAGATTTGGGTTACACCAATTTTCCAGATCTCTCATATAACAATATCCGATTATTTTAACTCAGATGAAACTAAGAATACTTTTGAGTTTACCTTCAATTCAATCAATTTCATGCAAAATAATATTGGTTTTACTGAAATTGAATCTAAACCTCAAGTAAACGTTCTTACCTCGTCAAAATCGAGTGAATCCAGCGCTAGGAAGCCAGAATTGAAGATCGATTTGGCTCCCACAAAAAAATTCGAGTGGATTGAGTTCAGCGTGCCGACTTCCAATCGGTGGTCGGCGATAAGCATACGGAGGAGAGGATACATTACAGGGGAGTACGACAAAGGCCGTACGATATGGCCATACAAACAGACATGGATATGCGGTTGAGATCCGGGATCCAAACCGACGTGGGTCTAGATTTTGGTTAGAGACGTACGATATGGCCATTGAAGCTTCCAGGGCTTACGACAAAGTGACTTTCAAAATGCGCAGCAGCAAAGCGATTTTGAATTTTCCTCTCGAGTTAGCGGGTTGAAGAAATCATGCACTGTCGTGCCTGCCATTGACGACAGCAAAAAAGGAAGTAGAGAAGCTGAGGAGACTGTAGTTGTAAAGAAGGAGAGGTTATCGGAGTCAAGCTGCCGTTGGCCGCCATGTTGGACGGCGGTTTGGGATCAGAATGGAAGTGGTTTGTTTTATGTACCTCCGTTGTCGTCGTTATCTCCACACCCGCCATGGGGAGATCTGGGTTTCAGAGATGGAATTGGAGGGGGTACTGGAATGAAGGCAGAGAGTGGATGACATGGCTGGGATTTTTTTTCCTTAATTGATCACAGAGGGTGATGATGATGAAGACGAGGGCAAAATAGGTATTTAACATAACTTAACGGTTAAACTTAACGTCCATCCAAAAATAAGATTAACATTCAAGATAAGTCTAGTACTGTGGCCGCACCGAAAATTTTGACGTCTCAGTGGCCTAATTGCAATTTTTGGAAAAGTACAGTGGCTCAAATATGAGTTTTGCCATTAGTTTTTTAAGGGGTGAAATTTGGGCCAGTCCAAGTTGATAAGTTTTCAACTGCTACAGTACATTATCTTTTTTTTTTAAAAATCGAAAAAAAAATACTTTTGGGGTGAAAAGAATACGATACCGTTAGTGAACCTACGGTGCACTACAGATCACTTACTCAATGTTCATCGCGGTACATCAATTTATGAACCGTGATACATCAATTTTAATTACATAATCCAATTTATGCCTCGTGTTGTACCAAGTCAAGCACCCAATTGATGCATCGCACTGCAAAATTATAATGAACCAGACTTTCATGTTCACTTTTTCTCAAGGTTCTAAAAATCGTTAGGCAGCCTCTAGGCGTCATACTAGCGCCTAGCACCTAGTGGACTAATCGGGGCGTAATCGGGGCCTAGGCGGGGCCTAGAATTAAGGAAAAATCACAATTTTTTTGATAATTTACATCAAAGATCAACCACATTTACTACAAATTTAATTTTTTTATATTTGTCATTTTATCAAACATTTGTCTATATTTGTAAAATTAACAAAAATATACAAACTTACCTTTAATCTCAATTTTCAACAACCCCAAAGCAATAAACCAGCCAAGTTTAGAACTAAAAACAAAAAAAATATTACTCCACCTACCTACTACTCCTACAACTCACAGTCTAACATATCCTTCCTAATCTCTTCTCATTCTAAATTATGAGTCTCGAGACAGCCTCCTTCTTCTTCATCTTTTTTTCTTCTTCTTTCTTCTATCTATCTGGCAGACCGGCAACGTAGACGCCGACTTGGTCGATTAGGCGGCGACTAAGAAAGTCGTGGCGGTAGAGAGGGGCCTAGCGCCTAGGCGGGGAGTTTTAGAACACTGTTTTTTCTTGAACACAATCAACAAATAATTTCAAATTATGCATCTTTCCTATATCCAAATCCAAGTTGATGCATCATGATTTACAAATGATACAACTTAATTCAAAATTGATTCCTCCAGATTGAAAAAAAAAAGTATCCAACAACGAACAAATTTATTTTTGTGCATTTCATTGAACAGTTGACACTTGACATGAATAGCAACACAACACACAAACTGAATTTATTTTGAATCTAACACAAACACAGTGAAGAAAAAGAAGACACAGGTGAAACTGAAGATCGACATATGAAGTGAAAAGCGAGTTGGAAGTTAGGGAGGTTGATTACTCGAATTCAAGATGAAAAACAAAAGTTTTTTTCTTCACCACCCTACCCCCACTCTCCTTACTCTTCATTCCTGCGAATTTCAGTCGTTCTTTCTTTATAGTGTGCATTTTAGGAACGATTTAACGAAAATAAACTTTAGCGGTTAAAAAGAAAGGAGGTTAAAAAGTTGGGAAAGGGACCGGCTCACAATTTCCTCTTATTTCGGTGTAATTTGTTATTAGGGAAAATTATTGGCCGATCCATTTTCCTGGATTTTCAACTTGTTTAGTACCTCTCCTTTTTTAACCTCTAAAGTCCACTTTCATAAAATTGTTCCTTAATTGCCCCGTCGAACAATTTCTTTTAAACTCATCTTTCTTCCACTTTCCATACATCAACTGAAACCCATTTTCAAAATCATCCCTAATTGGAATTACGGTAAGAATAGATTAATTAGATCATGGATGATAGGAAAGGGTTTAGTACAGTAAGTAAAAAAGGAAACTTCTTCCTTTCAATAATCACCAAGAGAGGGCAAAGAGCCTATTGATATATCTAAGTTCTCTTTGTATTAGCAAAAATCCAGGTCGGCAATGAGTGCTCTTTGTCTTATCTGATGAAGGTGAATCTTTATGCAAGAAGTGATCTGAGAAATGAGATATCTAGTGGACTTAGCTCTAAGTTTCTCCCTGTCTGGGCGAGTCTCTTTCGCTCTTTTAATTCCTAGGCAGAGCATCCCTAGTTTAGCACCCTCTGGACTATATATATATATATATATATATATAAGAATGAGGAAGCTTTCTCACTTGAAGGTCAGGGGTACAATTTTAATCATGATCTAGTGAAGGCTCTTGCAATGCGTGGATTGTGCATCCCGATACACAATTGCGATACACAATTTGAAATTAATATACAATAGTAAATCCTTATGTATAATTTTTATTTTTCGATGCACAAACGCCATTTTGGATTTGCGATGTGAAATTAATATCGATGCACAATTTTTATTTTCTGATGCACAAATTTGATTACCCTTGAAAACAATTATGATGCACAATTTTGATTTTGTGATGTAAAATTAATCCTAATGCACAATATATTTTTTCCAATGCACAAAATGGATTATCCCTGAAGAAAAATTATAATGCACAATTTTGATTTTGCGATGCACAATTTTTTTTTCCAATGCACGAAATGGATTATTGATGCACAAACTTTATTTCCAATCTAGTGTGCCTAATCCAATTTCACTAAGTGTATATTCGCCATTCCTTCAAAAAATTTCTTTACGAGTTAAATAATAATATAGAGCACTTTTAGGGTTAAATATTATCTAGAAGGGACAGGTCGGGTTATGTCCCTTGTTGTTAAGAGCATCTCATATGGTTGGAGATTCTTATCAAATTTTTAGTTGAATCTCACTTCCACCTATATATTTTAAGAATTTTTCTTACTAAAAAATTATTTTCCCAATAATTTTTATTCTTTCTCCATTCATACAGGGTCCCACTATCAAATCACCACTTTATTTACACTAATTTTTTATTTTTATACTTTTCAAATAAATAAATTAATTAATATATTGTTTTATTAATAAATTAATTCGTTTATAATGATAATGAATATATTGTAATTTCAAATAATATTTATAAATAAAACAAATTAATCTATTATAATATTAAATATTACAAATAAATTATAAAACAAAGATATTAAAACGGTTATCTCTCTCTCTCTCTCTCTCTCTCTCTCTCTCTCTCTCTCATTCCTCTTTGCAAAATTCTTATTTTAAATGATTTGAGAATTGTTTTAAGAATTTAGGGTTAAGAATGAAGCCCACAATGGTTGGGATGCTCTAAGATTGTTGGGTAAAATTTTGGCAGGTCCCTCTTTTAAAATTTCTAACCCCTTCAGTTAAAGATGTTAAAACGAGTTGGGCTTGTTAAGTTAGCTTGCCCCATCACCTAAAAAAATTGGATTGGGTTGGAAAAATAAGAACCCACTAGGAGGTGGGTCAAATTGATTGAGCCTGCGGTGGGTTGCGGGTTGAGGCAGGGCGGGGCGGGTTAGCTCGCCATATACTAAATGCAAATAACAAGTTTGAAACTATGACTTTAAATCATTTTCGCTCAAAATGTGAAACTATTTTTTATATATGAAATATTAGTAAATGATTTTGATTACGTTAAAAAATGGCCCTTACAGCTACAACAGATGTCAAAATAAGAAAGATTAACCAAAATATTTACGGGAAAAAATTATAAGAATATACAAAAAGAGTAATGATAAAATAGTTTTTTATTTCTATTTTTTTCCTCATTTTATACTATTAATATTAGAGAAAGTTGTTAAAAACACTATTTAGAATATAATGTAAAAAATATAATTTTTTTAATGAATTGTAAGATTTTGTGTTATTTATTATTATTTATTTATTTTATTAATTGTGATAAAAAGTTAATGTGTTGACCCTCCTAACCTACAACCCATGAAGGGTTGGGCTGGGTTGGCAATTTGCAGGCCCGCCACATTCGTGGGCTGGCTCATCCCGTCAAATGGCGGATTATAGTGGGTTGCGGGTTGGCTCGCCCCACTAACCCACCTTAACAACTCTACTTCCAATGCCCCATTCTTTTTTTCAACCGTTTAAAACTAATTTTTGAAATATTGTTCCAAAAATGTTATCGTCTCCTTCAATAGCACTGGCAACACACTTTTGATTCGAAAATCACCATTGTTAGGTAACGAAACGGGGATCGACCTGCCCGGTCAGGTCGAGGGGGCAGCGTCCCGTCATGGGGGTTCAGGGGCAACACCCGCGAAAGGTTAACGGTTTGTTTGATTCATTATGTATGAAACTGTAATGGATTTGTGTTGGGTTGAATGATTTTTAGTAGGACGAAGGCGGAGGAGGAGGGAGAAGAAGAAGACTTATGACAGAGGAGATAGAAGAAGAAGGTGGAGTACTTGGTCCGGTTCATTATCATTTTGTATTGCGGTGCAAAAATGGATGAGATAATATTTTATGTATCGCGATTCAAAAATTAATTCAGCGCTGTACATAAAAGTTGATACCGCGATGCAATTTGGGTTAGGTAAATGTCTCGCATTTCAAAAATTAATTCATCGCGATATATAAAACTTGGTACCGTGGTACAATTAGACTAGACAATTAAAATATTGAATCACGGTGTAAAAATTAATGCAATAAAATTGATGAATCGCGGTGCAATAGGACTAGACAATTAAACTATTGAACTGAAGTGTAAAAATTAATAAAATAAAATTGATGAATCGCGGTTCAATAGTCAATGCACATTGATTCATTTCCGTAGCGGGTATCATGTTTATTAAGGGCATCGTAGTTTTTTTGACATCAAAATATCCTTTTCCGATTTAAAAAAAAATACGAAATTGTAACGATTAGAAACTTTAAAAAATGGACTAACGCATAAATTTTCCAAGATTGGTTTTTTGCTGCACTGTTTTGGGGGCCCATGGGCCTTGTTTTTCTTGTTATCTTTTGTACCCCTTTCATTGGCCTCCCTCTCTCTGTACAGTGCTTTATGATGATGCAACTATGCAAGTGCAATTAGTCATGGAAATGGGACCGGATAAGATAGGAATTAGGGATGGTAAAATGAATTTTATAGATAATAATGAGTTATTTTATAATTTATTGATAATATAATAATTTATAATTATTCATAATACTTATTTTACCATGTTTAATAAGAATAGCACATCCCCACTTCCACCCCAGGATAATTTTTTCGTTCTCATTCTTATCACATTACCGTGCGGAATAATAACTATCCCATTCTCGTCTCGTTAAAAAGTTTTCATTTTTATCCTCATCTTGTTACAAAGTTTTCATTTTCATCCAGAAATGATAATGGTTTCACATTCGCACCTAATTCCCAATCATTCTGTTCTCATTTTCCACCTTTGATGGAAAACAATGAAAATGCTATTCTCAACAAATATTGAAAGGAGAAGTTAATTTCCGCTACAATATTTACTTATTCACAATATTCATTAAATTTAATCAAATTACTCAATGTCTTGACAAAATTGCCCTCCCCACCTTATTTAAAATCATAACAATAACCAATTATTTTGTTTCCATTTGTAACTTTTTTTCTTTTTTCGTCTTTCCAATTAAAAAGGTTATCTTAATATTATGCACACATAATTAATGATTTTTTATATCCTAAAAAATCGAATGAAACTAATAAAAGGAAAATAATTGTTTCTCCGGTACATATATAGGAAAGAAATTATGAATGACAAAATAGGACTTGACAAAAGATGAAATGAATTCTAAAATATTAAACAAGGAAGTATAAATTTCAACAATAAGAGCAAACTTGAATGTCAAACCCATCAATGAATATGTATTTGAAAAATTGTGTGATATTTTGGAGATTTCTAACATTGGATTTCAGTTTGCTAAATTTGTTTTAAAAAAGATTCTTTTAAAGATATCAAAAGAAAAAATAGTGGATGGATTTGACTTCTTAATATTGACGAATAGACGTCATTTATATGAGAAGATATGAAAATACAAACTAAAATTGAAGTTATAGAAGAATATTGAAAACTTAATTGAGGTAAGGGCATCCCCATTCTTGGCTTTGCCAACTTCTTAGAGCTTAGGAAATTGTGCTAAGAGGTCACGTAGGAGATTTTTTTGGCAAATCAGGAGGGAGGGAGTGACCCAACTTCCTAATTAAGAACCTACAAGTGGAGAGAGAGTGAGGGGACATCAGTCAGGTGTGTGTGGGGGGTTTTGTTTATACTCCCTTCGTCCCTTAATTATCGTTCTCCTTTCTTTTTTTGTCCATCTTAAAATAATTGTCCAGTTTGAAACTTACCTTTTTAGAACATCACTTTTAACACTTTACCCTTACTTTTTTACTCAATTTTAATTATGGGCCACATACATGTGGACTTTAAAAGAAACTACACATTAAACCAATATAAATAATCAAATCAATTGTTTTTTTTAACTGTGTGTCAGACCAATTAGGACGATTATTAAGGGACGGAGAGAGTATTAAATAGTGTTAAATTTAATATATTCTTAAGTGGGTAAAAAGATAAAAATATATAAGTGGTAGTGAGACTCAATTAAAAAGAAATTATGTCATAGAATATATTTTTAGTCATCCTTAGACTCAATACTTGATAATTTGAGGATGCTCTAAGGACAATTATGTCATGATAATAAGTAGTGGATAAGTTAAGCATATAAAAACTAAAAGAAATTAGATCAAACCATATTATCTTGATATTTATAATAGAATAAATTTTTAAAAAGTCAAATAGAGACTTAATATTTTTAGAAAACATTCTTTATTCTAATATTTATAATAACCAATGGGTTCAGTACTTGGAAAAATAAAGATTATTTTAATATTTATTATAAAATCCATTATGTTAGATCAAAACAAATTATTTGATGGAGACAATACATTCAGAAGATACAAATTATCACGTATTCCCTCCGGACCTATATATAAGCAAAACTAACCGATTTCACACAGATTAAGAAAGCAAGTTAAATTAATTAAATTGTCTTGATTTTATATAAAACAAAAATATACTTACTAAAATACTCTTAATCCCACTCAAAACTGATGACAATTAATGCAATATTAACTCATTGTCATCAATTCATTATAACTCTTTTTATAATTAGAGGCTTTTTGTGTATAGGGAATGTGCACATATCTTGAAAAATAAAAGAATTAACAAGGGGTATTTTTAGTACCAAACTTCTTGGAAGTTGTGAATAGAGTTTAATATGGTAATTTTTGCTTATATTTGAGTCCACCAAAATTTGATATTTTTTACTTATATATAGGTCCAGAGGGAGTACTCGTTTATTCTTTCATTCTATACAAATAGTCATGATTGAAAAATTTAATTATAATGATTAATGATCGAACATAATTAATACTACGTTTTGACAAATGGCTTTCGTTTGAAAATCAATCTAAAAATATGATATTTTTAATAGTTCATTAATAATAAAATACTCAATTCGTTTTCAAATTATCGTCTTTATTTTATTTCTCGTCCATTCTTAAAATAATTGTCTTCTTTCAAAACTCTCTTTTTAAAAAATAATTTTACCACTCTACTGTCACGTCAAGAACATTAAAGGAAACCACACATTTTACAAATATTTATTCCCTTTATTTTCAAAATATTATCTATTTTAACCTGACACACTGTTTAAGAAAAAGTAATTGATTGTATTATAAATATTGATGAAATATCTAGTTTTCTTTAATGTCTTTGAGTATATGGCTATAATTAAAGTATGTAAAAAAATTAGGATAAAATAGTAAAAATGTTTTCTTAAGAAAATAGTTTTGAAAAAAATACAATTATTTAAAAACCGACAAAAAAATGTAAGACGATAATTTGAAAACAAATGGAGTATAATATAGTCAAATATTTTTTTCTTAAACGACGAACCATATCAAAAAGACAATAATTTAAAAGTGAAAAACACTTTTATGTCTTAATTTTTTTAAAGTAACTTTTTAAATAAACTATCTCAAAATGAAATAATGAACTTTTTACCCAGAAAAGGATACGTAAAGGATAAACTTGAAATGTTATAAAAAAGAAATAAACATAATTTTATGAAGCCTCATCGCGCGTGACTAGTCCGTGACGTCGTGGATGGATATCTGGTCGTTTAATCTGTAAAAATAAAACACCATGAATGGGTGGGGGTATTCCCCCAAAACCCTCCGGTGTGATAATCAATATAATGCATATCTATTACCTATAACTAAAAGCAAGCATGCGTTAAGTGCTTAATTTTTAAAGAAATTTGGTGCTTTACGTGTCACTCTCTATGAATTTTTTAAAAAAATCTTTTTTTCTACCAAAATTGATTAGTTTACGATATAAATAAGAAGTTACTGCTTACCGTTAGTTTAAATTTTATCACATTTGTACTTATCAAGTAGATGATTGGAAGCATATGAAAGCAGCCAAACGAGTTTTGAATATTTTGTTAACAGTAATTTTGGTTTTGAAATTTCAAACTTACAAAATTAATCTTATCACTATTTAATAAAGATAACAGGTTAACTTAAAGATCAATTTAACAAGAAGTTGATTTTACTCAAATAACTCAAAATTTTGTAATTTAAGAAATTATTTTAAAAATTGAGACTATAGACCAATTCGTTGCCTTAACTCTATTAAGTTATACAATAAAATTTAAAAAATTGATAAAAATCACATTGGCGGCATGTATATACACAAAAAAATTGAAGGGAAATTACCTTAGGTCGGTGATGTCATTTCGATAAGAAAAAAGAGAAAAACCATAAAGATCCCTGATATATATAATTGTAATAAATAATTGAAAATTTTAATTAGAATACTTTGAAAAAAAAAACTAAAATAATGTAAATATTAAAATTGATCATATGTATGGGTAATTGAAAGATTGGCTTAGGATTTTTTGCAGAAAAAAATTAAATAAAGTAATTAATAATTAATATATAGATTATTTAGTAATTTTTCGTTGAAATTGATTGTTTCTTAAACTTAATGTATAGATTATTTAGTAATTTTTCGTTGAAATTGATTATTTAGTAATTAATTAAATTATGTGCTTTCACGTATCACCTTCTATTTCAATTAATTAAAACTATTAAAGTCTGATAGATTTTAAAATCGGTGTCTCCTTTAAAACAATATGTATGATACTAAATATATCTTTATAAATTCTTTTTTTTCTGCCAAAAATTAAAGTCTAATAGATTTTAAAACCGGTGCCTCATTTATATATGCTAAAACCTTTTATATTTTTTTTACCAATTTTTGTTGTCAAAATCGGTTAATTCCAGATAGATTTTATCACATTTGATTTTAATGTGTTTCAATTGATTAGTACTCCAAATTTTCATGGTAAAAGTTTTTTTATTATTTTCGAGTAGATTTTATCACATTTGATTTAGACACATTTCAATTAATTAAAACTCCTCAATTCTCATGGTAATTTTTTTTATTAACCATTTTTTCTTACAAAATCGGTTTGTACCGGATAGATTTTATCACATTTGATTTTAACGTGTTTCAATTGATTAGTACTCCAAATTTTCATGGTAAAAGTTTTTTTTTTTTATCATTTTCGAGTAGATTTTATCACATTTGATTTATACACATTTCAATTAATTAAAACTCCTCAATTCTTATGGTAATTTTTTTTATTAACCATTTTTTCTTACAAAATCGGTTTGTACCGGATAGATTTTATCACATTCAATTTAGACAAGTTTAATTTGATTAGGACTCCTCAATTCTCATGGTAAAAGTTTTTAAATTTTTATTATTTTACTAATACTCAGTCAATTTTAAATAGATTTTGTTAAATTTGATTAAACGTATTCCACCAACACCACGAACAACCACTACGAAATAGCTTGCAAATTCTATCTACAAAAATCGTATAAATTTTTGGTTTGATTGTTCGGTGTGATCTCACGTTATTTATTTATTTATTAATTATGTGCACATCTTTTTGTTGTTGGTTCATTCAAATAACTTACAAATTTTATCTACCAAATTAAGTTTCAGAAACAACATTAAGTCAACCGTACATCGCACGGGTAATAACCTAGTGAGAGTAATAGATTAAATATCAAGTGGATGTTGTATTTAGGTTTTTTATATCTAACCGGGAGGGAGGGAGAGAGAGGTTGAGAGAGCCTTGTTGGTTTGTCCTCTTTTTTAGAGAAAACAGAGAGGTCGCCTTTGGGGGAAGAAACCCTTCTTTTATATATGATGAACATTTTGTCTGTTTTTGGGCTCATGCCCTACCTTGGATGAGAGCTTAGGCTTTTTTCTGGGCACGGGCTTGGCCCAATCTTTTAGTTATAACTTATGAACACTCTGTTGGGATATATTTTCGGGCCCATTATTTTGATGCACATCAAGAATCGTTAGATGATTAAGTTGGTTTGTGATTTGGAAAATCCGTGTCATTACATCAAAAAAGTATTTTTGATCTAATACTGTAAAAATCTAAAAAGATTTGATCAAACGATACTAATACTAAAGCTTGTAATAATACTACTGTAATATCATAACTCTTTTATGAAAGTACGTTTTATAAGAAAATTTCTCAAAATAGTATGTTGATAACAAACTTTGAATCCTTATTTTATTGAGAATCTGAAACTCTATAATAATTTGAAATAAACTAATTAAACAATATATTAATATATACATTATTCTAAACAACTTGAATCCTTATTTTATTGAGCTTCTAAAATTGAAATAAGCCAAAACGCCTAAATATATTTTTTACATTATCCTAAAGACTTTCACAGCAAGAAATCCATGAATTTGAGCCAAGGCATGCCAGGTTTCGTTGCTTTATCTGCTTCCTTTGAGCATGAACTCGACGCCGTCCCGCCGTTGTCGGAGGCAGGTTTATTGGGACAGAGAAAGAAATTCCTTGATCCTAACGCTATCAGCTTTTCCTCTACGTCCAAACCTGGCAACACCATTTCAAATTCAAATCAGTACTAAAAATAAAAAAATAAAAAAATTAACCAATCACCAACATCAACGTGTCCACCAACTCCTCCCGTGCACGAATTTTTAGATGTTGGAACTTGGAAAATAATCAGTTAAGACACCGCCACTGTGTGCGTTTGTGTGTGAGAGAGAAACACTACTTACTTTCTAAGCTAAACTGTGAGTAATGGAGACCGAAGCTGGAAGGATCGAGCGACGTTAGTATCGGACGTCTTCCTTCCTTGGTATATTGCCGTAGGGCGGCCGCAATCAGGTCGCCGACGGTTGATTCCGGAGACATCAGCACCTGCACAGCTCCAGGGCTCCTCTGAATCGTAACGTTTAACAAAACCTTCGTCAGCTTCGGAGGCGTCTCCAATCGAGTACCTCCGACAGAAATCTTACCGGCAAGAAGGTCCGGCACCGTCCTCGGTCGAGGAAGCATCCCAACCATTGCTTCGGGATTCCGACCGTGAAATGACAACGCCTTCTCCGCCAACCTTCCCTTCCTGTTCTTCTCCTCGTGTCCTCTCCGGTGACTCTTTGTCGTCGGCATAGGAACACAGCTAATTGTATAGATGTATGTATGCCTATGTGTACAAGTAACAAGGCACGAATGAAAAATATATTTCGTTCCTCGTCTCCGGCGCCGGCTACCTGAGACGGCGGTAACGGAAGAATCTCAGGCGAGGGAATCCGAGAGCAATGGAAGAGCGGAGGCTCTCAGTTTCCCAATCAGAAACAGCTATCATAACAGAATGGCAAAACCGTGATTACGAACGTGAACGAAGGGCAAAAAGATTTTGGAGGATGGAACGACCGACGACGAGAAAAATGAAGTGAGGAGATGAGTTTATATCTGGGGAGGTGGGAGTGGAAGTTGAAGATAAGAAGCGGCATCCTATTAGGCACTGACAGATTTTTGTTCAACGGGTGACCGTCTATTGCCGGTTATAAAGGCAGAATGTTCCACATACTACATTTCCATGTGCGCTTATTAGTTCTATGGCCGATATTATAGTAGCCCTAAGAGCATCCCATCGTGGAGTCCAGACCTCATGTACCACTTGTATGTATCATTGACGTACCATTTTTCATCTCCATCATTGTATCCCAATCATTGTCTCTCAACTAGGAATGACAAAATGGGTATTATGGATCAATGGATAATAGGCAATTATCCATGCATGGATAATGACCTATTATTCATTGATCCATAACACTCATTTTGTCACCCCTAATCTCAATCAATGGTTGGGATGAAAAATGATACACCAGTGGTACACACAAGTAGTACAGGAGATCTGAACTCCCCATCGTGGTATTTTTCATTTCTTATTTTGGAGAAAAGTGATACCATTGCCACCTAGGAGAGAGAGGGTTGGTCAACTAAATTTAATATTTTTAATATAAAAAGATGTGTAAAAATATTATATAATGAAAAAAATATATTCTTAAGTGGGTAAAAAAATAAAAATGTGTAAAAAGCGGTGGGGCCTAACTAAAAAGATGCATATAAATATTATACTCCCTTCGTCTCTAATTTATTGTCCTGGTTGACCCAGCGCACCGTTTAATAAAACATATTTGACTGAATTATTAATATTGGTTTAATGTGTAATTTCCTTTAAAGCTCATGTGTATGTGACCCATAATTAAAGTAGGATAAAAAAAATAAGGGTAAAATGGTAAAAGTGATGTTCTTAAAAAGTAAGTTTCAAAGTGGATAATTATTTTGGGACGAACGAAAAAAGAAAGGAGGATGATAATTTAGGGATTGAGGGAGTACAATATGGATGCTCTAAGTTCTAATTGGCTGCCTAGACTACTAACGGCTTCATCCCAATGAATTGTCTTATTTTCATTGTTTTCTCGTTCCAAAAAAAATATTTTCAAGTTTCAAAATTTTCTTTTTCGAAAATATATTTTTTAAATTTATATTTACTTTTTCATTATAAATTTAAGGTTTAAATAACAATTTGATCATCTTACTTTTGAACTTTTTTCGTTAAATTCACTGTATTATTTTTTTTTTCACAAGTTAGCGATTATACTTGACTTTATTTTCACGTTAATCACTCCATCTAATTTTTTTTTGTAAATAAAAAACTTAAAATAAATTTAAAACCCCCCAAAATGACCCTATTAAACACAATTGAGTCCTTTTGCATTTTATGCTCCACAGTACATTCGCACAATCAAAAGGTAGGGTACGATTTTTGATATGGCACTGACGGAAGAGGATAGGAAGCTGTCTATACAAGAAGCCCTATCTCGATTCAGCTGCAGCCTCATTCCTTCTCTCCCAGTTTTTCCCCTCTTACCATCCAAAACGCAGACCACACCCTTTTACCTTCGTCTCCCCCACCCCAAATTCAAGCCATCCCACCGATTTCCCCTCTTCCTTTAACCTTCCAGTGAGTCTATCACTATCTTTATCTCTATCTATTCGTATGTATACATTTCAGTTCTACTTTTGCTTTACACAAGAATGAGAATATTTAGTATAAAAGAAAAACATAAAAATTCGTTTTTGAAGCATGATCTATGTTAATACTTTTGGTCGATGATTCTTTGTGTGTGGGTGGCGATAGTTGAATCTAAATTAGACGGGTTCGAAGGTTGAATTTTGACAGATTTATTTTATTTTATTTTTTGAAGTTTTTCTTTGGTTCTCTCTTTTAATGAAAATAAAGCTAAAAGTTTTAAAGGAATTTAATATTGTCACGTGTCACATTCGAAATAATA
This sequence comes from Codonopsis lanceolata, assembly GCA_013146195.2. Classification (NCBI taxonomy): domain Eukaryota; kingdom Viridiplantae; phylum Streptophyta; class Magnoliopsida; order Asterales; family Campanulaceae; genus Codonopsis; species Codonopsis lanceolata. The sequence continues at coordinate 52,998,505 of CM028382.1, read as the reverse complement.
AAAACAATAAAAATTAATTAGTTTAAGATAAAAATCAAAAATCTAATTAGATAAGATAAAAATCCTAAAATTGATTTGATAAGATAGATTTAGGATATGGTTTAACGAGTACATTAATGATAGAGATTTATGATTTTATTCTTATATTTTTTTAAATATCGTTTAATTAAACTAGATTTTATCATATGTAATTTATACAAGTTAATTAAACTATTACTAAAACAGAAGCTGCTATGCCACGTGGCGGCTTTCTGTTTAAAGCTAAAAGTTTTAAAGGAATTTAGTGTTGTCACGTGTCACCTTCGAAATGGTAAAAAAAAAATCAAAATTAATTAGTTTAACATAAAAATAAAAAATCTAATTAGATAAGATAAAAATCCTAAAATTGATTTGATAAGATAGATTTATGATACGGTTTAACGAGTACATTAATGATAGAGATTTAGGATTTTATTTTTATATTTTTTTAAATATCGTTTAATTAAACTAGATTTTATCCTATGTAATTTATACAAGTTAAACTATTACTAAAACAGAAGCCGCTACTGCCACGTGGCGGCGTTCTGTTTAAAGCTAAACGTTTTAAAGGAATTTAGTGTTGCCACGTGTCACCTTGAAATGGTAAAAAATAAAATTAATTAGTTTAACATAAAAATCAAAAATATAATTAGATAAGATAAAAATCCTAAAATTGATTTGATAAGATAGATTTAGGATATGGTTTAACGAGTACATTAATGATAGAGATTTAGGATTTTGTTTTTATTTTTTTTTAAATATCGTATAATTAAACTAGATTTTATCCTATGTAATTTATACAAGTTTAATTTGATGAAGGAAAATTGTTATTCAATTTCAAGTATCATGTACCAGATATATTTTTTCACATTTGATTTAGACAAGTTTCAGTTGGTAGAAGTTTTTTAATTTTTATTATTTTACCAAAACTCGGTCAATTTAAAATAGATTTTATCCAATTTGATTAAACATGTTCCACCAAAATTACAAACAACCACTGCAAAATACTTCTCATCCATCAAACACCTCCTTGATGAGTCTGTCTTTATGGTACTTCCCTTCCCCTCCCTAAGAATATTTGTTCGATTTTATGATTCATATAAATTTTCAGTTTGATGATTCAGTGTGATCTCACTATTTTTTTAAAATTTATTAATTATGTGAACATTTTGCTGTTGTTGGTTCACTCAAATAGTTTGCATATTTTATCTACAAAATTACGTTTCAGAAACAACATTAAATCAGCCGTGCATCGCACGGGTAATAACCTAGTGATATATATATATATAAACTCAAATGACCAAGTGTGGGCAAGATGTAAATTTTAAAAGATTATTATTTTAAAAATATTTTAAAGCCAAAGGGGGCACTTGCCCCCAAATTAAATATTGGGTTATGCTTGAATAAATGAAAATATAAATTAAATTCATGAAAATATAAATTAAAGAAAATTATTTAAGATGGATTATTGAATAAATTAATGAAAATAAAATTAAATATACGTAATTTGATCTTTTAGTTTGACCCCTTAACTATTAACATTTTAAACTGAAAACATTTAACATTAATAAGGGTATTTTGGTTATTTCAAACATTTCTATCTATCTAACTAACAAAAATGATCCCCAGTAACCTTATTGACTTAATTGGTCAAGTACAGTCACTAAATTTTGAGAAAAAATAATACAATGAGCTTAACGAAAAAAAGTGTGAAAATATGATAATCACAAACATGAGGGCTATAAAGCAAATTACAAACTATATCATTATTTAAAAGACAAAAATTTAAATAAATGGTCTTATAGATATTTTTCGTAAAATGCATCCTCCTTATTCGACATACTGTGGGTTGGTGAGTGAGTTGTGAGAGAGTGGAGTTTCGTTTTACGAATTAAGATTTATAATACGGTCTTATAGGAAGCCTACTCTATATATAATATAGTTAATTAATTTTTATTAAGCGGTGGCCAAATACAAAATAACGATTATTTAGGAACGGATGGAGTAAGCATATTTAATAGTACCCCCTCAGATTAATTTAAAACTTTTAATGAAATTTAACACTTCATCTGTCTCAAATAAATGTTCATACTTTCTAATTTAAGATATCCCAACTAATACACTTAAAGAGTTTTGATATACAAATTTTTTATCATTTTTTTTCCAATATACCCTTTTATTTAATACTATCAACATTACACATCTTAGAGTAGTCAAATACTGTGGGAAAACTATGTAATGAGTGCATAATTAATGAGAGAGATATATAAAGTGTAATGGGTAGTAGGGGAGTGCATGATTTTTTCGGAACCAGATCGAATTAATGGAACCATACCGAACAAATCAAAATTGGACCGGATCAATACTTAAGTTTGGTCCTGGATCTAAATTTTCAGACCCGAACATTTGGGTTAGTCTCGGTTCTCGAACCAAAGAACACACGGAACCAGACCGAACCGATCCAATATGCATCACTTTACGGGTTCCATCAAACTTCAGTATCCACTCTTAGGGGGCGTTTGGTGGCGCGTTTTGGTCGTGTTTCGGGGTGTTTCGACAAAAAAAGTCTTTCAATACCGCGTTTATAAACCCCCTATTTTGAAAACATTGCTGCGTTTTGAACCCTCCAAATTAGAGCTTTTTCGAAAACATTGCTGTGAAAACATAGCTCTATTTGAGAATTCCCTGAAATGCCCACTCGTATGATGGGTTTTGGAATAGAAAAGAAAGAGAGGTACAGATGGGGAGAGAAGAAGATGGCAGAAAGGGAAAAGGTGAGAAGGATGTGTGTGTGTGCGCGCGCTGGAGGAGGAGAAATAGGAGAGCAACAGGAGGTCCCTTGAGGGACTCAATGGGTGAAATGAAGGAAGAAAAACAGGGCATTTTCAGGGTCGTCAAAGTGAAGGATATGAATCAATTTTACAAATTCACCCCTTGTTGTTTTGGGATTGTGGCGGTGGCTTTTTAATTTTTCAAAGTGACCCCTAAGTTAAGAAATCCAAATAAAATTGATCTATATTTGAAAATGTCTAGTTATTATGTTCTCCTAAAACTATTAAATTTTTCATATGATTTCCAAACGGGTGTATCTACAATGGATGTTTATAAAAGGGTATACAGGATTGGCCCTGTAAAATTAGAGGCCTAAGGCCGATCATCTCGAACAGGGCCTTCCTATGTAGCAAAACCGCCTAAGAATCAAAACCGCCCATTATAATAAACTAATAGATTTCAAGTATATTAATATAATGTACTTTCTTCTATACAACCACCGACTTTAGCTAAAGTTTAAGGTTCAACTCATCTCAAAGAACAACTACTACCATAGAAAATCATAATTTAACCCACATCACGAGCAGAAAAATGGGTTGTTATTCCAGCTTCCAGTACGGAACTGAACCTTGATTCAATAACTTGAAATCAACTACATGATTCTCTTTGCGCACCTACTAGGTCCAATGCAGGATCATCAAGTAAGCAATACTCACGCATATCTTACTTAACTATTTCCAGCCAAATTTTTTTCTTCCCCTACTGTTGTTAATTCCATATTCTAACCCCCCACTCTTCCAGCAAACTATCAACTATCCCAAACTTCACATGAATAATTTAAACAAATTCATATCTAGTTAAATTCGCTATACTGGGTTCGAAAACCCCAAATGGCCCAAATTGTGACCCATGACACCACATAATGCACAGCCTTCCTTCTTGATTATAATGCAAAATGCAAGCGTCAAAATCGTCACATTCGACCTTCTCACTAAACACATTTCCAAATTTCAATTGATCATAAGAATTGAACTATTGAAGATTGAAGCATCAATCAAGCCCAAGGATTCAACTTCAAGCATGAAGCATTCAAAATTACTTCATTCAGAAATCAGAATTTCAGATTAAGTTTCAATGTTCAAAGAAATTGTGAAAGTGAAAAAACAAAGAAATGAAAAGTAGAAACTAGAAAACTTACCGTGAGTAACAGAGTGAGTTTCCAATTATTCGACAATTCAGTTCAGGCCGGACGATCAGGACTCACCGACTCAGGTGATTTAGCCACTCAGGCGATGCGTTCGCGTTCGTTCGAAGAGGAAAGGAGTTAGCCATTGTCGCTTTGGGGGTTTAGAATAGGGTTAATTTTATTTTTTAAAATAATAGGCAGATTTTTTATGAGATTATGGGGCCTTTAAAAAAAGAGATTTTTGGGGGCCCTAGGCCATGGCCTCACTGGGCTTGTGGGAGGGGCGGCCCTGAGGGTATAATAGTTATTTTTATAATTACTCAATTTCATATAATAGCATTTTGAAATGGTATCTCACACACGTTTATAAGAAAACAATTGCATTTTGAAAACGTTGTTCCAAATGGGCCTTTGAAGGATATTTTAAATTCAATACTCTTTGACTTCTCTAGGCTTCATCTTCAGGCTTCAGCTTTAACAATTATTCGTCCAACGAGAAATTAAATCCCTAATTGGTAGATAACAATGAAAATCTATTCTATACAATATTAATCCAAATTTTATTTCAAAATAAATTAAATAATATATGGTATAATATCACTAACTTATCTTTCTTTAACAACTCCCCACTCCACCGGTTTGTTTTGCTATGAGTCTATAATTTCGACATTTTTAATTGCTGAATATACTTTTATCGAAGGTTTTTAATCTTTTTATGAAATTCATGTCTTTAAGATTTTAATATGTATTTGTATTAAACAAGTAAAAAGGTTTTTTTAAAAAAATCAAGGTATTGGTTCGGTCCTGGTTCTCGTACATTTTCGATTGGTTATGAACCGGACTAATGTATTGGTTCTCATACATATTAGGTTGGTTCCAGTTCCAATTTTTTCTTTTCAAAAAAAATTGAAACCGAACCGGACCAAGTTCACCCCTAGTAATGGGTATTCTCATCATAACAAATTTACAACTCATCATTTAATATGTTTCTTAATGTGTTTTATCTACTAAGAACATTTATCCAGAGAGAGTATGTTCTTTTAATTGATTAATGGTGGGACATGTTTTCAATTTATTAAACAAAATTATCAATAAGAAAGGAAGTCAAAGTTTTCCTAGGTAAAAGTGGGGTGAACTAAGTCTGTCACTGGATCGAATTTTAGTCTGAATCCGATTCAAAATTTCAGATATAGATTTGCATAATGGTCCAATAATTCGAAACCAATAATCTATTTACTTAGTGCATCACATATATACAGATTTACTTATATCCAATCTGTTAAGAACCTGATCTGATATGAAAATAACATATTTATTATTATATATATACATAGTATGCACAATTATGTATATACTATAGATGTTGTCTTTTGAACTTCCTCCCTTTCATATTATTATTTTTGATCTATAAATATTTATTTTGGATCAGATCAGATATGTTAACTGGTAACGAATTTGGATCTGGATTGACATACACTTGATCCGTCGAGTTATCATATCGACGATAAAATGCTTTATATCAGGTTAGGATCTACTTATATCTGATGCATATTTGATCCATTGACAAGGTAAGGGTGAACCGCTAATGTGTAAAGTATAGATACATAGAATCATAGATAAGAAATTATTATCTACTCCCACCATTCGGGTAAAAAGTTTATATTTGAAATGTCTAATAATTAAAAGATATATAACTAGCAACATAGTTTATCGTAATTACAAAACTATTTGTGTATAATCAATATGTTAATATCAAATGTGAAAAACAAAGTTTAAATGTTATGAAAATTGTAAACATCTATATATATATATAAAAGCTAGGTAGTCTAAAAGAGGTAAGATCCCGCCAAAATGCACTTGCTAAAAATGAAAAGTCATCTTTGAGTATTATTATATAGTAGTTAGAATGCATTGAGAACAAAAATCTGATTAATTGATTACACAACTCTCAAGATGTATTGAAAATGTGTAAATATCAAGTTTCTATGTATTAGTATTTAATATGAGTAGTCACACATTAAAAATCTGTAAATACAAATTTCTTTTGGTGCATACTTAATTTACTGATTAATTAAAATGAGCAAATAATAGTGTAATAAGAACAAATGTGCTATAAAAATTATGTTCATTGAATACATGTGATTACAAAATAAAATATAACTACAATTAGTTATAAAAAAAAGTTTGCTATGTAAATCTTCATATATAATTTGTTTGTATTTGAAACTTTTCTGTCTCTTTCATCGTATCCGAAATTATAATATATATCAAAACAAAATTTATTTTTGCAAATAACCACAATTAATTATAACTTATTGGCAAATCATTTGAATGTATATGATTAAATCATAGTAGTAGATAACAACCACAAGTTATAAATATTTAATAAATCTATATGTTATATAGAGAATATTATACATCTGAATTACTATTTATACTACTTAAGATCCTAAATTTTAATAACAAAAAATATCAATTATTAAACTCTAGAAAATTATAAACGAGAAAATGACTTAAACAATTATAAAAATAATGAATTAAATGATATCAATTATATGTTGACGATTGGGTGGGTTGGGTCGAAACTAATCGTGTCCCATTATAATCCAAAATAAAACGGGTCAGAATGAGTAACGGATCGACCAGTTTTAAACCATATTTTCCGCCAAGAAACCTACACTTACACAGTAAAAATATGGGTAACAGGCCCGACCCGCTATTTTTTTGGGTTGAAATAGATAACCTGTTTCGATCGAAAAAAACGGGTCGGGTTAAGCCAAACAATTTTCAAGCCGGGCTGGGTGGGTTAACGGGTTTTAGGTTTTAATTATCAGACAAATTATACCGATATAATTTGTTTCTTTCATCATGTTTTTTCTTTATTTTTAAATTTTGTTTACAATCTTCATTTTATTTGAGTATAATTTAATTAAAATAGATATATGTACGTGCGTTTAACGCACGGGTGTAAAACTAGTAACTTTTAAAAGTACACTTTTAAGTAAAACTTACTAAAATACTATACTTCTACTTTCAATTTTGAGATATATCAACTAATGTTTCTAAAGACTTTTGGTATACAAATTTTCTATCAATCATCCTAATATATCTCTTCATTTAATGCTATCAATATTAGTTTATTACACATTTTAGAGAGAGTGTGTGTAATGGATACATAATTAATGAGAGAGAGAGAAAGAGAGAGAGAGAGTGTGTGTGTGTGTGTGTGTGTGTGTGTGATGAGTATTAGAGCATCTGCAATGGGAGTGTCTTAGCAAAATTTTTAGCTTGGTAACAATTTCAAACCATTTGAGACAATTCTTACCAAATTCTTAACCCAAAATTCTTTAATAAGAATTGGAGAGAGAAAGAAGATAGCCACCCGAAAGAGGGAGAGTGTGGCGCACCGCCTCTCCCAATGGGTGCGTACGTCACACACACGGAAGAGGCAAGTGAAGGCTTGTCTGCACGCAGGTCCCACACCCACTAACATGAATTGCTTTGTTTGTTTTTTAGATTTAAATAGCAATTTGGTCACCCTAATTTCATATTTTTTTCGTTAAGTTCACTGTACTTTTTTTCTTCTTAATTTAATCACTCTACTTGGTTTTATTTTCACGTTCATCACTCAATTCAGTTTTTTGGATGGAAAACTTTAAAAAAATTTAAAACCCGAAAATGTCCCTACTTAATGCAATTTGGCCTTTTTTTAAATCCAATTTTAACTTTTTTTGCAAGAGCTATTTTGTTTCTAATTTTGAATATTTTTTAAATAGGTTGTAATAACCATGACTAGCAAAATTAACCCTTCCAGCCCGCCGCCATCTCTTTAACCACCGAAGCCTTTCAACACTTCCCACTGCCCGACCAACACACCCCACAGCTTCCCGCGACTCCATTAAAGCTTAACGCCATCTTCTTTTTCCCACCGTCATCTCCACTAACACACACCGCTGCTTCAACCTGTTGCACCAATCTCCACCGTCACTCACATCGACATCTCCAAAGCTGATGCTCGCGAACCCTAGAGAGAGATGCGTACCCACACACAATATTTGTAAAACCAAAACTGCTATTTGGCTTTTATCGAAGCTTTGAGTGCCTAATTTTTTCCTTCCCTCGATTGTAGGCGGGTGGAGCCAACTCTAGTTGGGGATTGAGCTGCAGGAAAAAGAGAGATTGGGGCGAGATTGGGGGGGGGAGTCATATGAAACATATAGATACATAAAGTCATTAAATTACTTTGCAACTTCATTTGTACTTTCATCCAACTCCACAGCTTGATCTTCAATATCTACTCTCATTTTCAAGTCCTTGCAGATTATTTTTTCTTCACCCAACTATAACTGAATTTTCAACTACAAACCAAAAATCAAACAACTCTTCTCTCTCTGTCTCTAGAAAGTTCTTCTTCGAGCAATGTACATAGTCAATACCCTAGCGAACACAATCTCCGTAATGAAACGGAATCTTTGTCGAAACGCTACGGAAACTTAATTTTCAACAACACCGGCAACCAATAAAAAATTGTTCTACACGATTGGCATTGGCAGTTTGATCTCTGGTTTGAATGTCTGAGATGAAGAACGAAGGATATAATTTTCCTCTGTATCGATACACGTGTAGAACCTTTTAAACTATTACATTTTAAAGGGTTAATATCAGTTTTGATACCTTAACTTTACCCGTTTTTTCAATTTTAATACCCTTTATATCAAGGCAATCAAATTTAAGCCAAACGTTTCACAAATTGATCAATTACAATCCGAATCGTTAACTATCCATTAAATACTAGCGGTAAACTTGTTTTTGTAGGTTGGTACCGGGTAGAATTCATATAATGTAAATGCCGGTGCCATTTCTTCCCCACTTCATTTGACCTAACCAAATTTGGGAGCAAAAGGTCTGGCCCTCTGCCAGAACCCGATCACTCCTCAGCCGACGGCGCCAAAACCCAGTTGCCTTTTCCGTCGAGCACCATCCCTTTATTCTTCTTAACCCACCATGACCCAGGAACCATACACTCCTCTTTCTCACTTGATTTATTCACCAATGCCAAACTCTTCTCCACTTTCAATTCAAATTCCCCTTCTTCCCCATTCCACCTCGCCACCACATGTAACATCGCCTGCAAGTTATGCCAATCGCTCGGATTCCTCGACTTCTTCAAACTCGGTGAATTTCGTGTATCGATAAACAGATCCGTACCGGTATTCACGAATCCCAATAACAGACTTGGGTAAAGCGGAATCAGGTCAATTTTATTCCGGACGTGTAAAATGTTGACATTTGAAAATTGCTTCAGTCTCTCATTGAATGCTTTGTTACCCACCTGTAGGGAACCAAATACAATGGCTAAAATCGGATATCGCTAATCCGCTTTCGATCGAATGCAACTAGAATAGACATGCTTGCCCCGAGGTTGTGGCCTGTGAATGTTATGCTTAATTCCTCTTCTTTGTACTTGTCCTCTAACTGTTTGATAAAAGTCATAAGTTGTGTCCTTGTGCTTTGTTTTGTGAAAGGAGAATTCGGGTCTTCAGAAGTGTAAAGAGTGAGCCAACCGTGCATAACTTTTGGCACGCCATCGCTTGCCGCCGCCCAAATCCCCTCGAACCACCCAAGCAAGAAGCAATTGAGGGAAATGGAAGATAGGAGAAATTTTGGAGAAATGAACAAGGGTCGATACACGCACTGCTGCTAAGCCGCCGCCGATTTCCAACCTAGGATAGCAGGTCAACCGTTAGTATTTAACAAATAGTTAACGACTTGGATTGTAATTGATCAATTTGTGAATCGTTTGGCTTAAATTTGATTGTCTTGGTACAAAGGGTATCAAACTTGAAAAGCAGGCAAAATTAGGGTATCAAAACTGATATTAACCGACATTTTAAACTAAAAACCTTTCATATTAGTAAGGGCATTTTGGTTATTTCAAATATTTCCGTCCAGCTAGCTAACGGAAATGATCCCCAGTGACCTTATTGACTTGATTAACCAAGTATAATCATTAAATTGAGAAGAAAAAAAATGTACAGTGAGCTTAACGAAAAAAGTGTGAAAGTAGAGTGACCAAATTGCTATTTAAGTTTTTTTTTTTTTTTAAAGTAACTTGTTTTAATTTGTTTCAAAATACCAATTCCAAAATAAATTTTCTCATCCCTCAAAAGTGACAGTTCTGAGTTCTTTTTTGTTTTTTCAATTTTCCTTGTTTAAGTATTTTCAATTTTTCTTTTAAACAAATATTATTTATAAATAAAATAATTTAAAATTACAATATATTCATTAAAAATAAAAAAAAATTATTTATTTATAAAACAATATACAAAATATTTAATTTTACTAATTCACTTTTTTATGTAAAATATTTATCAATTAAAATTAAATGAAATAGTTTGTGAGTTATATATATTTTATAAATTATTTTATTATTTAAACGAAATATTTGAATATGAAATATAATAATTAAATTTAAATAAATTTATTTATTTGAAAATTATAAAAAAAAAAGTAGTAGGAGTAAAGTGAATGATTTGATAGTAGGACTCATATAAGAATTGATGAATAATGAAAACCATTGGAGGGAAAAATTCTTAGAGAATAATATTTTTAAAATATGTAGGTGCCTGTGGAACTCAGCTAAGAATTGATGTTAATAATAAAACTATTGGAGATGCTCTTATTGTCACAACTTATTTTACAACTCATCATTAATTATATTTTTTAATCATTGTGAATCGTCTACTAAAAACACTTATCCGGGACGAAGGGACAATTTGCACGTAGTATTATTTCAAATATTTATTACTACAATCAATTTGTATTTATTAAACAAATATCGAGGTAACCAAATATGAAATGTGAATAGGTAAATTCATTTATCACAAGTCACAACCAAATATTAAAACGTTTACGGTGGTAAAAGTCTAAACTACCCTCTAAACACCTAGTTTTTGTTCTAGTTATACATTTCAACACTCTAAAATTAAACAATCTCTATACAACGCTCGTTAAATTAAAAGCCCTTTTCAATTTTATATTAATAAATAAAAAAATAAAATACAAAGGAAGGTGTGTGTGAGATCTTTGAATTGTTAAATAAAAAGGGGATAATTTCATTTTCGGTACCCCAATTAAGACTCAATTTCACATTTGGTCCCTTTGTTATCTTGCTTACCAAAGTTGATCACAATTGTTTCCCAATTTCATCACTTGGATACTTTTCTGTCACTTGACTGTCAAATGATAATGGCTAAACTACTAAAGAAGGTTAGCAACCGACTTGCTTTGATTTGTTGAAAACGATTATTTACATCACAGTTTCACATACATCCCAATTTCTTCCCCCAATTTTATCAATTTCTTCCGTAATTTCATCCCCTTCCTATTCGAGCCCAAATCTCAACTTCTCTCCAAATTCTTTCTAACATTTATCTCCCTACCTTGGAAGAAGAATGTGAATCAATGGATTATGTCAACTCCAATGATGTTATTGAGCCTACACCTCCAAATCCAGATAGCTCACTGTGCCTATAGCTAGTCATATTTCTTGATTACATCTCCAATCGTACCGTTCTCTATCCATTTTGGTCAGGATGCAATACAGATCTAGCGAAAACAGAGTCTCATGAGGTGCTTAAGTCAACTGTAGTGCATTTGAAGAGCCCAATCAATATTGACGAGCAAGTTGGTATGTCAAAACTGAGCTTAGACGATTCCATTGGACTTCGATGCCATCTTCTCTCCCATTAAAACTAGTCCAATTCATTTAGTCTAGTAGTTTAATGAATGATGTGTTTTGAGCAACCTGACAACATTTATCGCCCATGTGTTTTGAATGAATGAAACCAAGTAACAATCTGATTCTTTCCAACATTTATCTCCCACTTGCATCACAGATTCACATTCTTCTTCCAACATTTATCTCCCATGCTATGAGAAATAGTGGAAATGGGGTACAAAATTAGGGTTGGAATGAAAATGGGGAAGAAATTGAGTGAGAAATTAGGGCTTGGGATGGAATAAGAAGGGGAAGAATTTAGGTAAGAAATTAGAGCATGAACAACTATGGAGAAGAATTTGGGGAAAAAATTGGGGCATGGATGAGATTAGAAAAGAAATTGGGGAAAATTAGCATGGGTTTGTATACTTACTAACCTTTTTCCCTCACCTGTTGCCAAGTTTAGCCGGTTGCCAATCTTTGCTAACCTTCTCTAGCAGTACAGTCATTATCATTTGACAGCCAAGTGAAAGAAAATACCAAAAGTGATGAAATTGTAAAACGTTTGTGATCAAGGTACCAAATATGAAATTGAGCCGTAGTTAGGGTACCAAAAGTGAATTTATCCCATAAAAAAGTGAGGGAGAGAAGTATGCATAAGAAACTGATTGGGGAGACAGAAAGTGAGAGAGATAAGTCTTTCTTAGGTAAATGACTTTCTAAGAGAATCATAAATGCAAATGTGAATGTTGAAAAATTGAGTACCACCTAAGATTTATATATTTTTTAAAGAAAAAAAAGTTTTTTAATGCAACCTTAAGTAATGGTTGTGGTTATAGCGTGTAAATAAATTTTGTTCAGTTTCTAGTTGAGGATGTAAATATATTCTAATTAGTATTTTCTTTTTCATACTCTCCCGATTGTTTGTTCCTTTTTCTTTTATTTTTAAATTTTTTTGTCAAATTTATTTAAGTGGTTGGACGCATGTTAAATAAGATCAAATTCACAGTTGCATTGAAAATGTCTATTTTCCTTAAATGTGAATGAAAAAGAATTGGTATATGCAATTGAAGGTGTTAATTGTCCACAACCACACACAATTGAATCAACGATTGCATGTGTAATACTTTAAAACTCTAATGTGTAGTATAGATATTTAAGTATTTTTATAATTAATGTGATTAAAGTTGGTCATAATTATGAAAGTACTAAGTCATCTACGAAGTTGGGGCGTTGGTGTTGTACACGCAACTTAGTGTTGGTGTGTTTTATACTCCATTCGTTTTTAAATTAACGTCCTCCTTTCATTTTTCGTCCATTCTAAAATAATTATTTTTTTTCCAAAACGTCCCCTTTCAGAAAACATTTTTATCACTTTAATCTTACTTCTTTTTACTTACTTTAATGATGACTACATACTCAAGGGAATTTTAAAAAAAACTATACATTTCATAAATATTTATAATACAAACAATTATTTTTTAGATTATTATATTTATTGGTACCTAGACATGTCAAAAAAAATATTTTGGTCATCAGACCTTAAAACAAACTAATATGGTCCCTCGACTCATTTTTTTGGATCAATTTCCACCTCTCGCCCTTAGCTTTAGTTTTACCGTCTGTTTTTTTAAAGTGACAAGAATACCCTTATTGTAAACAACCGTGAAGACAAATCCCACACCCCCAAAATTCCATTCTCAAAAATCACCAATTAATTTAAGTATAACCAGAGTATACCATCAACAGATTTTTAGCAACAAAATTCCCAAATTCAACAATTAATCGGAAAAAAAAATGGAAACAATCTTACTTGACAAGAGATGACAACCAGAAATTGTAACTGGAAATGGAACTGGATCGAAAGAGATTGTCGGCATTGATGTTGGAGAAGGAACACTACCAGAGACGAGGCTATTGGTGGCCGGAATTGGAGAGAGAATGTAGAAAAGTAAAATACAAATTAGACTTATGGCATCAATCTCATATTGCAAAAAAATCCAACAATTTCTAGGTGTACTAGCACAAGCAAAATTGGTAGAAAAGTCTACAATTTGAAAGAGAGTAGCACACGCCAAAATCTCATGAGCTAATCCAAAATCACTTACTCGATTGACAAGCATAGCTTTGATAGGAGAGAGAAGGGAACATTTTGAACAGATTGTTGGTGCTTCCCTCGTCGGATTTGGAGACAATGGCGGAGGGGCGGGGATGATTGGGGTTAGGGCGACTTGGAGCCGGTGGCTATGGCGGGCATTGTGTTGGAGACGAAGGTGAAAGCTGAGAAGAAACCGGTTGTAAAAGAAGGCCAGCAACGGTAGATGAAGACGGTAATAGTCGGCATTGGAAGCAGGAACGACGGGGAGAGATGGAGAAGGGATTCTATAAGAAACGAGGCCGTTGGTGGCCAGAATTGAAGAGAGAAGGGACATAAACAAAAAGAGATTATTAAAGCTTCCCTCGCCGGATCTGGAGAAAGTGTTTGGGCGGCGACCAGATCTGGCAGAATAAGTGTGAGATATGAGAGATAGATGATGACGGAGGGACAGAGATGATTGAGGTTGGGGCGACTTGGAGCCGGCGGCTATGGCGGGCAGAATGCTAGAGACTAAGGTGAAAGAAGGTCGGCGCCGGTAGATGGGTTGTAATTTTGTCAAAGATTGAAGATGAATTCTTTTTGAATTTGACACATTAACCCCCCATATTTTACACATTTTGAAAATAGCCAATAATAAACTTTTTTGTGAGGTAATTTTTGGCATTTGAAATAATATTGGACAAAAAATGTGACGGTCACGGTGGGAGGGACGAAATTGATCCAAAAAAACAAGTTAAAGGACCATATTAATTTGTTTTAAGGTACGGGGATTAAAACATTGTTTTTCGTTATGTCCATGGACCAAAATATTACTTCCTCAATTCCAAAATTATCGTCTGAGTTAACTTGGCGCACGGTTTAAGAAAACATATTTGACTGGATTATTAATATTAGTTTGATGTGTAGTTTATTTTAAAGCTCAAGTGTATATGACTCATAATTAAAATATGATGAAAAAATAATGATAAAATAATAAAAGCATTATTGTAAAAAAAAATTCAAATAAAAAAAATATTTTAAGATTGATAAAAAATAAAAACATGACAATAGTTTTTTGGAACGAATATAGTATTTAATTCTTTTTTTTTAAAAAACGATAGTGGACAATAATTTGTAGTGAGAGTATAAGTTGGGATTGGCCGGTAGGAAGGTGGGAGATGAGTGGCAACGTGGCATAAACTTACATGAGAGTGACACGTGAAAGGACAAGAGAAGTTGATCAGTGGCGCATGGATCTCAAATTGGCGGCTGTTGCAGCACACGTTATTATTATACGTGTTTGGTTCACTGGTTAAGTGGCAACTGGTTAAAGCCTGTTCTAGATTGCTCTACGCTAAACCGGAGTAAGTGGGGCTCACATCCCCTTAATATCAAATTGTTCATTCTTTCATTCATTAATCATTACTATAAAATCTCAATCGAGCCAATGAATCCAGACGGACTACAAAGTATTCCGCTAATTTATATTTGGTGAAAGTACTTGTTAATGATTTTTGAGATAAAAATTAAACATTAACGTTATTATTGTTCCATTAAATATCAAATTGTTCATTTTTTTTGAGTTTAGTTGATAATATTAAATTATCAAATAGCAATAAAGTAAGAAAATTTTATTGAATTAAAATTTAAAAAGCAAACTAATACTCCATCCGTTCCTAAATTATCGTCCTCTTTTCTTTTTTCGTCCGTCTCAAAATAATTGTCCACTTTGAAACTTACCTTTTTAAAACATCACTTTTACCACTTTATCCTTACTTTTTCACTCTACTTTAATTATGGGCCACATACACATGAACATTAAAAGAAACTACACATTAAACCAATATAAATAATCAAGTCAATTGTTTTTTCTTAAACTGTGTGTCGGGTCAACTAGGACAATTATTTAGATACAAAGGGAGTATTATAATAAACTAATTTAAATAAAAATAGTTTAATCATTTGAAACAATTCGAAAAAAATGCATGTTGATACTTAACTAAAATTATTACTATTTTATTCTTCTAAATAGTACCAAGCAATAGCATGTTAATCACATACGTTCTTTATTTTCATCATATACATTAATTTCATCGAACTGAATTATCATTCATAATAGGAAAATTTAATGGAACAACATACTAGTGTTCCAAATTAATCTCACCAAATTTGAGACTAAGAAGAAAGATTAAAATTCTAGTAATCTCAATCAAATGATTAGTATTGAGAAACATTATTGTTGACTACGAAGAAGCACCACTAATTAAGCGATTAGTTAGGTATTGTTGAAATAATTTATATGGTTATTAAGGAAAGTTTACTTGACTTAAAAAACTGAAATGATAGAATTGATAAACAATCAAAGTCATTCAAGCAATTATAATTAATAAATTAAATATGGTAGGAATAGTTAGAAGGATATAATTATCTTTTTACATGGATTCCAACTATTAGGAATCTAAACCCCACCTACTTCGTCAGAATTGTAATTCATTAAATTTTGGGAATCAATTCAAATATTTTAGCAGTCCATTTCATTTATAGATATAAAAAATTGATAACACCAAATGCTATTAATTAATTTCACGGAATCAATTTCGCTTCATTTTTGTGTACCTATTGAGACCTTAAATTATTATTCCATCGCTCCTAAATAATTGACATGCTTTCTGTTTTTTTGTCTATTTTCAAATAATTATTTTTTCATTTAAAAAAATATATTTATTACTTTATCCTTACTTTTTAGTTCATCAAGATATTTTTTATTTAGCTTTTACCAAGTACTTCCTTTGTTTTTAAATATCATGTTAGACCGATATACAAATTATGAAAAATTAATTTACTCTATTTAATATTGACATAACATGTATTTCTTTTATAACGTATGTACATGATACTGAAGATGTTTTCGAAATAAAAATTAGAATCATGAAATTATTTTTTAAATAGACAAAAAAGAAAAAAACGAAACGACTATTTAAAAACGTATTAATTTCCTGATACAGTGACGGAATACAAAAAGTTAAATATACCTAAAAAAATTGAAAATTGAAAATTGGTGGGCTACGAAGTGTGGGGAAGTTTTTGCGTAGCAAGTAGCAAGTTGGAATTTAATTACGTAACTGGTTTTTATAGGAGTCCGCATTTCCGCTGTACTAAAAAACAAGATAAAGAAAATGTGTTTAATGGAGTCGGCCAAAGGGTAAAAAGGAGTGGGTCCAGTCAAGTTCAAGTGCATGTCCAAGAGACAGGTATCAATAATGGTCCAATGGACACCATTGACGTTTTTCTTCATTCACTTCAATTCTCACCTGCTGATATCAGTTTCAAATTACACAACTCTCGTAAAAGATTTTTAAACAGATTTTAATTCATAAAACAGATTATTGTTCTCTTACATTTTAATCTATTAATATACGATAAGTTAGATAAATCTATTGTACAGAAATACTCGTAAGGTATTTTTAACTTTTTACCAAACGAAAATTAGATAAAATAACAAAAACAAATATAAAGTAAGAATTGAAAGTGACAAAGTGCGTATGATAGGATGTAAGATAGAAGATTTAAAACGTCTTTCATCGGACGGGTGGCCCGTAGCATAATTTACTATTTACCATCCACAAAAACACTCGTATCGCTATCTCTCTGGCCCGCAACAAACTTAAAATAATTAGGGTTGGAGTGAGAAAAAGAAAAAGAAAAAGAAAAAGAATAATTTATCTAAGCAATGAAATACCCTCGTCTTTAGTTTAAACAGTAAATAAAGGCAAGAATTTAAGTAAGCCGATCGTATGAATATTTTTTGTAAAACGAATAATTTTCATTCGACTCACCTTGTGTTGATGGGTGGAAATGTGAGAGAGTGAAGCTATGTCTTACGAATAAACATATGTAAAACGATCTTATAAAAAATTTACGCGTGAATAAAATGTAGGTATTTTGGCCTTTTAGATGTTAGAGACAGTTTTACCCCTAAAAACATGTATGCTGGGCGCATAGGTGAGATAACACCTAATTGTAGAGATGTCAAAATTGGTTGCGCCCGTCGGGCTAGCTCGCTCTGCCACCTAAAAGAGGTTGGTTGAGTTGATATTTCTTAAACCCGTCATTTTTTTAGGCTGACTCGTCTCGCTCCGTCAAATGACGAATTGAAGTGGATTGTGAGTTGGTTTGACTAGAGCTGTCAAAATGGGTTGGATCCGTTGGGTTAGTCCGTTCCATCACTTAAAAGAGGTGAATTGAGTTGATATTTTTTAGGTCCGTTATTTTTTTGGGCTGACTCACCTCATCATACCAAATAAAAAATTAAAGTAGATTATGGATTGACTCGCTCCACTAACTAATTGTATTGGAACGAAAAAGAGCGCGATAGCATTGTATATGGACATTTTGCTATTATGACAAAAGATGTTCGGTGAATTTATCCAACTTTTTATTTATATTATAACTTTCACAATTTTAAAATCATTGGCAAGAGAATCAATATTTTTTTTCTAACGTAGATAACTATATATAATGAGCTCTTGAGACACATTAGTTGAAGATTATGGCCAGAGAGAGTTAATGGATACCAAATTTGTGCACAAATATCGTGGAATTTATTGTATTGTTTAGTTAGTTTCATTTTTTAACTCAAATTAGTGTCAACAAGATAAGGCCCATCTATCAACAGCTCGTCAAGGCAAAGGGCCGACCATGAGCGACGATGATTCATTTGGTCGAGCAAAACATCCACATATTAGGGACACTACTATAAAAGGAAGCATTCCCTTATAAGAAAGGTAAGCTAACTTGATCATATATACACAATTGCATTAAGAAAAACCATACACATTATCACCGAAAGCTTAAGGAAACGCCTGAGATTTATACTCCCCGACACGACTCTCACGCCCGAGGTTGGGAAACCCCCAAAGACCAACGGTAGTCTTCTTTCAGGTAGCCAACGATCAAGAACAAGCACAAAGCCCAGATATCCTATCAACTTTGGTACTGGAAGTACCCACACACATCGACGTGAACGCCAACCCAGGACACGTCAGCTCAGGTCCATTACGTGGATCATCTTTGTGGCGTGATCAATTTTTTTAGGAAAAAGTACCAAAAAGTCTCAAAAATAATTCGCGTATTCAAAAAGTCTCAAAATTATAATTTTAATACTAGAAAATTCAAAATTTAACGTGTCTACAAACATAGTTATATTAAAAGCATTCATTTGAATAAAAATTTATTTTTCTTTTCATTTATGACAATGCTATAAGTATTATCTTGAATATTATTATTATTATTAAAACAATAATATTATTATCATTGTCATCATCAACATTATTACTATTAAATAGTATCATAAATCTCTTTAAATAATTGTTACACTACCGGTGGAGGGAAATTTTACTCATTAAATAATACTAACTCTATCCCAAAATTATTGTCTGGTTTGAACCGATAAACAGATTAAAAAAACAATTGACTTAATTATTAATATTATCATTGGTTTGATGTATAGTTTTCTTTAAAGCTCAGGTATATGTAGCTCATAATTAAAATATAATGAAAAATAAAAGTAAATGGTAAAAGTATTATTCTAATAAGGAAAGTTTCAAACAAAATATTTATTTTAGGATAGACGAAAAATGAAAACATGATAATTATTTTAGGACGAAGGGAGTAAATTAATTTATGCATAACTTTTGGTCCTTATTAAAGTACCTTTTTAACATTAGACTTAAACAAAATCGAAATTTAAAAGGGACACTCGGTTAACAACGGGGAAGCATAAGTGGTGTCCCTTTTTCCTTTCTTTTTGCTCTTTTGTAAAATTTAGAAAGTTAATTTTGAAGTTATTTTAATAGTAAATTTGCAAAAGTATTCTTATCATTCATAGATTGGTATATTTACTCTCTCCATTTCGCACAAAAAATTATTTTAATAATTTAAAAGGTTAATATGCGTAAATGACAATCTACAATATAATATTTAACTACAAAGGTTTACCGTGTTTTTATTCAATCGGTAAAAATATATTTTTGGGAGTTAAAATGACGAAGATATATTTAATGAATAAAAAATACACATATAAAATCCCGTCTAAAATTAGGCATCACAATGAAAAAATCGAACATCAGAGTAAATATTAGATTTTGTGAATGGGAAAAAGTATCTTACTTTCTTTCTATCTCTCGCCGGTCACCTTAGGAATGACAAAAAGTCTATTCTTTTTCTTCTTCTATCAGTATACACCATTTCATTCTCTTATGCTTCCATTTCCAATTCCAATCACAATCTTCAATTCCACTCACTTTCTCTCTCTCTCTCTCTCTCTCTCCCCCCTCTCTCTCTCTTACATCCACCCTAAGAAGGCAAAGACGATTCAAAGGATTCTCTCTCGTCATTATTTACAAACAACCTCCATTCCTGGTCGACTCCATTCAAATTTTCGACGAAATGCTCCAAACAGATATCCAGATTCTAACCTCTGGTGGTCTACACATTCCATTTTGATGCTCACATCGTAAGCATCATAAGTTCTAACACTCACATCGTAAGTTCCGACGCTCGCATGCTAAGTAGCAAAAGATACGAGATCAACAAAAAAATCAAATGTATAGAATTCGAGAAAGACGAAGGCTTAAGGATTTGGTAGTCTTGCAAGCAGGGTAAATTTGGCCCCCATTAGGACTAAGTTGGTGTGCTGAATGAACCTCCTCGAAAAAACGATTTTTTCCTCAGAGAGGATAAAGCATGTCTTAGACGCACTTCATTAATAAAAGAAGGAAATAAGCTATGGTCATGAAGGGCAAACTTCCGAGTTCCGAAAGCAATGTGTAGAGTTTGAGCCTACACGAAGATGGAAAGTCATGAAGACTACTTTTATTGTTTGTACCTCTTCTTTTCTTTTTGCTGGGAAAGTAGACAGGGGTCGGTAGGTGATAGATCATTTTAGGAAGAAAAAAAAAACAAAAAGACTTCTGCGGTTGAAAAAAAAAGAGTAATGGAGCGGTTGTAAATCTCCAAAAACACGAAGGAAACAAATGTTGGAGCTTCCAAGGGAAACAGATTCGTCGGACAGCAATGAAGAGAGAGGCAGAGGAGCCGCTCAACAAAGGAGAGAAGACGCAGGGGAAGAGAATGAGAAGGAAAAGATGAGGCAATATAGGAAAACCTTTCCTCAGTCGCGTTTTAAAACTGTGTTTTCCTCTATCCCTCCAATTTTGAGCGTTTAGAAACGAAGCAGTTTTTTTCAAACGCTCCGTTTTAAAACTCAGCAACAACGCTATAAGCCTATAACAGTGAAAACATTGTAAATTTAACATGCGTTTTTGGTAAAACGCTCGACCAAACAAGCTCTAACTCTAAAAGTAATGATAACTATTTGACAAGGCTCTTAATTAATTGGCCTAAGTGACTTGGAAAAGGGGTTAGTTTTAGATAGTGCTTCCAATTTAAGTTGGCTAAGATATTTTTAGCAGCACTAAGCCACTAACATACAATAATTAACGTGTATTTCCTCGTCTTTTGATTTTTAAAAATCAAACATATTATTTTTTGAAATGAAAATACGATGTGTTTATTTTTTCTAAATCATAAAATATGTATGGTACTTAATAAGAACTACGAATTACGTGTTTTATAAGTGTTAAAAAAATGAAAAATCAGTCACATTTCATTTAAAAACCAATCATTTTGCTTTTAAAAATTCAAAATATGAAAATTATTTAAGAACAGATGAAATATTATTTTCATCACAAAATGAGTATAGTACTCTTTTGCTCATGATTGTGATCATGAGAAGAAATACGGCCTCAACTCAAATACAAATCAACTTAATATAAACTTTTTCATCTTTTTGTTTGATCTAAAGGAAAGGCTTTGCATATACACCACACTAATTTATATTTTATCAATCTACGAAATATTCTTGTAACGTAAAATCGTTGAAACCGCTTGTTAAAAGCAACTTTAACCCTTGCACCATTGCACCAAAATGGCGCGAATTGGAACTCCAACCACATGCGCCATTTTGAAGCACCCCCTTCCATTCGCCTATACACGGCGCAACCTCACCTCCTGCATTATCCTTTCCTTTTTAATTTTTTAATAATTAATAATTTATTAAATATAAAAGGTTTTGCCAAACAAAAGTGTATCAAAATTAATAGTGTTTATTTTTAAGGGTAATAATCAATACAATGGTTTATTTATTTTATCTATGTAAATATCATGTAATCAATTCAATTGTTTTCTATTTATATTGCTATAAAACATATGCTTTATATATAAATATTCTTAAAAATAGTACTAATATATGATACATGATAGTTATGTTAAAGATAGTGGAAAAAATTTCATACAAAAATTGCATTATTTTTACACCAAAGAGGTAGAGATGTGAGATTGAAATTATATTCGAAGAATGAGATAGGACCCCCCCCCCATTTTTTATAAGTATCATTTTAGTTTATTAGTTAACAAAAAAACACATTTTTCATGATTGATACAAGATAGGAGTGATATTATAAGTATTCATTGTTCTATGTGCCACCAGCCCCCACGTGAATCATCTTTCTCATTAGGGCATCCATAATCGTTCACGTTCTCCCACAAATTTTTAGTTGGGTTCCATTGTCAACTACTCCCTCCGTCCCTAATTTATTGTCCTGCTTGACCCGTCGCACCGTTTAAGAAAACATATTTGACTGGATTATTAATATTGGTTTAATGGGTAGTTTCCTTTAAAGCCTATGTGTATGTGGCACATAATTAAAGTAGGGTGAAAAAGTAAGGGTAAAGTGGTAAAAGTGATGTTCTAAAAAGGTAAGTTTCAAAGTGGACAATTATTTTGGGACGGACGAAAAAGGAAAGGAGGACGATAATTTAGGGACGGAGGGAGTATATATTTTCATAATTTCTCTCTCTTAAGAATTTTCTTCTACAATGGTTTTGATTCTTCAACAATTCTTACATGAGTCCCACTACCACATCATTTACTTTATTTACACTACTTTTTATTTTTATACTTTGCAAATAAATTAATTAATACGTATATGCAATATAAATAAATTATTTCGTTTATAATTTTTATTAATATATTGAATATTCAAATATGTAATATAAATAAATTAATTCGTTTATAATTTTTATTAATATATTGAATATTCAAATATGCAATATAAATAAATTAATTCGTTTATAATTTTTATTAATATATTGAATATTCAAATATGCAATATAAATAAATTAATTCGTTTATAATTTTTATTAATATATTGAATATTCAAATATGCAATATAAATAAATTAATTCGTTTATAATTTTTATTAATATATTGAATATTCAAATATGCAATATAAATAAATTATTTCGTTTATAATTTTTATCAATATATTGAATATTCAAATATGCAATATAAATAAATTATTTCGTTTATAATTTTTATTAATATATTGAATATTCAAATTTGCAATATAAATAAATTATTTCGTTTATAATTTTTATTTTATATATTGCATATTCAAATATGCAATATATAAATAAATTAATCCTTTTATATTTTTTTATTAATATATTGCATAACAAATACATTTATATAAAACAAAGGTATTAATTTATTATTTTCATTAAAATATTACATAAAAACAAAGACCTCATACAAATAACAAATACTTCAAACAAACAACAATTTTAAAAATTACAAATATAGAAATTTAGCCATAACATTCTTAAAATTGCATGCCATCACTAATTGTCACCGCAACAAGCCCATATATGCTCAACCAAGTCGGCTCGAAGTTCATGATGTCGATTGCTATCACGTAGCTCATTATTTCGCTGCAAATATTAATTTTGGAATGCTTGGGTTGAGCCATGGTTTGCTTGTGTAGAGGACTCTCCTGTATCATCGACCCAATTCGTAACGTGATCACCCTCATCCTCGACAATCATGTTGTGTAGAATAATGCATGTTAGCATAATTTCTTTCAAGTTATCTCTATACCATAATCGAGCAGGACCTTTTATAATGGTCCACCTCGATTGGAGCACTCCAAATGCTCGTTCTACGTCTTTTCTTGCTGCCTCTTGTCTTTCCTTGAATTTCTTTCTTTTAGCATCCACCGGGCACGAAAAGCTCTTCACAAAAGTGACCCAATTCGGATAAATTCCATCTGTTAGGTAGTATCCCTTTGAATAATGTGTGCCATTAACTTCAAACTCAATAGGCGGTGCAGTTCCTTCGAGTACGTTATTGAATAAAGGTGATTCGTATAGCACATTAAGATCATTACGAGAACCCGAAGAATGCATGTCATATCCATAAATCTGCAGACGCAACTGCTTCAAGCACAATTGTTGGCTTTGCATGACCTCTTGTAAATTGGCCTTGCCAAGCAACTGGACAGTTTTTCCATTCCCAATGCATACAATCAAGACTTCCTAACATACCTGGAAATTCGTGCCTCTGCTCGTGCATTTGAAGAAGACGTTGTGTATCATCGGCATTTGGTCTTCTCAAGTATTGACCTCCAAACAATTCAACAACACATCGACAAAAGTTTTTCAGGCAATTCATGGCAGTTGTCTCATCCATTCGGAGATACTCGTCTAGATGGTCGGCTGCATCACCATAAGCCAATTGACGGATAGCCGCCGTGCATTTTTGAAGTGGTGACAGACCTCTTCTTTTTGTTGCATCGAACCTCAATTGAAAATATGATGAATGATTCTCCAATGCAGTAACTAACCGAAGGAATAAGTTTCTACCAGGGCTGGTCCTGAACTTTTGGGGGTCCAGATCGAAAAGAAAAAAAAAGGGCCCTTGAAACATTATAAAAATAAGATTTTTAGACGAACAATTTTTTGATTTTTCATAATTTAAAGTATTGAAAATGTATACTACCTACAAACATATAAGAAAAATAAGTATTAAATAATTACTGAAAACTGTTATATTTCATTTGCTAAAACAATTTGCAATAAAAAGAATATACTAATTAATTTCTTTATTTTATTTATTTTTTGACTTCTTGATGGATATGTTTTTGGTAACTTGTGTGTACTATAAATTCAAGTTTAAAAAATCAAGTGACAAAGCTAAGAATTAAACGGACATAAGCAATAAAAATTATAGTCACATTACAATAAAATTTGATTTTTGGTTGAAATATTTATATTATATACCCAATGATTATTATAATTTCACATATATTTCAATTTAAGTAATTGTTATTTTTTATGACTCAGATAAAAAAATTGATGGTCAACGAACTTTTTTTGATAAGTAAATTTGGCGAACACAAAATAAAATTAAAATTGAATAACTCTATTAGAGCCGATTACAAAATATTTATCTTTATATAGTTACTCTTTATTTATTAGCTTCCGAAGCAAATTAAAAGATATAAGTAGTATTGAAGTTGGTAATAAATAAATAAAAATACTTAACCACAACCATTATACTTACAATGCAATTGGAAGATAAAGATGAAAGATTATGAAAAAATTATAAGCATATTTTTTATAAATGATTATTTACATAAACAAAATATAGTATAAGAGATTATTTACCCAAAACAGGGAAATATATGATATAATATGCATTAAATAAAATTTAATAATTAACCGTACACCCAAAAAGAAAAAAAACCAAAATTAACACTAGTGGGACTTGAACCAAAGACCTCTAATTAATTATCACTACCAATCCATTGAACCAAAGAAAATTTTATATACAATAGATACATTATTTACTTTATATATAATAAAAATTAGCCTACATCTATAAAATTGGGCCCTCTTAAATTGGGGGCCCTGTTCCGTCGGGCATGTTGAACCCCTCCAAAACCGGGCCTGGTTTCTACGCATTTGGAAACGTCGGCGCAAAATGTTATCGAGATACAATGGTTGAGAAGAGAAGTAATCATCGACAAGTTGAGTGTGTCCGATTTCATGATTTCGATCTAAATACCTCCTTCTCATTTCTCTTCTGTCCATTTGCGATTTCATTTGTTCCATCAACTGTTTGTGGTGTTCAACTAGCGCATGCATCATTTCTTCACCTTCAGAAATATTGCCTTCATCGGAGTTTTCCGAGTCATCACTATTTGTGGTAGGGGTAGTAGAAGACATTTTTTTGTGGTAAAATGCAAGACAAGAGTTTGTAGTTTGAAGAGTAAAAATAATAATCCTCTATATATAGAACATTGGTTTACAACGGCTACTTTACAATTACATAAAAACATTTTCAAGAAAACATGAATAATTCAAATTACATAAAAACATGATTACTTAAAATTACATAAAAACATTAAAAATTTAAAATTACATAAAAACGTGAATAATTAAAATTACATAAAAACATGATAACTTAAAATTACATAAAAACATTACAAATTTAAAATTACATAAAAACGTGAATAATTAAAATTACATAAAAACATGATTACTTAAAATTAACTAAAAACATTAAAAAAAATCGAAATTTAACTAAATTTCATACCCCATATTACGCCACTGCTCCTTTAGGACATCACATGCACGTTCATGTAAGACACGCGCATTGGGATTCATTTCACTTGTATCTTGTGTAAGAAATTTTATATCTTCAATGAACAATTTGTGTAACTGCATTTTTCCGTCAATTTTCTGTTTTTCTGCTTTCGTTACAGCTCTTATCTTCTTAGTTTCCGCTTCAATTCTCCGAATATCATTGTATTCATCCATTTTAGTTTTAATCTCCGTATGATGTTGCTCAAACTCTTCTTTTGAAATATTTGAGGATTTGCCTTTCCCCTTCTTCTTCGCTGCCTTTTGTCCAATTGGACGGGTGCGAATATCAATTTCCTTAACATCCACACTCGTACTAGAATGTCCCTCTGAAGACATCGTTTCGAAACTAACTCTTCGTGATTCATTTGACGACATACCGTATGGAGAAAATGCACGAGGATGGCCTTGCATGTAATATTGGTTGGACATAGGTTGCCAATATTCATTGGGAGACATGAAAGTGGGAGCACGAGGAACGTTAGAATAAATATTCCCAGCAGTTGGAGAAGCTTGAAAATTATGAAAATTGTGTGCACCTTGAAAATGCTGAAAATTTGGATGGTTTGGAAAATTTGGTGGGTATTGGGGGGTTGACGAAAACTGAGAAAATTGAACATTTTCAGGAATACGAACATTTTGGGAATTTTGATTTTCTTCAACATTTGAAGAATTAAATAAATTCCTCAAATGTTTACCTTGATTTTCATCCATTTGAGAAAAATGAAATTGTAGAAGTGAGGATATAGAAATTGATGAGATAACAAAAATAAAATTGTA
This sequence comes from Codonopsis lanceolata, assembly GCA_013146195.2. Lineage (NCBI taxonomy): Eukaryota > Viridiplantae > Streptophyta > Magnoliopsida > Asterales > Campanulaceae > Codonopsis > Codonopsis lanceolata. The sequence goes on along the minus strand of CM028382.1, from coordinate 52,971,409 downwards.
GAGAGAATTATAGTAGAGAAAGAAGTGATGAGATAGAAAAAAGAAGTGGAGAAAAATATGAGGAGTTGTTCACTATTTATAGGAGAATATATGAGTATTTTTGAATTTTTACCGGTTATATTTCAAAATTTTCAATTCAAAAAATTTCATTTCAAAATTTTGAAATTTTGAAATTTTGAAATTTTGAAATTTTGAAATTTTGAAATTTTGAAATTTTGAAATTTTGAAATTTTGAAATTTTGAAATTTTGAACTTTTGAAATTTTTGAAATTTCAATAAAAAGCCATCAGCAGACAATTTAAATTGTTACTCCATCCGTTCCGGGCAAAGAGTCTCCGTTTGATCATCAAACTTTTTAAGAAAATTACAATTTTTTACAAATTTTTTTTAAAATATCTAAATTGAATAATAGAATTTTTGCCCGAAACGGAGGGAGTATTAATATATTGCATAAAAATGTTAATAATTAAAATTATATAAAAACGTGAATAATTAAAATTAACTACAAACATTGCATAATTAAAATTACATAAAAATATTACATAATTAAAATTAAATAAAAAACATTACATTTTCAAAAAAAAAGGTAAAAGACATTTTCAAATGGTTGAAAAATTCAACTTTTTAAAAAAATCAAAAAAAATTTCAAAATCCCATGACACTGGCCGACGCCTGCCCACGCCCCGCTCCGCCGGCGTGGCGCTCACTTGCTCCTCTCGCGGCTCTCTCTCTCTCTTGCCCGGTTGATTATTATTTGAGAATTTTGGTGAGGAATTCTCAAATAAAAATTATTAGGGAATGACTTGCAATGGAGAGATACCAATTCTTAATGGAGAATTCTTGAGGAATTCCTCCATTACTGATGCTCTTAGCTCCCTTGCTTTCTTTTTGGGCTTGACTACTTTTTTGACCTCGTACAATTTGCAATTGGACCAACCTAAATGCTACCATAAAAATGGTATAGCTACTTTTTGACCATCCTATAGTTTAAGGTCATTTTAATTTGACCAACCTATTTCTAATTTTTAAAATGAGATCAACCAATTTTTAATTTGATACGATATGGTCATTGTTGCTAATCTCTATCTAATTTTGTTAGCAGAGCAATGATATCTTTGTTTGCGTGATCTTTCTAACGACACAATAATAGCAAGGGTTCAAAATAATACTTATAAAAAAAATGAGGGGTTTTTATCTCATTCTCCCAATATAATTTCAATCTCGACTCCGAAGAGAAAAAAAGATATGGTTTTGGAGAGGGATAGAAACGAAGGAGAAGTGGAGGGCGTCAGAGATGTGGCAAAAGCGTGGAATTGAAGGCCGAGGAAAGGTGGTGGTGTTTTTCACTTTTTCAGTGGTGGTGGTAGACAAAGGGAGAAAGGAGCGACGGCATCACCGTTCCAAGGGTACCTTCTTTTAAAGTTGGGCGGCTGGGGAGGATGCGATGGACGATTCCAAAGATTTAGCCGCTCAACGTGAATCGTGATTACGTGAAGACAGAAGAGGCAAAGCGAAGTATTCAAAAATCCCTAAATTTGATTTCGGATAATTGTATTTCAATGTAGATTGATAATGATGTAGATGTTTTTTCAAATTTCAATTTGGGAAACTATGTTTATAATAGATAAGAGGAGAAGAAATCGTTGTCCATTGGTTCATATCTCGCGGTTCATCGTTCTAAAGTATTGGTGTAAACGGTAAAAATTTTTTTTACATATACCCCCTTATAGAAGTACATATATGGGACGGTTGCCCCCTGTACCCAGGGCCGGCCCTGAATGAGGTGGTGGTGGTGGTGGTGGTAGGGGAGAAGGAGCGACGGCAGTTCCAAGGGTTACAAAGTTGGGCGGCTGAGGGGAGGAGGGATGATGATGATGATGGGAAAGAATGTGGGGTTGGAGAGGAGAGAGAATACGAAGCTTTGGATAGGATAGGACCCACCATTTTAAAGTTTGAAACCCTCGATTATGGCACGCGTGTGCCGGCCGCATGGTTAAAATACTTTCCTTAAATTCACAAGTCTTTTATTTCCCTGGAGCCCTTGCAAATTTTTAATTATTGTATATAGTAGAAAAAGGTCAATATGTGCATGTTCATTCTTTAAATAATTATCAAATAAAAGAAGAACTAATTTATAAATATATAGAGTTACATTTTTATATTATAAGTATTGGTCTGATCCGATTTTAGAACTAATTTATAAGTTTCAAAATCGGAAGTGAACCAATTTACGCTTTACTGCGCGTTTCAAAGTTTAAAATAATTATCGCAGCCCTTTTCTAAACGCATCATTTTTAAAACGTAATTTTTTTCTTGTAAATATGTTTGGAAAACTATTTCAAAACACTATTTTTATAAACAAAATAGTTGTAAACGCATCATATTTTTAAAACGCTGCATTGAAACACTTTTAAAAAGAAAATACTGTATTTTTTACCAATATTTTAGTCAAAACACTTTACCAAACAAACACTAAATTACATCAGTTAATTATATACCTAAAATGGAAACCATGGTTTCATGTGCAATATTATATATAGGAGTATAATCTTTCTGCAAGATAATGTCTTCTTGGACCAATTTGGTTCATGAATCATGATCAATTATTATTATCCAAATCTCTTTCATTAAAAAAATCAAACACTGCACTTATTTATTTGCACACTCTACCTCTTAAACAAATCACGCGAGATAAGGACACACACAAAGGGAAGGTAGTTAGATACATGTAACTTATTTCAAAGTGCTCCTATTTGTGGAAGAGATGAGCTTCATTATTTTACTAAAATAACCTTGGATGCTCAATTTTATAAGTCGTTTTCTTTAATAAGATATGATATTTTCCTCGAACTTCCCAATAATCACCAATCAATCACCAGACAATTTTTTTTAAAAAGGTTTTCTAATAAGATAATTTCCCTAAAACAAACAAAAAACTTGAATATGAAAGCTATTTCCAAACTCATCTAAATTGATCGAGCCCCTTTATCCACTGAAGGGTGTAAGACGCATTAATTAGATATATTAATAAGGTCAATCTTGTATTGGCTTAATCATATCAACTTCTGTTACTAATAGGTTGCAGGTTAGGCGGTTTGGTTTGAACGGGTCACTGAAAATATAAACATGACTCTACGCATGCTTGTCGTGTTAGTTTTAAATTGGTCACCAACGAGTTATACCTAAAAGAAAAGATAAATAGCGTTTATATTTAAATAAATCTAAAATTCGAAATCAAGTAATCAATACAAATCAAACAACAACAAAGTTATACATTTACATCACCTAAGTAATAAAATTTAAAACACAAATCATTGAAGCATCATAATTTTCTTAAGTTCAATCAATCAAGTTGTTTAATTAATAGTCATAATATATGTATTTAAGTCAATTCATAGTTTTCTTATGTTTTCACTCTATATATATATATATATATATATATAATGACAATGGTATATTTTTCCCTTCAAAATATCACTTTTGAATTATTGGCTTTTGAGTTCTCATTTCACGTTTTCTCTCTCCTATCCTCTCCCTATTTTCTATCTCATCGCCACCATTTCCTCTCTTTTAATTATGTTTAAACATTTTTCTTTATTTAAACATAAAAAATAGTAACTAAAACAAAATAATGATTCTGGAGTCAAGAAAATAAAAATATAAAAGGAGGTTAGTAAAATAAAATAATTTACGGAACAAAAGTTTAAAACAAATTCTTTATATATATATATATATATATATATATATATATATATATATATATATATATATAACAAAAATACAATAGTAAAATAAAAACATTTGATGGAACAAAAATAATAGTTACAGAGTTAATAAAACAAAAACAATTTAAAATGAGATTACTAAAATAATAAAAATAATTTACGGAACAAAAGTTTAAAACAAATTCTTAAAAATAGTTATGTAAAACAAACATACATTAGTAAACTAAAATTATTTGATGAAACAAAAATAATAGTTACGGAGTCAATAAAGCAAAAATAATTTAAACTGAGGTTAGTTAAATTATAAAAATAATGTACGGAACAAAAGTTTAAAAAAAATCCTTAAAAATAGTTATGTAAAACAAAAATACGTTAGTAAAATAAAAATACTTGATGGAACAAAAATAATAGTTACAGAGTCAATAAACGAAAACAATTTAAACTGAGGTTAGTACAATAATAAAAATAATTTACAGAACAAAAGTTTTTCGTAAAACTAATTCTTAAAAATAAAAAATAATAATAGTTATGAAGTCAATAAAACAAAAAATATAATGGAAGTTAGTAAAATCAAAATAATATACGAAACAAAAATAATAGTTAACGGTAAAAATAATTTCGTTATTTTGATTTTAGCTTATTTTCTTATCAGAAATTTCTTTATTCGTAGAATACAAATATAATTTAATAAAAATAATCATTCAAAATGAATAACTTATTTGAGTTTAAATTTTATTTGCTCGGCAGAAAAAAAATCTAAATTTGTTCGAAGATATTCATTCTACAGAGTTTTTGAATAGTATAAAGTGTCCGGGGTTGTCAGGTCATGGATTGACACTTAAAATTGGTGTTCCAGTAATGCTCTTTAGAAACATTGACCATGATGCATTGTGCAATGGAACAAGACTGATCACCATAAATCTTAGGGATCACATTGTTGAAACAAATTTTTTGAAATGAAAGAATGTTGGAGAAAAGGTTTTTTTATCTCAATATTGTCATTAACTCCATCCGACATAGACCCTAAGGGATGAGCCAATAGTAGAGTTGAGGCTTTACAAAATGTGAGGTATCAAGTTCGATCACTTCACATGTCCCCTTAAGGTAAAGGTCTACAAAAAAACAAAAACAAAAACTTTTTTTAAAAAAACTTCATATAATGTAAGGCTGACTTTCAAGTTCTAGAGAATACAATTTTCATCGTTGATATCATATGCAATGACAATTAATAAGTGTCAAAATCAATAATTGCATGTAGGTCTCTTCTTGAAGAAACCAGTATTTAGTCATGAGCAGTTATATACCGTAGTTTATAGAGTAACAAATTATTTTGATTGAAATATATTGATATACGGTGAAGATAAAAAACCAACAAATAAAACAACAAATATTGTGTATAAGAAATTTTTTTAGAATCTATAATGATTAATGATATACTGATGTGTATTTGTTAATAAATCGATTCTTCTTATTTTATCATTTAAGATTTTTTATCTTCTTTATTTTGTTAATGTACAATTTAATTGAAAACGAAAAATGATCTTGCCTTTAACGCACGAGTTAACAAAACTAATTTTAGTAATTTTTAAAGATGAGGCTGTCTGGTTATATTTTACTGAAATCTATAAAAACTTAGTCTTTTTAGACAAACGAATGCATTGGCAACTCAAAAAAACCTTTATTTGGTCTAAAGATATTAATCGGGTTAACCATATCATTTCCATCCAGCCCTATCGATTCATTCCTAAGTTGTCGGTTAAACCTATTCTTGATTTTTTCTGCTTTTTCTGAATATCTAGTTTAACATTTCAAGGGAGGTCAAAGTTTTTTAGGATGTATCAGAAAATATCAGATTAGGCTAGCGAAGATACTTTCGAAAAGCAAAACAAAGAAGCCAATTTTCTCCGTCTTTCTATATATAGTTAGTTGGTTTCCCTGTGGGTCTAAACTCTAATTGATACCATCCCACTAGTAGGAACAGATTGAATGCATTAAAGATTACCAAGAATCTTTTTTGTTTTCATTATTGAAGCTAACAAGTCCCTTATCTATAAGATTGATTTGTATTATCAACTATTCTACCATAAGATAATTTTATACCAACTAGTTTTTTTAACTTATGCGTTAAACGCATGTTAATTAAATCGTACATAAACAAAATAAAGAGGATAAAAAATCTTAAAAGATAAAAGACGAATAATCGGTTTATTAACAATTACACATAAATATGTCACTAATCATTATAGATTCTAAAAAAAAATCCTTATACACAACATTTATTATCTTATTAATTGATTTTTTTATTTTTACTGCATATCAATATCTAGTTTCTTCAAAAAGAGACCTACGGTTACGTGTAATTATTGACTTTGGTACTTGTTAATTGTTATTACATATGATACCAACAATGATAATTGTCTTCTTTGGAACATGAAAGACAGTTTTATATCGGATGGAGTTAATGACAATTTTAGGATAAAAACATTTTCTCCAACATTGTTTCCTTTCAAAAAAATTGTTTCAATAATATGATCCCCAAGATTTATGATGATTAGTCTTGTTCCATTGTACAACCCTGCAGTATGGTCAATGTTTCTCAATAGCATTACTGAAACACCAATTTTAAGTGTCAATTCATGACCTGACAACCTTGAACACTTTATACTATTCAAAAACTCTGTAGAATGAATGTCTTCGAACAAATTTAAATTTTTTCCGCCCTACAAATAAAATCTGAACTCAAATAAGTTCTTCATTTTGAATTATTACTTTTATTAAATTATGTTTGTATTTTATGAATAAATAAATTTCTGATAAGAAAATAAGCTAAAATAAAAAATAACGAAATTATTTTAGCAACCTCAATTTAAATTGTTTTTTGTTTTATTGACTCCGTAACTATTATTTTTGTTCCATCAAATATTTTTATTTCACTAAGGTATTTTTGTTTTACTTTTTTTATAAGATTTTTTTAAAAATTTTGTTCCGTAAATTATTTTATTTTACTAACCTCCTCCGTATTAAATTATATTTGTTTTGTTGATTCTGTAACTTATATTTTTATAGTGGCTTGTTCCATATATTATTTTTATTTTACTAACCTCTTTTTTTTTCTTGATTCCGGAACTATTATTTTTGTTTTAGTTATTATTTTTTGTTATATATATATATATATATATATATATATATATATATATATATATATATATATATATAACAACTGATAAAAGGCAAATAGTTGGATAAAACGGTTTTATGAGTATATTTTGTAAGATGAATTATCTTTATCCGACCCACCATATTTTAATGGGTTGAATTGTTAAAGAATAATGCTCCATCTTACCAATTAAGTTTAGTTGGAAACATGTTTTTGATAAAAAAAAAAACTGATTAATCAGACCACTTTTTGTGATTCAAAATCTCTATCTTGAATCATTTGAGTGATGAATTTTTTGACCATCAACCTACCATAGGTGCACATTGGGACTAGATAAAATAGATATATCTAGTAATTTCATTGAAAAATAAATACTCATTTTTGAAATCCTTTTTTTTTTATTTTAAGAAGCACTCAATTTAGGTGAGAGTATTAATGCTTACATACTTTCTATGTTCCAAACAAAAAAAAAACTCCATCATAACTTTCTATTTTGAGATAATTTACTTTAAAAAATTATAACAATCTCTTTAACATTTTAACTATGTCCTCTATATGTGATATAAACATCTTAATTATGTTGAAATATTTTAGTAATTATGATGAACTTTAACGATACTTATATTTTCTTTAGTTAATAATTTTTTTAAACGTAAACTTTTTGGCTGAACCAGAGAGAGTAGTTTGTAGGTCTCTCACTTAGTTTTTCTTTAAAAAACTTATTCTTAAAGGTTAAGAAGGGACATAGATGTTACCCAACCTTTATTATTATTATTATTATTATTGTTATTATTATTATTATTGTTATTATTGTTATTATTGTTATTATTGTTGTTATTGTTATTATTGTTGTTATTGTTATTATTGTTGTTCTTGTTATTATTGTTGTTCTTGTTGTTGTTGTTGTTGTTGTTGTTGTTGTTGTTGTTGTTGTTGTTCTTATGATTGTTATCATCATCATCATCATCATTATTAAACACCTTGAAATACTATAATTATGGATAAATCTAAAAGGTATCTTCGGTAAGACTTGAACAAATGATACCATTGGTGAAACTTTGAACACCCGACTTTTTCTTGTTCATGGCTGAGTGGGTCGTGCTTAACCCGTTTGACAAAACTATCTACTTATTCCATCACTTGGTCCCCTATACTGAGGAAGAGCTGGCCTCCCTTGCCCGTGATGACATGGCCACTAAGCGGTAGCCTTGGATTCCCCGATACCCATGGACGTGAATGTATGCTCGCTGGTCAAAGCTTTTCGAGAACAAGAAGAAGCCGATCAGACCTGCGAGCAATTATTTAAAGAGGTTGAGGCTAAAGCCACTGTGGATGAGGTTACCTGTAAAAAGTTGAACACCCAATACGAGGAGTAGTACAAGGTGACCTCTACGAGTCTTCCGCCTCCCCCGGACAAAGCTTAGACTAAGAACTTTTCCTGTCCGGTCTGTGCGCCAATATTTTTGCTTCCCTGTTGTAGTCCTTCCCATTATCAATGGAAATTTTGTTTCGATCAACTTGTGTCTCTTTACTTGCATTTTCCTGTAATTGATTAGTATTGGCTTGCATGTGTATATGTGTTGTTTTAGCGAGCATAAAAAATGAAAAACGAACACAACAGATCGAGCATGCATACTTGTGCAAAATATGAGAACTTTAAGAACAGTAAGTGCTCGTTTGTTACGACTTTTTTAAGGAGGCTTTTGGCTTTTGACTTTTAATAAGTTAAATTTATAGTGTTTGTTTTAGCTTTTAAGCCAAAAGCCAATAAATAAGGTACAACCCATTATTTGCATCTGAGAAGCCAAAAAGCCAAAAATTAAAGCTTTTTGAGAACACGCGGCTGGTAGCGTTATTAATGAAACTTTTGCTTTCCCAAGCTACCCTTCTCCTTCCCTTACAGTTTATAGCTTCTATTCACCGTTTTTTACAAAGGGCGTTGAGAAGAGTCGAAGCAAACTGGTGGTTCACTGGTGAGAGGTGCCGGAGAAGAACGGCACCCAATTCTCGTGCATCCCTCTCAACCAATTTCAATTTCAATTTCAATCTCTCCCACCCTTTCTTTATTTCAGTATCCGCCATAGTTGTAGTTTTGTTGTTGTTGAGCTTCTCACCCAACAGACAAAAGCCGGAGAAGAACGGCACACAGTCTTGGTTTGCTTCTCATCTTTTTCCTGGTTAGTTCTTCTTCTTCTTCTTCTTCTCTCTCTCTCCCCCCCCCTTTATGTTTAGTTTAACTGTTAATGTTTCTTTTTAATCATTGGCTTTGCTTGTTTTGAATTAAAGTCTGACGGCTTTGCTTGTTTTGAATTAGTATTTCCTGTTGCCTTATATACTGATTGTTTCTCTTCCCCATCTTTTATTTTGGCGGGTAGAAAGTTGTTTTTTTAAAAAAAAATTAGCAAGCACTGAACTCCAATTTCTACAATATTATTAATTTATTAGGGACCATTTTTCCCCGATGGATTATTTTTCCTTTCTTTTTTTTTTTTTTTGGGGGTGGGGGTGGAATTTGGGTGGGTGGGTTTGAAGTTGATATACTTGGGTTTCGGTTGAGAAATTTATATGGAGTTGAATTGTTAGGCTTGCTGTTATGATCGACAGAAATTGATAGTGGAACATAATCAATGATTTTTGATGCAATTAGACAGTGTCCACTAGGATTATGCCCTTCAACACTGATCACCTGGGGAATGCAATCATAAGAGGTTATTTTATAAACCCAAAGTTTTAACATATCAGTCAAGCAGTATGCTTTCTTCTTATCTTTTTACTACTTCTTGGTATACCTGGCCTGGGAAAATGGAAAACTGGCTCAATCTTTGCAAATTAAGACGCACACGTTGTCCATCAGAATGCTCAACACTGTCAAAAGCTTAGAAGATTTAAAACTCAAATGAAACAGTAAAATCATTGCTAAAGAGATCACAATCTCATATCAAATAGAACAATCTGTCCAGCTCTTTGACTTTTTAGATCAAAATTGGTATTTGTAAATGTGAATTGGTAGGTATTGTATCATATACTCTTCTTCCTTTGAAAGATCAGAACTCTTCATTCACGTGTATATACTCTTTCTCATTTCCATCTCCTTATCCTTATGTTTCTATTTATGCTTTCTAATTTTAAATCTCGGGTTTTTCAGTCTTAAAAACTTACCCCTTACCCCAATTGATTCTTACGTTCATAACTAAATTTTATCTTTCTTAATGATCTCTTTTTGTTTTGTTTCACTCTATCTCTCTCTCTCTCTCGGAAGGCAGATGGAATCACGATATGTCATTAAGCAAAACAAAGGGAAGGGAGGAAAGGGGAAGGAGAAGGAAGAAATTCCCTTTGAAAAGGCTGTTTGGGATCCCGTAGCCAATGAGATATTTGTGTCTATATGTGTGGACTTAGTTTTGTCAGGAAATAAGCCAAATTCATCTTTATCAAAATATGGGTTTGGGGAACTGATAAAAAAATTTAATGAGAGAACTGGAAGAAAGTATATAAGGAAGCAGTTTAAGAATCATTGGGATGCATTAAAAAAGATTGAGTTTATGGAGGCGGTTGACTCATGGAGAAACTGGACTAGGTATGGATCATGATTTGGGTACCATTGATGCTTCTGATGAATGGTGGGACAAAAAACTTAAGGTATATATAATACTAATTCATGTCATTTAAGGTTTTAATCTATTTCGTTAGGTGAAACTATAATATTATCATTTAAATTGCAGATAGTTCCGTGCCTAAGTTTAGGACTGCTCCACTCGCCCATTGGAAAGAGTTGCAAACCATATTTTGTGATAGTGTTGCTACTGGTGAACATGCATGGACGCCTAATTCTGGTGTACTTCCACCACACATGGTTAACTTAGACACCGATGATGAAAATGCGCAACCCCTTGAAGACATTGGAATTGATGATGATGATGATGCAAGTACTGTTGCGGCAAACACAAGGAAGAGAGTAGGTACATTAGGGCCACGTAAGGCAAAGACAAAGAGGGTTAGTGCTTCCAACAAGCTCACTGAGGCACTAGACAAAATTGTGGAGGCGGTAACTAATGATAGCGTCACATCTGCCCCCGCATATGTTGAGCCACCTTTTTCTATTCGGGAGTGTCTTGCATGTTTGGATGATATGCTTAGCGTAGGCGATCCATTGTACGCCTTTGCGCTGCATTTGTTTCACCGTCTCCGTTAGTCGTGAGATTTTTCTCCAACTAACTGCTTGAGGCTCGCCTTATTTGGTTGAAAGTGAACAAGCTTTAAGCAAAAAGTAAAAAGTTGTTTGGTTTGTTTTATATTGATGGATGGCATTCGACGTTTTGATATATTAAATTAAGATGATTTGTCTCTATATTACTAATGGATGGTGTTTTGTTCTAAAATCCAGTTCATGTTTTTGTTAAGATATTGTCTCTATGTTACGTTGATGTTTTTCATTATTCTATTTTCTTGCATTTGAAGAGTTTTTTAATTTATAAATTTCATTATCAAATTTATTTAATGTTATTTGTATTGAAATGAATATGAATGATGAATATTCATATTCTTCTCGATGAGGAAAACAATCTCAAGCCGCGTAATCTCTATCGAAAAAAAATTGCTTCTCAAGCGCGCAAGAAGAAAATGCTTGCTTTAACAAGTCTAGCTATTGCAAAATACAAATTTGATACGTATATCAAAAAATCACCATGTAGACCATCTGATGTTGCAGGTTGGAAGTTTGTTATGGAAATTCTTGAATCAAACCGATACACGTTCTAATGAGATGTTTCAGTATGAGGCGAGAATCATTCATACACTTGTGTACATTGCTACAAAATGAATATGGATTGAAGCATAGTAGACATGTTAGAGCGGAGGAAAAACTAGCAATGTTTCTCTTGTTAGTTGGTCACTGGTGTATGTCATAGGGTTGTTCAAGAGCTATTTCAAAAGTCCGTGAAACAAGAAGTAAGTATTTTCATGAAGTTCTTCGTGTTACTACGAAGATGTCAATGGATTGATCGCGCCTTCAACTAACACCAACATACATGATCATATTAGAAATAACAAGAAATATTGGCCATATTTTAAGGTACAATTTTATCTCTACATTTTACTACTTCTATTTTAATTTGAAATTTTATTTTTATTCTTTATTTGTAACATACAGGATTGTATTGGTGCTATAGATGGCACCCATGTACGAAGCTACGGTTGTCCGCCGAAGAGCAAGGTCGATATATTGGTAGAAAAGGATATGCAACTCAAAATATATTGGCAAGATGTGATTTCGACATGTGTTTCGCTTTTTGTAAAGTCCGGATGGGAAGGAACGGCTCATGACACACGATTTTTCTACATACTCTTCGAGATCCATCATCAAAGTTCCCGTATCCCGTGCCTCGTATGTGTCAATTATATACGAATATTACGCATATTTATATGTAATTTTATTTATTTTACATGAATTTAATTTTACTTTCATTGCTCAATATTACCTGGTTGATGCTGGATATCCTAATAAAATAGGATATCTTGCACCATACAAGGGGGAGAGATATCATTTACCTGAGTTTCAACTTAGTCAGCAACCTCGAAACGCAGAAGAGAGGTTTAATGAAGCTCATTCCTCATTACGAAGTGTGATTGAGAGAACATTTGGAGTCCGGAAAGGAAAATGGAGAATTCTAGAGCGCATGCCTTATTATCTGTATGATGATCAAGTTTGTATTGTGTCTCGCAACAATGTCAATTCATAATTTCATTCGTAGAAGAAATCTTGCCGATTTACTCGACTTTCAACATTATGATAACCAACCTGATTTCATACCAATTAATGAGCGTGAGGAACCTAGTGTAGCCAATCACCAACCTAGTGGCCCTATTTTCGGTAGTGAAGACCCTGAGATGAATGTTGTGAGAAATAACATTTGTTATCAAATATGTATGGGTAGTGAATGAGTGTGTACTACTTTATTACCTAATATTATAAGACAATTTGATTTTTATATCTTTAATTCATGCATATTTTGTATTTATATTTCTCACTTTGATTTAACAAAAGGTAAAATAATATTTAGTATTAATACAAACATTGTATTATATTAAATTTTAACGCAATTTAGAAAAACAAAAATGATTAAATTTCTATGTAGTTATTTGATAGTTATCATGCATGCAAGCCAACTTAAATATTAGGGTATTTTGGTCATTTTATTCTGAATCTGCCATTTTCATTTTTTAACAAACAACATGTAGCTTGTAACAACTCGTAAGTTGCTTCTAAACAGCTGAAACAAACAGTATTCAGGATATCAGCCAAAAGTCATTCAGCCATAAGCTATCAGCCATCAGCCATCAGCCAAAAGCTATCAACCATCAGCCGCGACAAACGAGCCCTAAGGTTAATTCAATGATCAAACCATTTAAAAAGTTTGATGATTGTGAATGAGTAGCTTTTCCCCGATCAGGATGCTTCGATCTGGCCAAGGCTTTAGCGAGCATGGCTCCTATCATGCACACTTGTGCAACTAATAATTCAGAAACAATAAGGCTAATTCAGTGAACATATTATTTGAGTTTGAGTGCTCGGGGAAACGTTCTTCCTCGGGCTAGGTGCTTGGATCTGGCCAAGTCTTTGAGCAGCCATTGGCCCTATCACCTTTGGCGAGCATCCGGATAACTGCCTAACGGACATGACCTCACTCTGAGCGGCGACCAACTAACCGGGCTTGGCCCCGTTTGACATTTGTATGTCGAAGCTGTTGCTAGTATATCATCTGGGTATAGAGATAATCAACTAACGGTGTTGCTCGATCACTGTAGGAACCCGATGTAGTTAGCCGCTATCTTGTGGGCGTGGTCCCTACCGACTTGCAGGCTTCCAAGTAAGTGGATCGGACATGGCCCTATCTTGCTCACTTGGTGGACAAGATTTTCCCACTAATAGTTAGGTATAGTGGATAGTTGGTCGGGTATGGCCCTATCTACTCGTTTTGCAAGCAGAGATTGCCAAACAATCCTAATGCAGATGGTCTACGTGTTAGGGATGCTTTAAGTCCTTGTCTTCCTGTGTCCGCAACGTGTACGTGCCCTCACGAAACCACTCTGGCATCAAAGTAAGTATCGCGTGAGAGTCAAAAAGCAATTTGACAGATGTTTGAAGCTGAAAAGAGTATGCTCCTTGTTTAGGATTTATGAAGGTGTATTTATAGGCCCCCAATGACATAGAATCCTTATAAGATTCAATCCCATAGTTCGATAGAAGATTTTGGAGGAAACACCTAAATTATAGACGACATGATAGGCGGCTGGCTGCGGAAATGTCGGAGCAGAGATGTCAAGTGCTCTGCTCGAATAAGTAAACATTTGACCTATCTTGGAGAGCAAGTCTCCGAGATTCCCTGCTCGATGCTTACCCATGCTAGCATGGTTCTGCCCGGCTGCATGATGATAAGTGTAACTCCTGGTCATGGCCCTCTGACTAAGCAGGCAAGACATGTGCTCGATCAGACTTGGAAGGGATATATCTAGTTCTCTGCTCGGGTACCTTGTTAGCTCTGTCCGCTAGGATGGTAGGTCCCACGTTAAATAGGCTCATGACCGATACATAGTGAACACTTGTGCAGTCGTGCTCTGCTTATGACCGGGCTTAGGTGGGGCACCTCATGAAAATACTAAAAGGATTTTTTAACAAGGCTTGAACATCAGCAATGCGTTTGTCGAAACTTGAACACCCAATCGATAGAACTGAATGATGAAGAATACTTTGTCAAACCTTAACAGCCCCAAATTCTCTATCCATATGGGACAGCTTGTGTGAGCTGAAGGGGCCTAACGAACAGTACTAGTACTAGTAAGCAATGATAGATGGAAATTTGGCTAGTGGAGGTTGAGACAATGAAATAAACCTCCCCTTCCCCCCTACCCCCCACCATTTAGTCATTTACACGTGAAATATAATTGGAAAGCTATGTGTCAGTGTCTCTGTGTCTGAGTTTCTAAAACAGTAGTCTCAATTTAAATACCTCTCAATTAATAAATAATTATCTTATTTTCTTTTGTTATTTGTTGTAAAAAAATTACTATCTACTTTATAAACTACTCTTTTTATAAAAACTTTTTTTAATCATTATTTGTTTCTTCCTATTTTTAATACGGTTACATGTATAATTGTTTTAAAGGAAACTATATATTTTCTTTGTTCATAAATAATAATATTTTTTATCCAACACATTGTTTAAAAAAAATAATTGAATATATTATAAATATTAGTGTAATGTATAATTTTTTTTAGAGTAAGTCTCTTGTAAGTCGGTCTTATAAATCTTAATTTGTAAGACGGTCTTACAGATCTTAATTTGTATGACGGAGCTTTACTTTCTCACAAGTTAATCCACCAACACACGATGGGTCAGGTAAAGATAATATGTCTTATACAAATATATGTAAGGCTGACTTACATAATTTTTTTTCTTTCTTTTAATACCCTTGTGCAAGTGACTATAATTAAAATATGTGGAAAAAATAAGGCTAAATTGGTAAAAATATTTTCCTAAAAATGAAAGTCTTGAAAAAAAAATAATTATTTTGAAACAAACAAATAAGGAAAGTTGGCCAATTATTTAGGAACAGAGGGAGTAATATATTACTCTACCCGTTCCAAAATTACTATAATACTTTTCTTTTTCGTTCATGTAGAAATAATAGTTTTTTTTAAACTTTTCTTTTAAGATAATACTTTTACTATTTTACCCTTAATTTTAATGTCTAATTTAATTATGAGCCACATGTTCATGGGGTTAAAGAAAACTACACATTATACAATTATTAATAATTAAGTCAATTGTTTTTTTTTCATCTGTGTGTTAGGCCAAAGAAAACAATGCTTTTGGGACAACATAGTAATATTTATAATAAAGTCAATTAATTTTTCTTATTGTGCGTGCTCAGTCAAACAAAAAGTATATACAATTCAACTCAACTCAACCCTTTTCCCAATCACTTAGGATCGGCTAAATAAATCTTTTTCATAATTTGTTTTGGTCCAAAGAAAGGTCATCACACACCACACTCTTTCATATTTCTATTACAGATGTTTATGTTAATTTGGTCTTCGTCTTCCTTAATTAATTTCTACTAATACACTCATATATATATCGTTTAGGTTGACTTGACATACGGTTTTAAAAAAAATTGATTGGATTATTAATATTAAAATATTGTGGGGCTTTCCTTAAACTCCATGAATATTTGATCTAAAATTAAAATAAGATAAAGTGGTAAAAGTGATGTCTTTAAATTTTTTTTTAAAAAGATAATTATTTTAAAAGGGATAAAAAAAACAATAATTTTGGGATGGATGTATGATATATAAAGTCACCATTGACAAGTGGGGGTGGTCTTCTTGATGCCTATGGATGTGTAATTGGTTGGTCTTGGTCTACTTGAAAGTTGAAACCAATGAAGTCCCTACTTGACCTCCATTATTGCCCACACTCCATGTTAGGTGAACCATTGAAACTGATAGAGTGACCTATTTTGTAAGGTGAAGAGTATCTACTATTCTCTATTCTACTGTGACGGCTCCAAGAGTGCCTCCCCTTGGTCACTCATCCATGTCTTTATTTTTATTTTAATACCAAACCTTGTTAATTATATTCTTTTTCTAATATAATTAAACGTCAACATTCGTATATATTAACTAATCGTTCTTAAAGACACATTTGTTCCATTTTAGTAAATAAAGATTTAATTATCATATATTCTTTCGTTTTGGACAAAAAGTCTACTATTTCAGTTTAATATGTTTTATTTAAAAATTTCACTTTCAAAAATTAAGACATAAAAGTGTCATTTTATTATTAATAAGCTACTAAAAGTGTTATTTTTTTAAAAAAATTAGTTTTGAAACAGGGACTCTTTACTCAGAACGGAAGGAATATATCATAAATCGCAGCTTCTATAATTTAGTAAAGACACTTGGCGTATGCTTTGATGGATAGATTAAAAATTCAATATATATTCAAAATTAATGGAATTTACACATGTGGTATTCAAATGTAATTCTAACGAGTTCACTTGTAAACCAACTTGTTGACTCTTTGACACTTTATAAAAAAGAGCTCTCAAATTATATTAGTTGTATATGCTTAGAACTAAATTTTAATGAATATTCAAATATTTAATCTAGCCTAGTGGTAGTTATTGTTATTTATGCTAATAATCAATAATCTATCAATAATAGTCTAGGTTCAAAACTTCCCAACAACAACATTATATAATTCTTTATATTTTTCAAAATATATAGCATAAAGTGATGATGCCCAACAACGACAGTGGTGGTGGTCAGCGACGATGGTGGCCGAATTTGGCAGCAACAGTGGTGGCGGCAATGGTTGGAAGTTGTCGTCGATAGCAATGATGGTGGAGGAAGGGTGGGTTGTTATGATGTTAGTGGGTGAAAGAAAAGTTTAGTGTATGTTTTAAGCGTGTTTATATATTTAGTGAGAACTTGATACACAAATTCAAAATTTTAATTTTAAATTTTTAGCTTTCAGTATGAAATAAGTTTTATGGAATTAAGTGCTCGTTTGTTGCAGCTTATTTGGAGTGACTTTTGGCTTTTGGCTTTTGAAAAGTCATATTTAGAGTATTTGTTTCAGCTTATAAGCTAAAAGCCAATAAGTGAGGTACAACACCCTTTATGCATAGAAAAGCCAAAGCCAAAAAGCCAAAATTTTGAGCTTTTTTGGTTTTTTTTTTAAAGATGAAGACAACTATTTATTAATAAATATTTTATTATCCCCATTTCATCCTTTTATGAAATATACATAAAAATATGAATACTAATTTTGAAGTTTTTTTTTTTAACAAAAAAATATAACAACTCATAAACAACTTTTCAACATCTGTAACAAACAGTCTATCATGCAATCAGCCAAAAGCCATTCAGTCATCAGCTTATGTATAAGTCATAAGTCATAAGTTATTAGCCACAACAAACGAGCCCTAAGATATTTTGAATCAAACTTGAAGCTTCAATTCAAATTCTAATCTATTGCATTGGGATTCCCAAACAGACCCTTTAATTTATTTTAGTTCATTTTGGTCAAAATTAGTTAGGTTGACAAAGTTGACTATGGGTAAACGCACTTCACTCCCTTTGGTTTGACCAAATTTTGGCAGCACTCCAAACATTCGGTCATCACGCTGCCACCCTTCATGTTTAGTTTTATTACTTAATCTTTACATTAATTTGACTCATGTAAAAGACAAAGGGTGTCTTTTGTCTTTTACTATTTTAGTGAAATTGCTTTTATGATTTTAATTTTTAAGTTGTTTTTATTTTAATGGGAGAAGTTATTTCCAATACCTTTTTTTTTTTTCTTATCCACTATATCATTAGTTATTACATGTTTAGACACAATTACCCTTTACATACTTGTCATTTGAAGTATAGTATAATTATAAATAGAATAGATGCATATATCTTATATTGATTACAAATTATTACCTATAGAAGATATGTATCTTACATTGGTAATAAATTGATGTTGATTATAAAAATATTATTATTACAAATAGAAGAGATATATTTCAAATTTGTAGCAAATAAATGTTGGTTTTAAAATATTATTATTATCGATAAAAGAGATATACCTACATTGGTTAAAAATTGATGTATATATGTTTTAAAAGGTTTTAGATAAAAAGCTTCTATTTTTATCATCAGTTGAAGAGAAGAGATATATCTCATATTGTTTAGAAAGAGATGTTGATTTAAATTTTTTTAAGATAAAAGATTTCTACTATTATTATCAAATGAGGAGATGTATCACACATTAGTTAGAGAGTGATGTTGATTTTAAAAATCTATCACTATTACCAATAGAATAGAAGTATTTTACATTTGTTAGAAAAGTAATATTGGTTTAAAAAGTTTTTAAATGATATATCTCACATTGGTTACAAATAGATGTTTCTCACATTATTTAGAAATGAGTATTAGTTATAAAATCATTAGATAAAGAAATTTTTATGCTATTATCAATAGAAAAGATGTATCTTACATTGTTTAGAAAGAGATGTTGGTTTAAAAGTCTTTAGATAAAAAAACTACTATTATTACAAAAAGAACAGATGTATCTCACATTTGTTAGAAATTGGTCATAATTTTAAAAATACTATTATTACCAATAGAAAATATGTATATCACATGGTTAGAAAGTGAAGTTGGTTTGAAAAGTCTTTAGATAAAAGACTTAAATTTTTATTATCAATAGAAATAAAAAAACAAGTATCTTACATTGTTTAAAAATGAATAATTATTTTAAAAGTTTTTAACAAAAAGACTTATACTATTATTATCAAGTTAGATGTTAGTTTTAAAAGTCTTTGGATAAAATATTTTTACTATTATTACTAATAGAGAATATGTATCTTATGTTACTTAGAAAATTATGTTGATTTTAAAAGTATTTAGGTACAAAATATTTAATATTTGTAACAATAAAATAAATTAAATTATTATAACCATTGAAGAGTTAAACAATCCAATTATAATGTCTAAAAGTATAATTTTAATTATATATATATATATATATATATATATATATATATATATATATATATATATATATATATATATATATCTCACATTATACTCGTACGAAGCACATACTAAATAACTAGTTAAATAATGATATCCTACTGCATTTTCACACAAATGTTCTTACTCAATGTATCAATTAAGATATAACTAACATGCAAAAAAGAATAGATAGATTTCATCATCCTTCAATGGTATTTTGAAAGTGAAAAAAGTTAGTTTCTGAAATTTCTTGATTATATGTGTAATACTATTGTAACCTCCTCCTGAGCTCAAAAGTTTGGTCAGCTACAAATGTGGTCCTTATACTAGCTCACTAGGCACCTAGTCATCTAGGCTCACCACAAGTCTATTCAATAGCCACCTACCTCGCCAGCAAAGACACCTTACATCCCCTCCTCACACTCCCGAGCACAATGGCTTCTCTGAGCGTCGTCATCGCCATATAGTCGAGACTAGTCTCTCTCTTTTGACCAATGTCTCACTTTCTCTCTCCTTCTGGTTGCATGCCTTCTTTACAGCCACCTATCTCATAAATCTCCTTCCTACACCTACCTTTCAAATGTCCTTTTCGTATCAAAAAGTTTTTGGGTTTGCTCCAAACTACCTTGCTTAAGCTTCGTGCTTTTGGCTGTCTCTGCTATCCATGGCTGCAACCATACACCTCTCATAAACTTGATACTCGATCAATCCCCTGTGTCTTCCTCGGGTACTCTCTCACCTAGAGTGTCTATCTTTGTTATGACTCGTCCAAATCCAAACTATATGTCTCCCGTCATGTTCGGTTTGTCGAGTAAGAATTTTCCTTCTCCAAGGTTGACCTGGCTCTTCCTCGCCCTGATGAGTCCACCCAAAACACCTGGTTACCGCCTCATGATATCTTCGCCGCCTCATACATACCACCGGTGACCTTCTTCACAGCAGTCTGATTGGAGATCCTTTACCCAGCTCGGTCTCACCAATCACCGAGCACCATTTACCTCCGCAGCCAGAACAACCATCCACCGAGCAACCTTTACCTCAGTAGCCTGAACCACCATCCATCAAGCATACATCCCCCTATAACTGATATCCCTCCACCTACCCTTCCCCAGCCTCCAATTCCCTCAACAACAGCTCACACTTCTCCCATTATCACCCGCTCCAAAAAACAACATCCACAAACCTATACACAAACTTAGCCTCTCTGCTTGGATATTCTCGAACACTGAACCAACCTGTGTCACCCAGATCATCAAAGACAGTAGGTGGCGACAGGCTATGTCTGAGGAGTATGATGCTCTCATTAAAAATGTCACTTAGAACTTGGTACCTCCCACATGGGTTCCTAATATTGTTGATTGCAAATAGATATTTCAAATTAAACGGATACCTGATGGAAAAATTGACAGGTAAAAAGCTCACCTGGTCGTTAAAGGATTTCATCAATGGCCAGGGGTTGACTATCATGAAACCTTCAGCCCGATGGGTAAACCCACAACAGTTCGTCTCATCCTTTCCATTGCTATCAACCAGGGTTGGGCTCTTCAACAACTAAATGTCAATAATGCATTTCTCCAAGGGACACTCACCGAGGAAGTCTTCATGGCTCAACCATAGGGATTTGTTGATTTTGACAGACCTCAGCATGTTTGTCGTCTACGCAAGGCTATTTATGGTCTCAAGCAGTCACCTCGGGCATGGTATAATGAACTTTGTCAGTTTCTGCTCGCTGCTCGCTTCAAGAACTCTGTGGCTGATACCTCGTTCTTTATCTTCGTCGAGCAAGGTATCACTCTCATGCTACTCGTCTATGTTGACGACATCATCCTCACGAGAAACAATGACAAGGCTGTTCAGGACTTCATAAATGTCCTCGCTGCTCACTTCTCACTTAAGGACCTCGGCCTTCTTCATTATTTCCTCTACGTCGAAGTGGTTCCTCACCCTACTGGTCTACTGCTCTCTCAACGAGGGTATATTTCCGACCTCCTAACTCGCACTGGTATGACTGATGCTCGCCCAGTGGTGACCCCGCTAGCCACCTCACCGGTACTTTCTCTCTAATCTGGTACAGCTCTTATGGACCCCACTGAGTACCGAGTTGTCATAGGGAGTCTCCCGTATCTCTCCCTTACTCACCTGGATATCGCCTATGTGGTCAACAAGCTCTCTCAGTTCATGCATAGACCGACCACGGATCACTAGCTCGCGACCAAACGTCTCATTCGTTATCTTTGTGGCTCAATTAATAAGGATATCTTTCTTTATCGCCAGTCTCCTTTCGATTTCCATGTATTTACTGATGTCGACTAGGTGGGGAACAAATATGACTACACCTCGACCAGTGCCTACATCATTTATCTTGGTCGTAATCCCGTCTCCTGAAGCTTGAAAAAACAGTGTACTGTTGCTCGCTCCTCGATAGAGGCCGAGTACCGAGCTGTTGCTGCAACGACTAATGTTCGCTGGGTTATCTCGCTCCTTGGGGAGCTCGGCATCTCCTCCTCACAGCAACCTGTCATCTATTGTGACAATGTTGGCGCTATCAGTCTATGCTCCAATCCATTGTTCCACTCTCGCATGAAACATGTTGCTATGGATTATCATTTCATCCGCCAATAAGTTCAAGATGGGATCTTACGGGTATCTCATGCCTTCTCGGCAGATCAGTTCGCTGATGCTCTCACTAAGCCGCTACCTCGGTAGCGCTATCAACTTCTTCTTAACAAGATTGGTCTCTCCTCGCAGGGACCCATCTTACAAAGGCATATTGGAGAATAATATATTTATGTTTATTTGTTATTATTATTTCTCTTTATTTACCTTCCTTGTATAGTTCTTTTCCTTGTGTAACTATTTCCTTATTGTAATTCTTTATTGTAAAGGTTTATTGTACCACACTCCAAGTGTAACCCTAATTGTAACTTCCTATATAAAAAGGTGATTCAATCAATGAAAAGCCTATGCCATTATTCCTGAAGTTTATTATTTCCTACATATATATATATATATATATATATATAAAGTTGGTGAGGAAGTATTATGTTGTGTAACCTCACCACCTTTTGATAAATCTTCATTGTAAAGCATCAATATGGAGGTTTTAAAAACTCGTTGAGTTTTATCAAGTTTCTTTCTCGAGCATATTTTAGCTCGTGGTGTTTAGTTGTGGTTTGTATGAGATGTTGTTTTATTGACGTTGTTGTTGTGTTTCCGAGTTGTAGACTTGCGGTTGTAGTTGTTGGGTTCCGGCATGTAGTGTCGCCGATGACTTGAGTATTAAATTCTAGTTTTGTTTAACATGTGGTTTGTTGTGCGTGTGCAATGTTGCGCCACACGGCTCGAATTTTTAAGCCAAGAGATTGACCATCTCTTTGGTTGTGTTCTAGTTTAGAGTTTGATAGCTTGGACTCCATCTTATTATTCGCTCCCGCAATTTGTTTTTGTTGTTGTTTTGTATCGCCGTTATAACTTTACTTTCTTGTTGGAGTTTGTTTAGCTCAATTGTTTGAAGGGTGTCATTGTACATAGCATGTGTCTTTCCTTTGTTTAGTTTGTTTACTAGCACGACCTCAGGATTCCGTTTTGGAATCCAGGTCGGTCGTCACAAGACTTTTCAACTTTGCCTTTTATAATACAAGTTATAACACTAGAGGTAACTATGGTGGTAAGTCTAGCATTTTTGTTACTATATATTGCTATTGCCATTATTATTATTATTATTATTATTATTATTATTATTATTATTATTATTATTATTATTATTATTATTATTATTATTATTATTATTATTATTATTATTATTATTATTATTATTATTATTATTATTATTATTATTATTATTATTATTATTATTATTATTATTATTATTATTATTATTATTATTATTATTATTATTATTATTATTATTATTATTATTATTATTATTATTATTATTATTATTATTATTATTATTATTATTATTATTATTATTATTATTATTATTATTATTATTATTATTATTATTATTATTATTATTATTATTATTATTATTATTATTATTATTATTATTATTATTATTATTATTATTATTATTATTATTATTATTATTATTATTATTATTATTATTATTATTATTATTATTATTATTATTATTATTATTATTATTATTATTATTATTATTATTATTATTATTATTATTATTATTATTATTATTATTATTATTATTATTATTATTATTATTATTATTATTATTATTATTATTATTATTATTATTATTATTATTATTATTATTATTATTATTATTATTATTATTATTATTATTATTATTATTATTATTATTATTATTATTATTATTATTATTATTATTATTATTATTATTATTATTATTATTATTATTATTATTATTATTATTATTATTATTATTATTATTATTATTATTATTATTATTATTATTATTATTATTATTATTATTATTATTATTATTATTATTATTATTATTATTATTATTATTATTATTATTATTATTATTATTATTATTATTATTATTATTATTATTATTATTATTATTATTATTATTATTATTATTATTATTATTATTATTATTATTATTATTATTATTATTATTATTATTATTATTATTATTATTATTATTATTATTATTATTATTATTATTATTATTATTATTATTATTATTATAACAATAATACTATTATTATAGTAGTAATATTATTATTTTCATTAACATTATTATTATTAAATACCAGAAGTCTATTTAAGAAATTTATTTCTCAATGATCCCAAAACAACTATTCAATCCATAAAATCTCAAATTAATATTGAGTGGCGCTATATATAGACTAGGGGTGGTAATTTGAGGCACGACACGATTGGCCGATATGAACACGACACGAAATTATAGGGTTTGGGCTAGGGCTTATCGGGTTCGGGCCGTTATAGGGCCAACACGATAAGGCACGATAAAAAATGAGTTGTTATCGGGCTGGCTTGATAAGCACGGTAAGACACGATAACTAAAATATATATTTTTTAAAAATATATTTTTTTAAATTTACTAGGGGTTGTTCACTTCTTTCGAACTATTTTCATGATTATTTCATAGTTTTATCATTTGAACATTTATGACTTTTAAACTACTTGACTATTTATCGTGTCATGTCGTACTTTTCGTGTTTTTATCGTGTTGTGTTCGAGTTTTAATATTAGACACGATAAGCTTATCGTGACTTGTTCGTGTTCGTGTTCGTGCTTATCGTGTCGGCCCGATAATGACACACCACAACTGATTTGTCACCCCTAATATAGACCCCTGTTAGTGCCCCAGGAGGAGATTCCCCCGGATCACGCGCTCCCTTGTTTAGGGGAACATGAGATTCAAGGAAGACATCACTCTTTTCATTTCATCTTCTCTTATTTAGGGGAAAACGAAATTAAAAGTGCAAAAAAAGTGTTGTAAATAGAGCGTGGAATACGCCCCGGTCATTGAGTGTGCTTTGGTCCACTATGAGTGCTTTGGGTTTTTCTGTATCTCATCCTCCCTTGTTTAGGGGAAAACAAGGTGCAGAAAATGCAACGCCCTTTTCATTCTGTTCCTTATTTAGGGGAAAACGAAATTAAAAGTGCAAAAGGGATGTTGCGAAGAGTGCGTGGGAATACGCCCTACCTCACTATAGATCCAAAATGTTGTAATAGAGTCATCATCTTTATTTTAAGGAGAAATAAAGAAAAACAAAAAATAACCATATTTTGTAAAGGGTTCGAAGCCTAAGTTACGAGGTGAGAATGTGTTAGGCACCCAACTCGCCCTTTCGGTCTCAAAAGAGTTTTTGGCTAAAATATGTTTTTATTATATTTATTTAGCAAATGAAATAAAACATTTAATCATATATATCTGTATCTATACTATTACAAACTTACAGCAGCCTCCTTCTAGGAATTACAAATATATTTATAAATATTTGATCATAATAATGGCTCTTTTTAGTGCTATTTTCTATAGAAATTCAGACAGCATAACTGCTTATATTTTTACATTGAGCCGGCTGAAAATAGAACTTTTTAAATTAAACCTCTCAAAGACTTACCTTTAAGAGCATGGGGTGTGCCCGCTTTGTCCTTCCGGGAGAGGGAGTCTTTTGCTGTTGCGGAGATTTGGGCAGAGTAACTGCTTCCGAAAGTTTCTTTTAGGCCTCGGGAAATGGGCGGAGCAACTGCTTTCTTTTTGCTATTGTTTGCTTGCTGACGGCAGAAATCGCAGAAAGCAACGCTTGCTTCTTGCATGATTTGGCGTCTGGATTCGGGCAGAGCAACAACTTTTTTTGATATTTTTGGACCGGGGAAATAGTGTGGAATCCTAGCGGGGAGGCTAAGGTTCACTTTAAGCGGTTGGTTTTGTGTTTGGAGGAGATTTGACGGAGCTTCGAGGCTTAGAGGATGGGAACTCTCACAACGCTCTCTCAGAACTCACTATCGGAGAAACTTTTACTGCGTGATCGCGGTGTGTGAACTGTGTGCGTGAAATGTCTGGAGGGAATTCACTGAAGCCTAGGCCTTTTATTTATAGGCCGAGATGAGGACTCCTTCGTCATTAAGTTTTCAGGCTTCACCGCTTGTACATGCTGGCCGAGAATTGTGCCAAAAGCAGTAAGCTACATGGCTGAAGCACTATTGGGTGCCACCTATAAGGGATCTGGGCGCCGCGCCAAGTGTGGCGCCTGGGTCCTTTTTATGCTCCTTTTTGACACTTTGGCCCCTGCATTTCACTATTTTACGCATCCTGCTTTCCTTTTTGAATTTTTAAACCCTATAACTTGACATGTGTTAAGTTTTAACAATTGTTGATATTTCATGTCAAGTTACATACCAGGGGTACGAAATTGGGGTGTCTACAACCCCCCATTCCTATAACTTGACCCCATGTTTCATTTTTTTTCTTAATGACAAAAATACTCTTAATCATAAAGACAATAATACCCTTTTATATTAATAAGTAGACCCTCATTGGTTTTTCCTATAGCTAAAAACCTTTAACTAAATGTCTAAATCCCCCACCCCCAAACAAATATACCCCCTTCTTCCTAACTTATTCCTCATCTTTTTCTTCTTCCCCAACAAATATATTCCTTCTTTCCCTACTCATTCTTCTTCCCCTTCTTCTTCCCAACAAATATACCCCCTTATTCCCAATGCATCTTCTTCTCCTTCATCTTCCCCTTCTTTTCTTCTCAAAACCTTATTCTCTTCCCAAAAACCTAGGGATTATTCAACATTGGTTGTGAAAAAATCAAGTATGAAGAAAAAAAAACGCCAATATGACTGAAGTGGTAAGCATTTCTAACATTTTTATGTTAAAAAAAAATCATTTTTTTTTGTAAAAAGAGAGGTCCTCGTCGTGAAATGTTCGGACATGATCAGTAGAACATTCAGCAAATGTTTGGTTGGCTCCAATGGAATATTGATCAAATGTTCGGCCAAGTGTGGTGGAACATTGTTCCATTGTTCGGCCAGAGGCAATGGAACATTCATCAAATGTTCGATCAGGTGTGGTGGAACATTACTCCACTGTTCAGCCTAGAGGCAGTGAAACATTGATCAAATGTTCGACTGGAGCCAACTGAACATTTGATGAATGCTTCACCGATCAGGTGCGAACATTTCACGACGAGAACCTTTTTTTTTTCTGAAAAAAAAATGTTTTTTAAGCATAAAAAGTTTAGAAATGCTTACCACTTCAGTCATTTTTAGCTTTTTATGGCTTCATGTTTGATTTTTTCACACACAATGTTGAATAATCCTTAGGTTTTTGGGAAGATTGAATGTTTTTGGGAAGGGAAGATAGGTTGTGAGTAATGGGGTATATTTGTGTTTGGTGGTATCTTCTCTTCAAATATGGTTGTAGAAGGAAGGAGTCGGTTTTCTTCAACAATGGAGGGCAACGTTTTTTGGTGTATGTGTGTGCACCGTGTGCGTATGGACGGGAGGGGGTATCGGTTTTGTTGGAGGATGGGAGGGGGTTTTGTGTAAAATATGGGTTTCAAAATTCAAAAGAGCAAAATTGGAAAACAATGGGGGGTATACTCAGTGTTTTGAGTTATTTTAAAATCAAGTGTGGGTATACTTAGAATGAGGGTCAACTTCTAGTAAATGGGGGTCTATATAGTCTCACCCTTAATATTTTCATACTAAAAATTTAAAAATGTAATCTTTACACCTTTATGAGATTATGGTAGTAGTATTAGTAGTAGTAGTGAGTGATAATAATAAAAATAATAATATTGTTATCATTATTAATTGATTATAAATAATAATATTATTAAAAACAATCATAATTTTTTAATATTATTGTTATTATTAATAGTAAGTTATTTGTTGTTGTTGTTATTATTATTATTATATCCAAAATATTGAATCATTAAAATCATTGAAGTTGAAACAAAATGTTATTTCAAATAAAACTTCATACTCTAACAATGTTAGTAGAAGCGTTAAGTTTTTGACTTTTTGGTATCAAGAGTTTAACTTTGTGATTATAAAAGAAATATTTTGGGACTTTTTAAAAAAAGAAACTAAATTATTATAAGAAAATTTTAACAATCCATTTATAATGTCTAAAAGTTATATTATTATTACAAAAAAAAAAAAGATGTATCACACATAATATCCGTGCGAAATACGTGCTCTATAACTAGTATGATTGAAAGAGAAAAAAAAATTGCGGGTCGGTCCACTTTTTTAAGTTTCTAATCGCTACAGTCACATGCTTTTTTTAACCGGAAAAAGTCACTTTTGGACCCGAAAAGACTACGTTACCCCTAATGAGCATGAGACGCGTGTAACGGATGACAAACCTTGAATCGCGATATATAGGTTTATATATAGCGGTGCAAAACCTATTCTTCAATTTTCATTTGTACCGCTTTATATAAATATATGTACCGCTTTATAAACTTATTCATTTATATATCGCAGTGCAAAAGCTCGCGATGCAAAACCTATTCACTTATGTTCATTTGCACCGCAATATATAAATATGTGAACAACAATATAAAATACATGTTTACTTCAATTTCTGTTTTTAAACTTAAATAATGTAAAAACCAATGAATATAAAAGCTAATGAATGTTAATATTATATATCAAAATACTTCGAAATACATTAATAATTGGACTCTGTCAAAAAATACATCGAAATGAAATTTTTTGAATACTAAGTGAATTAAAAGAGTCATTCAATATGTGATCAGTAAAAAGGTTGCATGGAGAGATCGAAGTCTAGGCATGAATCAAATTCAAAAAATAATTCATCTTGAGTCAATAATGAATAACTTTGTTCTGATGGTATGCCCCAGAGAAATCTTCGTTGTAGTCGAGAAATAATTCATAGATCAGCTACATGTGGTTATTTATCAGCAAGTTACTTCTCAAGGTTTTTCTTTTATCTAAGATTGATATGTATTCGAGAATCATAAAACTTGAGAAGGAACTTGATGATAAATAATGGTTGGAATTGGAAATAAATTATATGGAGTGAGCTATTGATGTTTTAAATAAAGAAGGAAGAAATGACACTAGATATATAAAGACAAAATAAGGAAGAAGAAGTATTGTTTGTTATTAATTTTTTGCTCTTTGATATACGTGCTGGGTAGTTTACTTTCTTTAATGCTGGCTGTTGATATTCTGTATCGCGATATATAAATACGTGAACCGCAGTGCAAAAATATGTGGACCGCGATAAATCGTTAATGTTGGCCGGTGATATTTTGTATTGTGGTATATAAATATTGGGAAAACTATTTTTTTATGCAACGTACAATTTGGAGGAAACTAATTTAACCACGTACTTTCAATATTCAAAATATTGTCAATGTACTAATGTTGGGGGAAAATGTTAACATTGTACAAATAATTTGGACAAAATGTCACTAATTCCGTTAAGTTCTCATCCAAATTCGTTAACGAACATCTAATTTCATTAACAGAACGATGACCTAAACTTTTCACAAGGGTATTTTTGTCCATAAACTTTTTATTTGTTTTTAGACGACGTGTAAATGAAAAATTAAAACTCTTCGAAAATATTTTTACATTGTTTAATAACAATGAATGAATTCGAAAACTCAAATAAGCATAGCAATCAGTTCAAAATTTACGGTATATTGAGTTGTCACAAGATGGGTGAGGGAATAAGATGAAGTTAACTAAGTAATTGATGAAAATACCCTTTTGAAAAGTCTATCTAATCTTTTTGTTAACAAGATTGGATGTCTGTTAATAAATTTGGACGGGGACTTAACGGAATTGGTGATATTTAGTCCAAATTATTTGTACAATGTTAACATTTTGCCCCGAACATTAGTACATTAACAATATTTGGAATATTAAAAGTATGAGGTTAAATCAGTTTCTTCCAAACTATACGTTGCATAAAAAAGTAGTTTTTTCATAAATATGTGGACCGCGGTGCATCTCGTTGTTATTTCGTAACACCTCAGGCTTATTAAGAGTATCGTAGTTTTTTTACTCCCAAAAATATTTTTTTCCGATTAAAAAACAAACATGACTGTAGCGATTAAAAACTAAAAATGGGCCGGTCCGGATTTTGCCAAAAAAAAAAAAAAAAAAGGAAAGGTCAACATTTGAGTGCATTATGAGGTCCAAGTTAGAAGCCACAAAATTGGGGACTTCATTTCTTTTGGCCCACATGAATTGAATGTCGTGTAGAAATCTATAGGTCAAGTTAACACAATGATCAAAAAAATTACGACTTGCTTGGATTGAAATGCGTGGACGCAATGGCAGCCAGCATAGCCCGACAACTTTTGTTGGTGAAAGAAAAATCATTAAAACATGCGCACCGGAATACCCTCGATCGATCCCGTTTCGAGTAGATGTGAGACTTGAATGTGTTTAATATGATGGTTACACACTTCTACTACACTATCTATGGATTTTTGGATCGCCTTGTTGTAGACCTAGTGATCCAAGGTGCTGCATGCTTAGTAGCCCAGTGTATGAACAACACGTGGTGGACCTGACTCTCGGATTCGAATCGTTACACACCATAAACACCTCCTAACCAAAACAATGGTCGGGAGCTTAAATTTTTATTTTGGTAAAAATAAATAAAAATTAAAAGTTAAGCTATTCATTTTATGCATATTGGTGAGGAGTTTATGGAGAGCTAAGTGATTTGAAAAGAGGGTGAAGACGAGAAAAACAAAGAAAAAAAACTTGAAAATTGGTAGAAATTGAATCTGAAGCAAGCCAAGTCTTTAATTATAGAGAAATATTTGTATTTTCTTAAAAAAAAAAAAAAAACATTTATTTTTGGCCAAAAATTGCCCAAAATCGGAAGTTTTGTCCCCTATTTATTTCTGTGCTCCCAATTTGATCCCTATAGACTTGACCATTGTTCTACTTCTTGCTCTTAGTGTTGCGTAGTCTACCCCACCCTACCGCCACTAGCCCCCTCCTTCTGCGTCTGGGCCTTGGGCACGCCCAGCCCACCAACCACTTGCTGAAGACCCAGCCCCTAGCCCACGGCAAGCCCAGCGCCTGCTTGCTACCCATTCCCTCTACCGCCCCACTCCCTTCCCCCTTCCATCCTGCCCCTTCTCCAGCCCCAAACCCAGAACATCCCAGCCCAACCACCAGTCCCTAAGCCTACCACCCCCAACCCAACTGCCCATTGACCAGTCCCAAGCCCAAACACACTTTGTGGACTGCCCAAGTGCCCATTACCCAGTCCATTTGCTATTGTCTTTTTTTTTTTTAATTTAAGTAATTTAAATTAAAACAAATATATATTTAACAGATGAAAATTGAACATTTGCATATAAAAATAAAACAATTGGAAGTAAAAAATTACCGTAAAGTATGCGTCGATGGTAAATGTAACATCGTTATACACAGGAACATCTATTAATAATAACTAAAACAAAAGCCGCTACTGCCACGTGGCGGCTTTCTGTTAAATGTAAAAATTTTAAAAAATTTACGTGCTGCCACGTGTCACTCTATTATAAATTGTAGTTTTTTTTTACTCATCACTAAATTATTGATAACTACAAATATTTACTTTTTGATAACTACATTTTAAAATTTTATCACTAAATTATTGATAACTACAAATATTTACTTTTTGATAACTACGTTTTAAAATTTTATCACTAAATTATTGATAACTACAAATATTTAACTATAAGCTGATAACTACGTTTATGATAAAACAGAATATTTACTTCTGTACTACATGATAACTACGTTTTAACTAAAACCGAATATTTACTTCTGTACTCTTTTTCCTATCTCTCTCTCCATATCCTTCTTTCATCCTTGCCATCTTCCAAACGAAATTGATTGGTACACCATCCATCCTTCTGTGGCTTTGCCTCACTTTCGAAGTAAAGCGAACAAGGCGAGTAAAGCTTTCTCACTCTCTTTATACACTTGATTGATTGCCTAACAAATATTTTTTAGTATGCTTTCCTACTACTGTGCGTGTTCCTACTTACAACTTTAGCAGTAGAACATCACCCACCGTTAAGCCCCTGCCGACAAACACAAACAATTGAATCAAAATCTCAATGAATCAATAGAAGATCAATAGAAGACAACTGAATATTAACTGGGAATTAAATACTTGATATCAAACAAGTGTCTATTCTCGACAAAAATTAAACTAAAGAAGAACATCACGCATCGGACCTCCAAAATTAAAAGCTATGTTGTCTTCGATGATGTACATAAGCCGATTGATATAATATAAGACATAACTATAAGGCGATTGGTGGTATAAGACATAACAAACATTGAAAAGTCAGCCATGTGGGTTCTCACTCTCTTTATACTTGATTGATTGCCTAACAAATACCAAAAAAAGTATGCTTTCCTACTACTGTGCGTGTTCCTACTTACAGCTTTAGCAGTAGAACATCACCCACCATTAAGCCCCTGCCGACAAACACAAACAATTGAATCAAAATCTCAATGAATCAATAGAAGATCAATAGAAGACAACTGAATATTAACTGGGAATTAAATACTTGATATCAAACAAGTGTCTATTCCTGTCGACAAAAATTAAACTAAAGAAGAACATCCTGCATCGGACCTCCAAAATTAAAAGCTATGTTGTCTTCGATGATGTACATAAGCCGATTGATATAATATAAGACATAACTATAAGCTGATTGGTGGTATAAGACATAACAAACATTGAAAAGTCAGCCATGTGGGTTCATTTTTACAACAAACAGCTGTTGGAAGGTATTCAGCTGTTGGATACCAATTCCCCAAACCAGAATACAAGCCCATCTCAATTCTAGCCTATTCTGGGTAGATTCATCAACCTTAACGAAGCCACCATAGATTTCTCCTATCTTCGCGAATATTGAACTACTCCATAGATGAAGTGGAAGACCCAAAGTCCTACCCACACCTCATTAAGCTTCCTCCCTTCTAAAGCAGTCTTTCCGGCTCCCATTGTTCGAAAACAGAGTCCTCCCATTAACAACCCAACTCTTGAAATACAAAATTCGATGAGCCTCTTCTCTTGATGGAAAGGTAAAGAGGAAAAAGCTCGCGCGGAGCTCAAGAACTTTCACTCCTTCAGCTACTGTCCAGTGAATATTTACCCACCACTGAACTTCCTCCCTTTGTGTGTTAGCAAAATAAACAAGGATTATGATCTATTCAACTGACAAGGACAAACTTTGATATTTAGACATTGAGAACTCATAAGATAAAGATACTTGATATGATAGACCACGGATGACCGAAGACATTGAGAACTCATAAGATAAAGATACTTGATATGATAGACCACGCACGAACTAAACCAAACAAACATCTTAGTTTGCATCCTTCTCAAACCAAAAGCTATGCTACATCTCATAGTTACATAAGCAGATTGATATCTGCCAATAGAAGATCAATTCATCAATATCTAACAAATATCAAAAAAAGTATGCTTTCCTATTCCTATGAATCAGAAGTTGAGATATACACCTCTTGATTCCCTGAAACAGACATGTCTCCAAGATTATCCAACCGTAAAGCTTTCTCACTCTCTTTTCTTATATTGGATTAACGCTCCAAAGATTTTTATCTTGGATTGATTGCCTACATGAGAACATGAGATCATATGTTTTACTTGAGTTAATATGTTTATACTTGAGCCCAGCACAAATTCTTCACCAAGAAGTTTTCAAATTCCTCACCAGAAAATTTAGGAAATAGTCCAACCTAAAATGATGCACAAAAACTTAAGCCCAGCACAACAATGAGGGTAGGGATAGAATAACGGAATAACAAAGGATAAATTTTTCAAGCTCTTACATCAAAGATCGTTTTTTCATCTATAACACTACCAGCCTCCTCTGCACAAGTGGACGCAGTGGATTGGGTGATGAGAATTCCAAATCCCCAATTTCAACTCTTTTTGTCAATGAAAATAATGTATTACAGTCGTTGCGTTATTGTTCAACTGCCTTCCTTTTTTCCGTTCTATATACTTCCTAATCAAGTGATAATGAGATTGTTGTTATGTTATGCAAGGAAATGGCTTTAAGGTATAATTTCGTTGAAGAAATAACTCCTATGAAGGAAACTTGGAAAATCAAGATAAGAATAATACATGTATGGAAATTGCCCAGTTTTGACAAGCCAAATGAGGATAACAGTATTGAAATGATATTGCTGGATGAAAAGGTAAAAAAAGCCTCTCCTCTTTTTTATATAAAAAGTCTTCCGGTATAACCTTTCACACATTATTTAATTTGCATATTTGAACACTCATAACTAATTACTTTTGTTGATTTTGTGTTCCTATAGTGTGATAAGATTCAAGCTACATTGAAAAAGTCATTGATTAGAAAATTTTCTAATCAAATTATAGAAGGTCAATTGTGCGTCATCACCAACTTTGGTGTTGGGCAAAACAGTGGAAACTATAGGCCAACCCAACATCCTTACAAGATCAATTTCTTTTTCTCAACCTCTGTTAGAGTTTGTGAAAACTTGAGCATTCCATTATATGGATTTAAGTTTGTGTCATTTGATGATATCTCATCAAATCGGATGGACGATAAGTTCTTAATAGGTACATTATTTGACTTATATGTTGAAATTACTCCTTTATACTTTCTATTGACATTTGAATTGCACTAATTCCTTAACTAGATACCATTGGAGAAGTTGTGGCTATTAGTTCTATTGAGAAAATTGCAAGAGCTGGAAAAGAATCTAAGAGGCTGATCATTGAAATGAATGATACTGAGTATGTTTTTTTTTATTATTAACAAATATTTTAAAAATTGTGTTCAAACATAACATTAATATCTATATTCACTATTCTCTTTGAATATGCAGGAAAAAAAAATTGAAATGTACTCTATGGGACCAATTTGCTGAAGAATTGAAGCTTTGAGCAATGTGGCAGAAGGAAATACTAGACCAATCATTGTTATTATACAGTCTGCAAAAATCAAAGAATGGAAGGGTATGCAACATATTTGATTTTATGATGTTTAGCACCAAATTGTTATACTTCTATTTATTACACATTACATTTTCATTTGGAGCAGTGAAATTACTCTGTCAAATTCTCTTTATTCCACGCGACTATTCTTTAATGTGGACATTGATGATGTCAAAGAATTCAAAAATAGGTTGGGTATTACTTAACCTTATTATACAAAATAATGCATACATGTTTGCATATTTGTACTGATGTATATAAATGATGACAGACTCGACAAAGAAAAAGAAAACACTTCTATCCAATGGCTTACTCAATCATCAACTCAGACTTCTACTTCTATCACAGACGAATTTCTCCAATCGAATCACAAAAAATCACTAGATGAGATACGTGAAACTGATAAGGTATACCAATTATCTTTTCTTAAACTTGTCATTAAAAAAATATTGCTTTATGTTGGTTCTTATATATTTTAATCTAATTGTGATTCTTAATTACCTATATAGGCAACCTACTGTATTACACTGGCTACCATTGTTTGTATCCGGTCGGAATATGGTTGGTTTTATCTAGCATGCAAAAAATGCAACAAGAAAGTCATTAAGGAGGATGACAATAACTTTGAGCATGATGATGACAAAAAGGTTGAAGCTAACAAGAAAATCACGAAGGAAAAACTATTTTACTGTGGAAAATGCAAATCTTCAGTCAAAGTCGAATCTGTTGTTCCAAGGTACGAATCTGCAACCATTTTTTCCTAAAGTTTATATGAAAATTGAGATAATTTATCATGAATATGCATACATATTAAATAATAATTTACTTAATTGATGGAAATAGATTTAAGGTCGAGGTTCGAGTTGTTGACGAAAGTGGAAGTGCATCATTTGTAATGTTTGATCGAGAAGTTGTGGCTTTTCTGCAAAAGTCAGCTTATGATTTGAGAGACTCATTGACAAAGGTAAAAAGTATCATATATGCATGACTCGATTGACATTTAACTATTAATCAAATCCAACAAATTCCCAGATTGGAGAAGATGATTCATTTCCAGAAGAGCTGAATGAGTTCGTGGGGAAAAAATTTTTGTTTAAAGTTGAGGTTTCAAATTACAACCTTTCGCAGAAGTGGCCAATATACACTGTTATGAAGATGAGTGACAATGAAGATCTAATAAAATCATTCTTAGGTTCTTCTAATGTACTCCAGGTATAATCTTTATTCAATAAGTTTTACTTTTGGAATTTTGAAATTTTGTTCATTTCTATGCAGTAACCTTTTTTTTCCTAACAATAGGATACAGTATCAGATGACACTCAAAGAAGTATGTTGGTTCATGAAACAAAAAAGGTAATTAACATAGAAAAACTTCATATAATATATTATAATATATAATTTCCAAAAAAGGATTTATTCATCATTTCAATTTCCAGTCAAAATATATTTATCAATTTTAATTATGGATTTGGCAGGAATCAATTTCATATATGGGAGACAATGAACATCTCTCAGCATCATCTCCTTGCACTAGCCCCTCCATAAAACGGTCGCTTGAAGCTGAATCTGATGACACCGAAATTGAGTTGTCAACCACCAAAAAAAAGAAAGTTGTAGTCAAGGTCGAAAAGGATGAGAAGTGATATCCATATCACTAAAAGGCTTATTTAGGATATGCTATTAAATTTGTTTTGGCATTTATACATTTCTTAGTTTGCCATTTCAATTTGGGTATTAGTTTGTTGGATCAATTTTCCAAACTTTGTGTCTATTTGAACACATCTTCATCTTTTTAAGACATTTAATTATGTGATGAGATATTTTTTAATGATAAATTACGCATGGTTTGCAAATGTGTATGCATGAGGGATATTTTAGAACACCTTTCAAAGTTGTCAAGCTTACATAGCAGCCTTTGAACTCCACCTCTGATTCTCGCATCCACCATCTCATTAGTGATCAATACTGCATCAAGAATCTGACGACATCCCACGAACGCGTGTTGAGAAGTCGAAATAATTTTGCCTAGAACTTTCCTCAGCCTATTTGCTAGCACCTTTGCAATAATTTTGTAAACACCACCAATTAAAGCGATAGGTCTAAAGTCCTTAATATCAAGCTGCTCCCGCCTTCTTTGGGATCAAGGCACTAAAAGTGGCATTAAGACTCTTTTCAAACCTCTTGTGAACAAAGAAAAAGCGAAAAATGTCCATCGGTTCATCCTTGATCACCTCCCAAGCTGGCGAAGAATAGCAATGGAAACCCATCCGTCCCAGGGCTTTGTCTCCATTTAAACTACGTATCGTTGAGAGAGAACCTCCTCTTCCAAGAACGGGATTCTAAGGACTCTTTTCGAAATCTAGAGAATTAAATGGAACCCCTTCTAGCTGCAAGAAACCATCACCTTTGCCCTTGTATAGCTCCCCATAGAAACCCGCAATGCCTTTCATGATATCTTCTTTTTCTTCCAGAACTACACCGTCAACTTTGATAGAGCGAATCTGGTTAAATTTCTTGTGTGCATTGGCCATCCTGTGAAAAAACTGTGTTCTTATCCCCCTCCTTGAGCCATTGAACGCGTGTCTTTTGCTTCCAACCGATCTCCTCACGAATAAGAAGTTTTACGGTTTCTAACTTGAGCGCAAGTCGCAGAGAATCATCATCGGCAGTTATGCACTTTTGCTTTTCATCCAAATATCGATCTCTTCAAGAGCTCACCAACTTAACCTCTATACGCCCAAAAATATCTTTATTCCATACAATAGGCTCCCTTTTCGGATGCCTCAATTTGTTTGCAAATCTGGCGGGATCTCCGACACAACGAAAGAGGTCCACCTATCCTTCACCCAATCCTTAAATCCTGATTCTACCAGCCACATCTTTTCAAATCTGAAAGGAGATCTCCCTCTGTTTAACTTACCACATTCTAGACAGATAGGGGCATGGTCTGAAGTTACCCTGGGAAGACGCACCTGAAAAGAGTCTCCAAAGCACTCTTCCCAATCTGCAGACAAAAGAAATCTGTCCAGCCAAGAACTTTGATTCATGTCACTGTTTCTAAACCAAGTGAAGCGAAAAGGATGAGAAGTGATATCCATATCACTAAAAGTCTTATTTAGGATATGCTATTATATTTGTTTTGGCATTTATACATTTCTTAGTTTGCCATTTCAATTTGGGTATTAGTTTGTTGGATCAATTTTCCAAACTTTGTGCCTATTTGAACACATCTACATCTTTTTAAGACATTTAATTTAATTATGTGATGAAATATTTTTTAATGATAGATTACACATGGTTTGCAAACGTGTATACATGAGAGATATTTCATAACACCTTTCAAAGTTATCTCCTAGCATCAGCGCCTCCATAAAACGATCATCTAAGTCAATCTGATGACATCAGAATTCAGTTGTCAACCACCAAAAATAAGAAAGTTGTAGTCAGCCTCGAAAAGGATGAGGAGTGATCTCTATATCACTAAGAGGCTGACTTTATGATATGTTATTACATTGGTTTTGGCATCTAGACATTTGTTAGTTTTTCATTTTAATTTCGGTGTAAGTTTATTGGATAAATTTGCGAAATTTATCATGTTTTAACGTTTTTAGATATTTTTAGTTCTAATTATGTGATGAAATATTTTGTAATTATGGATTCTTAGAATGTTTTTTTTATTTCTTAATCATCTCAAATGGTTGTACTCTATACCAATATCTAACAACACTTATTACAAAATTTGTGTATGAATGAACATTGTGTAGAATTAGTTAAATTAACATTTTTGAATAAGGTGTAAATTATGTTGGTCTTTATCCATTATCCTTTCCATTTGAGATATTTGATGCACTTTATTGCTTTTACATTAGATTTAAATGAGTTGTAGTGGTTGAGTTCAATTAGAAAACTGATGGGATAATTATCCAATTATAGATAAGTATACAAAATGTTGTTGTGCATCAACAAGATAATCATATCTCATTACTCCTCAAAATTAACACTACTTTCTATTGGCTTCATATTTTCATCTCAGCAGATTAGGAAATACAAAAATTTCACAATGGAACATGATATCCACAAGCTTGCAAGAATGAGGAGAAAACTTATTTTGAACACAAAGAAAAGAAAGAAGACAGAACCCACGCTACAAGGTAATATACGCAATGCACATGTATAAATCCTCAATTATTATAAATTTTACATGGTGAATGTGACTATGATATATGTTGCAGAGCACACCCATATACCACGTGAAATGCTTGGAATTTATCCATCGGCCATGTTTAATACTTCTACAAACACAAGCATACACAGAACCCCTATGCAAGACATATCAAATTGTACGTCTAATACCTCTCCAAACACGACCATATACAGAACCCCAATCGAACACATCCATTTGACAATGGTACAAGATTTCCACAAGCATGCAAGAATGAAGAGAAAGCTGATTTTGAACAGCAAAAAAAAGAAAACAGAACCCGCGCAACAAGGTAATATATGCAATACACAATTGCACATGTATAAAAATCAATAACTATAAAACTTACATGCTGAATGTGAATATGCTATATGCTGCAGAGTACACCCATGTTCCACGCGAAGTGCTTGGACTTCATCCATCAGCTATGTTTAATACTTCTCCAAACACAAACATACAAGGAGACCCTATGCAAAACCTATCAAACAGTAAGTTTAGTTAATCTCAAACTTCTCATTCATTTATTTTCACGAAAGTATCAAATATATATATATATATATATATATATATATGACTAACCTGAACAATATTGTAGTGTCTATCGCACCTCGGTTGATAACTTTGAATAAGTTGCATGGATGCCCTTCAACAAGTACTGGTCCGTCAAAGTCTGGAAAACATGTAATTCAAAGTCGGACTAATATCAAATCTGTATCAACGAACATCTCAGAATTATATGAAGATTCAAGGCAACATATGGTAAACAAAGATAACAGACAAACATGTATCTTGCTATTTAAATAATTTTATGCAACTATTAATTAGTGTTACCTAATTTTTTATATCAATATCGAATTGCTACCTTAAGCAAGACATCAAATTATATGCGTATAAGAAATACATATCCAAAGAATATTAAATTGCTACCTTACACAGAAACCCTATGCGAGACTGATCAAATCATATGTTGAGATCTCAAGCTTTATCATCCCGCTATCCTTTATGAAAGTATCATCTTTAATCTACATTTCCTTTTTTCTTCTTTTCTTTTTCAGAATACTGGGATATTGGAGATCCAACTTGGAAATGCGAGCTATGTGGGGCAATGATGTGGTATGATGAGAGGATAAGAAAAAGTAGAAAATCATCGCAGCCTGCATTTTCATTGTGTTGTATGCAGGGAAAAGTAAAGCTTCCCCAATTAAAAGATCCTCCCTCAACACTTAGCAATCTTCTTGCTAATAGAGATGCTAAAAGTAGACACTTCATTGAAAATATTCGAATGTATAACATGATGTTCTCATTTACATCTATGGGAGGAAAGGTTGATTCATCTGTGAACCAAGGACGCGGGCCATATGTATTTAGGTTGCATGGACAAAACTACCACAAGATTGGGAGTTTGCTGCCAACTCCAGGGTCATCTCCAAAGTTCTTGCAACTTTACATACATGATACTGATAATGAGGTCTCAAACAGAATATCTACTTTCAGGTATGGAATTTGAATTTTCATGCATTTTAATTGAATTTTCTTAAAATGATATCTTATTTGAAAATAAAAATCAACTTTCAATACAATGATACATTTTCTAAACTTTGGCTTTTATTTTCATGTATGTGTGATTCATGCAATTGAAGTTCACGGAGTAGTTCACATTCATATGACGCTGATATTGTTGATGATCTAAAGAAAATGCTAGATGAGCATAACCCTCTAGCTAAAGCATTCAGGATGGCAAGGGATCGATTTGATTCTAATGAGTGTAAAAATGTCAAACTAAAACTCATCGGAAGAAGGGGGACAGATGGAAGGAGATACAATCTCCCATCTGCATCTGAAGTTGCAGCTCTCATTATTGGTGACATATGCAGCTCATTTGATGAGAGAGATATTGTTGTTGAGACACAGCAGGGATCATTGCAACGTATCAATGAACTTCATCCTGCTTATCTTGCCCTTCAATATCCATTATTATTTCCATATGGAGAGGATGGATATAGAGTTGATATTCCTTTAGGAGACACGAGCAACAGTTGTTCAAGAAAAAGGTCAAGATTAAGTATGAGGGAGTTTTTTGCTTTCAGGATTCAAGAGAGAGTCAATGAAGCTGGAACAATTCTACTTTCAAAAAAGTTGTTCCAACAATTTTTGGTTGATGCATATACAATGATTGAAACAGAGAGACTTTCTTACATCCGAGCCAATCAAAAAAATTTGAGATCAGAATCATACAAGAGTTTAGCGCAGAGAGGAAACACCAACCCTTCTTCCGCAGGAAAGCGTATAGTGTTACCTTCTTCGTTCACAGGTGGTGCTAGATACATGGTCCAGAATTATCTAGATGCTATGGCTCTTTGCAAGTGGTATGGATATCCTGATCTATTCATAACATTCACTTGCAATCCTAAGTGGCCAGAAATTACTAGATTTGTTCAACATCGAGGCCTTAAATCTGAGGATAGACCTGACATCCTATGTCGAGTGTTCAAAATTAAACTAGATCAGCTCATTAAAGATTTGAAAGAACAAAAGATTTTCGGTCGTGCTCAAGCAGGTATATTCTATATCATTACTTGGTAGTTGACACCTTTGTTCATTAGTAAGTATACTTTTGTTTTATATAAAATTAAGACAAGAGGGAGTATTCTTTAAATTTATATGAATAAAATAGGGTCTATTAATCATGTTCATTTTTTTAAAAAATTATATACTTTAATATGCATATACAGTTTCTTCACAAAAATTTTAAACTTTTTATTATTAACTAATTATATTTTTGTTTACCAATATAAGGAAAACTCGAACAATTTTTTGCAGTTGTTTATACTGTGGAGTTCCAGAAGCGTGGGCTTCCTCATGCCCACATATTGTTGTTCATGCATCGCGATGACAAGTTTCCCAATTCAGAGGACATTGATAAAATTATATCTGCGAGATCACTGATAAACACAATTATCCTGAGTTGTATGAAATTGTTAAGGATTTCATGATACATGGTCCATGTGGTGCCTCAAATGTCCGCTCACCATGCATGCATAATGGAAAATGTTCAAAACACTTTCCCAAGAAATTCCAAGAAAGAACCAGTATTGATGAAGATGGTTATCCTAATTATAGGAGACGTGATAACGGAAATACAGTGGTGAAGAATGGAGTAATTTTGGATAACGGATTTGTGGTTCCACATAATCCGTATCTTCTAATGAAGTATCAAGCTCACATCAATGTTGAATGGTGCAATCAATCTAGATCAATTAAGTACTTATTTAAGTATATAAGTAAGGGACATGATCGTGTTACTGCAGCTGTTTGTCGAGGTCGTGGCGATAATGGAGATGATAACAATGAAATTGTCGATGAGATCAAGATGTACTATGATTGCAGGTATATTTCACCATGTGAAGCTGTATGGAGGATATTTGGTTTTGATATTCACTATAGAAGTCCCCCGGTGGAAAGATTGTCTTTTCACCTTCCGGATGAGCAAAATGTTGTTTTTCAAGACAATGATCCAATTGATTATGTTGTTAATAAACCTGGTATTGATCACTCGATGTTTTTAGCATGGATGGATTGTAATAAGGTGTATGAGCAAGCCAAAAATATAAGTTATGTGGAATTTCCTACGAAGTTTGTGTGGAACCAACAATCAAGGAAATGGACTCCAAGAATCTGTGGCTTCTCAATTGGAAGAATTCATCATGTTCCACCTGGTTGTGGTGAGAGCTATTATTTAAGGATTTTATTGAATAAAGTGAAAGGACCTACATGCTATGAGGACATACGTACGATTAATGGCGTGGTATACAATTCATTCAAAGAAGCTTGCTATTCATTAGGATTGTTGGATGATGATAATGAGTACATTGAAGCCATAAGAGAAGCAAGTTTTTGGGGATCTGCGCATTACTTACGAGCTCTATTTGTGATGCTTTTATTGGCTGATAGCCTATCCAAACCTGAATCAGTGTGGGAGCAAACATGGCAGTTCTTAGCAGATGATATTCTTTACAAACAACGAAGAATTCTTCAACTTGATGGTAATAAGATATTCCATCTCATCTCATAATTATTTAATTTTTAATGATATTATTAGTAATTCATATAATAACCCTTCATATGGAAATTCTGTTGAATTTGACTATAAAAAATTTACAACACCCGCCCTAAACAAAACTTTTTTCGCAAAACATGAACAAAATATATTAGGATAGATAGTAATTTTTAAAAAACATTCTTTCAAAATATTTTTCCTTGTGTTTTACTACATTTATTTAATACTTATATCGTTAATTATCTGTATGTGGTGTATACAGATCTGCACCTAAGTGATGAACAATTGAAGAATTACACTTTGGCTGAGATAGAAAAAATTTTGCTTTGCAATGGTAGCAGCCTTGCAAAATACTCGCATATGCCTTTTCCAAATGGTATGGTCATCTCAGAAGGTCAGAACAAGTTGATCCAAGATGAGCTTCACTATGACCGATCATCTTTACAAGTAGAACACAACACACTTTTTTCATGCTTAACTGATGAACAAAAGGAGGTGTATGGAGAAATCATGAATTCTGTATCAAGAGGTAAAGGAGGTGTTTTTTTCATTTACGGGCATGGCGGGACAGGAAAAACATTTATTTGGAGAACTTTGTCTGCCGCTATACGATCAAAAGGTGAGATTGTGTTAACTGTTGCCTCGAGTGGAATTGCATCTCTCCTTCTCATTGGAGGAAGAACCGCACATTCTAGGTTTGCAATTCCTATAAATGTAAACGAGGACTCAACT
This sequence comes from Codonopsis lanceolata, assembly GCA_013146195.2. Lineage (NCBI taxonomy): Eukaryota > Viridiplantae > Streptophyta > Magnoliopsida > Asterales > Campanulaceae > Codonopsis > Codonopsis lanceolata. The sequence continues at coordinate 52,927,485 of CM028382.1, read as the reverse complement.
TGTGCCATTAGACCAGGCACAGATTTGGTTGAGCTATTAAACAAGTCGAAGCTCATTATTTGGGATGAAGCACCCATGATTCACAAATTTTGCTTTGAAGCTTTGGATAGAAGTTTAAGAGATATTCTTCGATCCTCAAATCCTGCCAGCTTGCAACAACCATTTGGTGGAAAAGTTATCGTGTTTGGAGGTGACTTTCGACAGATATTACCCGTCATTCCAAAGGGTAACAGACAAGACATAGTTTTCTCCGCGATCAACTCCTCTTATTTGTGGAATTTTTGTAAAGTATTAAAGTTGACAAGAAACATGAGACTTCAAGTTGGATGTGTTGATGCAAATGCAAATGAGATAAAAGAATTTTCAGATTGGATATTAAAAGTTGGGGATGGGTCTACTGGACAGCCAAACGATGGGGAAGCAATAATAGAAATACCAGATGACATCCTCATCAAGGATACAAGTGATCCTATTGCTTCGATAGTCGATTGTACATACCCCTCTATTATAGAGAACCTAAGGGATCCAGGATATTTCCAAGAGAGAGCAATTCTTGCTCCAACTCATGAAATTGTGGAGATTGTAAATGAATACTTGCTATCAAAGGTACAAGGAGAAGAGAAAGTTTACCTAAGTTCAGACAACATTTCCAATGCCGATAGAAGTGTAGAAAGTCATGAAGATATTTATTCTCCAGATTTTCTAAACAGTATCAGATGCTCTGGATTACCTAATCACAAGTTAAAGCTAAAGGTTGGTGTCCCAGTTATGCTAATAAGAAACATTGATCAACCTTCGGGCTTGTGCAATGGTACCAGACTACAGGTAACTCAATTGGGCAATCATGTAATTGAGGCTAAGATTATCACTGGCCGTAATATTGGGAACAAAGTGTTCATACCTCGTATGTTATTAAGCCCGTCAGATAACAGATTACCTTTTAAGCTACAGCGAAGGCAATTTCCATTGGTTCTTTGTTTTGCTATGACTATAAATAAAAGTCAGGGGCAATCTCTTTCACATGTTGGACTGTATTTACCAAGACCGGTTTTTAGTCATGGTCAACTTTATGTCGCAATATCAAGGGTAAAATCCAAAAAAGGATTGAAAATTCTGATTTGTGGCAAGGATGGTCAAACAAGTAATTGTACTACTAATGTAGTATACAAAGAGGTATTCCAAAATTTGTGACAACAAGGTATTGTTACATATTTCTAATTTTTTTTGTTTCAATCAATTTATATCTCATTATAAAATTTTAATTTGGTTATTGTAACTTTGTTTCTTTATCTTGATTTTTTTTATTTGCTTCAGACATTACTTCACGTATTGGATTCATATTCAAGAGAAGAGATGGGCTTTCATGGATTAAAAAGAGAAACAAATATGAAGGGAAGAGTTTGGTAAGAAGATGCAGCGGCCATGGGTATTCGGCAGAAAGTGGGATGTGAGTTAGTGTGCAAAAAATGTGTTATTTTGAGCAAAGGGTCAAGTGTTGGGTTGTCGAATGGGAAAGAAGGGATGTTCAATGGGACCACAAAAGCTTGGTCAAGAAAGGTAAAATAGTTATTATTGATCTGGAATTGCTTTTGATATTGTACAAGGAAAAGACTTCATGTCAAATCATGTTGCAATAAACTATTCTTCACAACCCATCTCTGTAATCTATAAACTTTTGAATTGACAGCATCAGTTAAAAATCACATCAATGTATGGCAAGAAAAATAAATTACACCACAATATTGGAAAACATTTAACAGCGATTAAAAATTACTAAGCAGTAAGCATGCATGGAATGTCAATGACTCGATATTGAGTTCATAATGGTGCGACTACTAATAGGAGTCCCTGCGAACTCGAGAGGTTAGCATTTATGTGAAAGCTTGAGTGTGTGCATGCAAGAAGAAATTGCTAATTGCCACTCATTTAACGTTGACATAAGAGGGGAATCGCCACATCGTACTTATCTTCTCGAGCACATTAAGGCCAAACGAAGAAAGAAAAAAATAAATGGTAGCCTTGAGGGTGATATCAACCAACCTTCTTGTAGAAGAATGTGTTGAAGAAATGACATTTAAGAAATTTCTTGGGCTCCCTCTTTTCCCTCTCTTTCAGCAGTTCTAGGTACACATTTATAACCTATATAACAAGAACATCAACATTAAAAGAACATTAGGCAACCTATACAACAAGAACTTCCGCAATAAAAGAACACTAAATAACTAGAACCAAATGATGTAAAAACTCACCTCATCATTCAACCATGCACGCGGTCTTAAACAGCAACATTTCTCCGAATCTCAATATTAGAGTTCATGAGTGACCAATACCTTCCTCCTGCAGAAAATAGAAACCCAAAATATTATAATGCCTAAGATCTTCAATAAAAATCGGGGCAAATGAACATGGGTTGCAGCGTTTTGCTGACTTTTACTCATGTATAAGTTGACTAAATTCATGCAGTAAAATCGTAATAAGGCACGAGTAACCTCAGTCTCTTCATCCTTACAAAGAGGCACAAAGGGCTCTCTAAATTCAGCCTGAAATTCAACCAATCAAGTTCACCAAAAATAATCACAAAACATATGCAAATTCCACTTCCAATACAGCTCGTCAAAATCTCATACACCTCGGGATCTTCAAAAAAAGATCCAACAAATTTTGACCGTCAGATTCACAACAACGAATTCGCCTCTTATGAACACACGTGTTATCATGCTTGGATTATTGGGCGTCCCTACTACTGATGGTACCATCTATCACCGCAAGAGAAACATACTCATAACCAGTACCAATTGTAGACCAGTGAAAATGAACTCTTCCTCCCCCACCACCACCACCACTGAGAGGCACACCTTGGCCCCACGAACAGACACAGACAGAGAGGAGTTCCTCACTAGAACATGGCTAACTATATTATTTCAATTCACAAATCACAATCACAATCATAATTATCAATTTATAATTCACAATCACAAAATTTAAATCACAGATTGAGATTCACAGTTATAAACTTATAATTTAGAAAGTTTTGATTTTTGAAAAATACCTCTTGAAGACAATGTAGAGGCTAGAGCACTAATAAGAGGAGAGTTGAAGTTTTGGAGACTGGAGAGTGGAGACTTCAGTTCATTCGCCGGTCGGAATCAGAGGGCTAGAAGCTGCCGGTTGGATGCGCTGGAGGCTGGAGCCATTGTCCGCTGGAGTGCTGGACTGGAGTAGCGAAGCGCGGAGCCTGGAGGAGTGGAGGGAGGTCGGCGCATAGGAGGGACAACAGACTAGGGAGGAGAGCTGGAGAGCCTTAGAGCCGGAGAGGCTGAGAGCCGGAGAGGCTGAGAGCTGAGAGCCGGAGTGAGAGGGAGACGGGATGCGAGAGGTCGAGAGGGAGAGGGAGCAGAGAGGGCGACAGATGAGATTCAATATCAGACCGATAGGATTTAGGGATTCAATTTCAGACAGAAGTGAGAGGGAGACGGGATGCGAGAGGTCGAGAGGGAGAGGAAGCAGGGCGACAGATGAGATTCAATTTCAGACCGATAGGATTTAGGGATTCAATTTCAGACAGATGGGATTTATGGATTCAATTTCAGACAATGTAATGGTAAGTAAAAAAAAAACTTTTATAGGTGTGGAAAATTGTATAAATTTTATGCGGGTGGGGGAAAATTGTATAAATTTTATCCAGGTGGGGGCAATGTCAATGATTCAATTTTTTTGTTTTTTGTTTTTCCATGTTTTGTTCTCAAAATCGGTTAATACCAGATATATTTTATAACATTTGATTCAAACGCGTTTCACTTTATTAAAACTTTAATTTTTATGGTAATTTTTTTACGGATATATTTGATCAATTCTTATAGATTTTAATCTTTCAATTACATGAATATATAATCAATTTTGAATATTTACCTAATTTTTAGTTTTTTTTTCAAATTATTCTAATTAAAAATAATTATTTATTACAAGTTTAGAAAATCATCTTATTATAAACAATTTTTGGAAATAAAACAAAAACTATTAAAACCATGCATATGGTACTAAATATATCTATATAATTCTTTTTTTTTCCTGCCAACAATTAAAATCTAATAGATTTTAAAACCGGTGTCTCCTTTATACATGGTAAAGTTTTTTTTCTTTTTCTTACCATTTTTTGTTGTCAAACTCAGTTAATATCAGATAGATTTTATCACATTTAATTTTAATGTGTTTTACTTGATTAGTACTCCAAATTTTCATGGTAAAATTTTTTTATTTGCGGATAGATTTTATCACATTTGATTTTAACGTGTTTTATTTCATTAGTATTCATCAATTCTCATGTTAAAAGATTTTTTTTATTTACCATTTTTTATTTACAAAATCAGTTTGTACCCAATAGATTTTATCACATTTGATTTAGACAAGTTTAATTTGATTTGGACTCCTCAATTCTCATGGTAGAAAATTTTTAATTTTTATTATTTTACAAAAACTCAATTAATTTTAAATAGATTTCATCAAATTTGATTAAATGTGTTCCACCAACACCACAAACAACCACTACGAAATAACTTGCAAATTCTATCTACAAAAATCACATAAATTTTCGGTTTGATTGTTCGGTGTGATCTAACGTTATTTATTTATTTATTTATTATGTGCACATCTTTTTGTTGTTGGTTCAGTCAAATAACTTACAAATTTTATCTACCAAATTAAGTTTCAGAAACAACATTAAGTCAACCGTGCATCGCACGGGTAATAACCTAGTTACTACTAAAACATAAACCACTACAATCATATGACAACTTTCTGGTGAATTTTATTTCCCATCTAATATATTTATTTATTAATTACCATATATGTTTATTTATTTATTTTCAATATTTTCATTTTTCTCTCCCAATTGACAACATTCAATCATTAATGTGTACTCATATCTATACAATTGTTATTTTTATTTTTTCAACACAACCTTTTGCTATTATTTTCAAAACTATTCATCTACGTTGTTTATATATATGTTTCAAACGCTACCAAACGAATTAATTAATCAATTTTTCGGAATATTATATTATGACAAATATTATATATGCCTTTTTAATATTTTTTTATTTTGTTGATTTAACGGTTTTTTTTTCTCGCTTTTTATCTTTACATCTTTACAATAAAATCAAAACCTACTTTTAGTTTAAATAGATGTCGACGATGTCATTTATATACGCAAAATGGATGCAGAGAGAAAATAAGTAAATGTGTTTATTAATGTCTCGTTTGGTGTAGCGTTTTGAAATCGCAGCTTTTTCAAAACACAACATTTTCAAAACGTAGTTTTTTTTGTAAATACGTTTGGAAAACTATTTCAAAACGTTATTTTTCATAAACAGAGTAGTTGTAAAAGTAACATATTTTTAAAACGCTACAAATTTGAACATTTTAAAACGCTCCACATTTTTAAAACGCTGCATTGAAACACTTTTAAAGAGAAAACACAACATTTTTTTACCAGCGTTTTGACCAAAATGCTCTACCAAACAAGCACTAAATGATTAAATTTCAAGAAATAATTATAAAGCACTAATGAGTGCTTCAAATGCAGTAACTTTAGACATACATAACTTGAAATTTTGTGCATGTATAACAAAAGTAATAGATAAATTACAATCAATTGGCTGAACTTCATGATCATTAGGCAAGGTTTCATAGTACAGTCCTTCATGGTAAATGATATGGTAAAAGATATACAAGCTTGGTTCATGGAGGAAGTGCCTATTAAATTGGAAACTCATGACAAATATATATATATATATATATATATATATATATATATATATATATATATATATATATATAGTTAGTGATAAGTACTATGGTTGTGTCACTTTACCCATCTTTTGATATTGTTGAATCTTCAAGTTTTCACATCACTTGACTTGAGACTTTTTATTTTCTAGTCATTAGCTAAAAATACAAATTAATAATAATTAATATGATATCATGATATTAATCATTCACGATTAATCTCTTCTATCGTTAGTAATAGTGGAAATCTAATATAGAAAGACTTTTACTACCAACATTATTGCTTAACCAATATGAGATAATATTATTATATTGGCATTGAGTGTGTATTTTACTCTAATCATTGATGTTAACTCACATCTAACACCATACTTTAAGTCTTGATATCTTATTCATCCAAAATTCGATTTAAACAAATAAATATATCATTTTGATTCTCTGGCAATAGTAGTAGCATCAGTTATGACATACTGGATGAGTGGACTTTTAAAGATCAACAAGGTTCTGGTGAGAGGTGACAACACCATCATTACCGGATTCCATTTTCGCTCATTGACATTGGAAGATGACTATGGACAAGTAAATCGTAGTTTAATTTCTCTAGAAACATGTACGACGACTGTAGAATGGTGTGATTATGTATATGGGCGAGTAGCCGAGTATATCATACTCTGTGAGACGTACAGTGAATTGAGAGTAATCATAGTCTAAATGTCTATTTTATTGTCTATTGAATTGAGCTTAAATATTTGTAGATATAGTTGTAATAATTAAGTACATATATTATCAGTGTCACATCATTTGGGTGACACTATTAATGAAAGGGTTTTTGAGTTGGGGACATTTAGATCATTTCAGGGGAGGGATGACAGTTGGAAGTATGTAATTTGAGTTGATTTTCTTTGGTTTATCATCATTTTAATTTGTTATACATTGATTAATATAGATTATATGAGTTTTGTTATGTGATAGTGATAGTAGTAGTAATTGTACATATTTAATTATAGTGATAGTAGTAGTAATCACACATATTTAATTGCTTTGGGAACATGTACGATGACTGTAGAAGGGTATGATTATCAGATTATGTATATGGGCGAGTAGCCGAGTATATCATACTCTGTGAGAGGTATAATGAATTGAAAGTAATCATAGTCTAAATGTCTATTTTATTATCTATTGAATTGGGCTTAAATATTTGTAAATATAGTTGTAATAATTAAATACATATATTATCAGTGTCACATCATTTGGGTGACACTATTAATGATAGGGTTTTTGAGTTGGGGACATTTAGGTCATTTCCGGGGAGGGATGACCGTCTGAAGTATGTAATTTGAGTTGTTTTTCTTTGGTTTATCGTCATTTTAATTTGTTATGCATTACTTAATATAGATTATATGAGTTTTGTTATGTGATAGTGATAGTAGTAATAATTGTACATATTTAATTATAGTGATAGTAGTAGTAATCACACATATTTAATGACAAATGTTGTATTTAAAAAATATTCTAAATTTTATAAAAGATTTTATTTATTTATTGTATTCTCTATTAATAATTTTACTTTTTTCTTAATCGCTGCGTTATAATAATTTGTTCAGTTTATGTACATATCTAACTCACAATCTTTATGGTTAATTTTATTTTTTCACTTCATGTTGCTTATGTATAATTTGATAGAAAAAGATATATGACGTGCGTTTAACGCACGGGTGTAAAACCAGTTTACTCTAATCATTAATGTTAACTCACATCTAACACCATACTTTAAGCCTTGATATCTTATTCATCCAAAATTCGATTTAAACAAATAAATATATCATTTTGATTCTCTCACCGAGTAGAACACAGTTGCACAATTACCTTTGCAAACAAACAAATGATACGTAAAGAAATTTGTTCCTTAAGTTGCACAATTTTTTTTCACTAAAAACAATAATTTTTCAACAAATATTAGGTGAGTACTTTAATGATTTCTAAAATCAACATTAATTTATAACCAATGTAAGATGCATCTCTACTATAATTACCAATAAAAGTGATGTAACAAACATTGGTTGAAAATTGATGTTGATTTAAAAAATATTTAGATTAATGACTTTTATTAAACTAACAAAAGAAGATTTTTATTCACAATTGTTAGAAGTCGATGTTGACTTTAAAAGTCCTCAGGCAAAATCTTACTAAGACCCTTATCCGGATAAGATCCTTATCTCCTCGCTAATTATACCAAGTGAGAGAGTGGTATTATTAACGTCCCCGCAAAAAAAAAAATAAATAAATAAATAAAAAACTAAAACTAAAACTAAAACTAATGAATAATTTTTTAGGAGATGCATCAATGTTGTTCGATAAATCTAATGGTGTTGAAACACTTGACATATCGCGAAATGACTTTGAGTTCAATTTATCAAGAGTGATTTTTAATGATGGACTGTATTTGATATATCAAACAATGGGATTTAGAGTAGATCGTCTTACGGATCCTAATTCGTAAAACGAAGTCAATTTTTTCATAGCTGAACCTATGAACACATGATGAGTCGGATCTGAGAAATACATCTTACAAAAAATACTCGTAAGATAATCTTTCTTAAGTTTTGACCGAGGATCTATAGGAGTATACCGTCACAAATAGGGGAAGCTTTTCTACTTGCAAGTATTTAATGTTAAGAGCAGCTCCAGCGGGTTTGTTTTAAACCTTTTCATAAACCTTTCAACCAGTTGAAGATTTTAAAAGCCATTGGAGATGATGACATGTAATCAACCGGTTGTAAATTTACAACCGGTTGAAACATCCACATCATTCTTGCTTTATTGACTTTCCTCCCAATTTTCCTACCATTTTTTCTTACCGTTTTTTCTACTGTTTTTTGTTACCGTTTTTTTTTTTCAAATTTATCATATAAATAGATTTGTAAAAAAAATCATTTCATTCTTCCAAACTTACATTACTTCTATATTATCTCATTCTCATTAAATTACACAAATTCCTTTTCTCACTTCTTTTGTTATGGATAACAATTTTTTAAAAAATTTATTAAACTATTCCAATGTCGAAGATTCTGCGAATGCCGAAACTACTCCAAATTTTCAAGGTCCGCCAAATTTTCCAACTGTACCGAATTTTCAAGTTTCACCAAATTTTCCAACTCCACCGAATATTCAAGCTCCACCAAATGCTCAATCGCCGACAAATTTTCAAGCTCCACCAAATTTTCAAGTTCAGCCAAATTTTCGTTATCCAAATTTTCGTTATCCAAATTTTCAAGGTATTTCAAGTGTTCCAAATTTTTCTTATCCTTCGTATTCTCAATTTCCCATATATTCGCAACATGAATATTTTAACCCGGCTACGGCAAATCAATATACTTCTGGTTCTTATAAATCCACTATGTGTATTGGAAATCCAACAACACCAGTTGATACAAGAAGGAATAGTATCGGTGAGTCTGTAATTCCATCATTTTCTACCCAAGAAGGGTTGAAAAACATTATTCTTGATGATGAAGTGGACAACAAAACAAAAGACATGCAGAAAACAAAATGGAGCATTGAAGAGGATAAAATGCTTGTAAGTGTTTGGCTCGTTATTTCAACAGATAACGTGAAGGGGAACTCTCGACATGATAAGGAGTTTTGGAAGCGAGTCACTGAGTACTACAACAACAACCGAAAGACGGGAATTCGAAGGAAGTTTAATGTCTTGAAGTCGCATTGGTACACAATTACTCCAATGGTTAATCAATTTAACCAATTTTTCATCCAAGTTAGAGATCAACATCGTAGTGGGTGGTCCGATGACTAAGTGAAGGAAACTGCACGTGGTCTTTATCACTCGGTAAGTAAAAAACATTTCAAATATGAGCATGTGTGGCTAATGTTGAAAGATGAACAAAAGTGGAAAGGTGGGAAATCAAGTGAACATTCCTCTAAAATGACAAAGATATCTGAATCGGGGACATTCACTTCATCATCCGATGCACATACGAGCATCAACATCGAAGACAATGAAGTCGAAGTCCGCCTGATTGGTCAAAAGGCGGCAAAGAGGAAAGGGAAAGCAAAAATCGTCGAGAAAAATGAAGTCAAAAGTGTTGATTTATGAGATAAGCATCGTGAAATTGAAGAAAGAAAGATTTCAGCACTCGAGGGAGTGACAATTGCGTTAAATTATGAAATCCTCTTTAAAGATACTAGTGCCATGACGAATGAGCAACTGCAAATGCATAAACACATTTGTGACTCGATCAAGGCCAAATATAATATTCCGTAGTTTATGTGTGGCTAATTTTAATTTATGAAGTTTCTAATTGTTGTATTATAAGTTTATGTAATATTTTAATTAATGTATTTTTTTCTTCATATAACTCATGTTGGATATTTCTTATTATTATTTAATTACTTTGTTTTTCCATTGTATTATGCAACTTTAATTATAATTTGTATGATTTTATGTTGATTTAATTCAATAAAATCTATATTGTTACATCGATATTTTGAATTACTAATAAATATTTATGAATAAAAATATTTTTTTCAAAGATAAAATTTTAAAATATATAAATTATTTTTTGGACATATTATATTTGTTTTAAAAATATTTATGTTTTAAATTGATACATTTATTTTTTGAAAATAAATATATATTAGGAAATAATAAAATATTTAGTTGTGGATCTATGCTATAAAGCTTTTATGGGTTTATGTATAATGGAGAATATGTTTATAAAGAAAAGGTTTATAAGCTAATGACGTGTCATGACGTGACAGTAGAAATAAACCTTTTAACAAGTCCATGACTGTGAATGCCCTAAGAGGCCTTTGATAACTCTTCCTATGATAAGCTTTTTGAAAGTCGTAGACATCCGAATGCAAATCAATCAAATCTGAGTAACGGTCATTAGCTCCTTCTGACACCTTTTTGATTTGTGATACATCACTATGGAATGAAATTGACGTTTACAATTTGGAATGATACATCACATATCAAAATTTCACTTGCAATGCACATAATAATCATTCATCAAAATCAAACATTACAATTATATTTTGTGCATCGCAATTCGCAATACATAATTTAATACTTTGCACGTACATGTTCGATTTATTAAAAATATGGTCGTCTTTTCATCATAAAAATATTTTCCTGTTAAAAAAAAAGTAAACTCATAATATTATTTCTATGACAACTGCCAAGTTCGAAAATAGTTTAACTACTAAAATTGTTACTTCCACTAGGGTCTACTTCCTTGTAACATCGTCAGCAATTCATTTTACCCCTTGATAGTTAAGTGTGACCCCAAAGGGTGGAGAGATGACAAGAACACTAAAACAAAGACCTTAAGATACCAATTCATCTTACCACAAGGAACTTAACAGTAAACTAGCCAGAAATTTTGCAAAAATCACTGTGGTACATGAATCCACCATAGATATACGTTCCCTTTCCCCACTTGTAGCGGGGCTCCGGAATAAGCTCTTCTACATGAACCTATAAATAAATATAAATAAATAATATATTTATATATATTTTTTAAAAAAACTCATTGAATATACATTTCTAGCCAAAGCCTTGGTACAACAGAAGTCAGGCAGAAGCATCCTCGGCCCAACTTTAGGTAAGGACATTCTAATACATGATTTCAAAAGGCGTTTTGAAATGGAAAACAGAACTAGGAAGTATGTTGATTACGTATGTGGCTGTCAAAAGGCAATCTCGTTCAACACTACCATTTAGTTGGGGTAGTTGGGGTGTGTCAACACAAGAACTTTGATGAAGAATACCAAGAGAGGTTAGAAGGGTTTTGAAGAATTTGACAAACTTGTGACTTTGATTTTAATAAGAAAGTCCAAGTAGCCCTAGAGTGATCATCAACAATGGCTAAAAAGGAATTACATCCATCATAGGTTAGATGTTTGTAGGGTTCCCGGACATCACAATGCAGGAAGTAACATAAACATCAACCATGAGAAGTACTCAAAGGAAATGGCCATATGTTTGTCTTGCCAAATGACTTATATCATCGTTAACAAGTTTGCTGAGATCAAAATGAAAGGGATTCAATATGTTTATAGAAGTTAAGGATCCATGATCAAGTCTTTGATGCCATTGATTTATTTTATTCAAGGAAGCAGAAATGGCAAAATAATGACTGAAAGCAAGTTTGGAATTACATTTGGGAGGAGATGAAACATGTAACACGGTGGAGACAAAAGTGGAATTAATGGAATGAGGTAGAACAAGTTTACACAAGCTACCATCAAGACTACCAATCCCCTCAGAGTGTCTGTTGAATTGGGTCCTCTTAAAAGCACACATTTGCAGAGAACACAAGACAACAATTGCTGTCAGCAGTTAATTTACTACCAGACAACAAGTTGAATTGAAATCAGGCACAACGAAAACATTGTAGAGATCAATGTCATTGGTCAACTTTACAGTGCCTTTGTGAGTTATTCTGAATGTTTTGCCATTTGGTAGGTGAATGGAAGAATTAATTGGGATTTTTCACTGCAAGAAACTCAACTCTGTAAGAACTTCAGACTTAAGTCATCCCTGGATGGTCATTTGGATGGAGATACAATGGATGAACAGGCTGCAATTGAATGATGGATTCAGGCAGATCGTAATCATCAGCAGGGTCTTGATTCGTTGGGTACTAATTTCAGGCATGATTATCAAACAATTTATCAAGCAGACACCCCTAGTATTTGACAAAAAAAACAAGCGATAATAATTTCTCACCAACATGCAAATCCAGATCAAAGAGTCAATAAGAAATTTCTCACTGAGAATCAAATTTGATCGTGTGCGGAAGCAAAGCAATGGATTATGATCAATCAATCCAAATGCTCTGATATCATGTTAGAAATTGAGGCTGCACAAAGAACAAGAGTTTTGTGTACGGAAAATATTTATCTTCACATATTCAAGATTGATGCGTACGAATTACAACTGAAAACAACCACCGACTCATTATAACAGAGAATTAATATATATCTACCATACCAACTAACTTGCACATGCTACCCTCCAATTATCTCCACTATCTCCACTTAAACACCTGACCTCCCTGAAGTTTACAACAGAAACTACTAAATCAGAGAATAAATGAGATGTTTAAGACTATTCAGCGACTATTGCTGGATCATAATCTTTATCAGCACTCAATCTGAAGTCATAATTAATTGATCAACAGAAGAAAAAGATTGCTACCTCTCACTTGGGGTTCCTAAGGACAATGATCACCGAATCTCCTCGAAGAAACATCTTGCTAATAAATCTGTCCTTGTTAACAGGCAGAGCTTTTTTCTTGCCCTTCCCAGTCTTTGGTACCTACACAAGAAGAATGATAATAATTCACAAAGTCAAGTACTACACTTTGAAGGGGAAAAAACAAGTTGAAAAACAAAGCAAATGATAGTAATTGATTGAAAACACCAACCTCTGTCCACATTTCTCGGACATTTTCCAGCACCATGTTGCAGTGTCGATCGAATGCTCTCACACGACCGAGAAGCTTTTTGTTATTCCTACAATTTATAAGCACCTGACACGCAAAAGAAATCAAAAGTCACCAATGAGAACAGACCATTAACCATTAGAATTGGACGTAACAGCCTCAAATATGGTGATCAAAATTCAAAATCTAGAAAGATTAGACTTCTTAAATGTTCACTATTATAGCAACCATTCATCCATGTAAAAGAGTAGAACTATATAAACCAAAGGAAAGTTCCATTACCTGAGTATTGTTTTTAACACTCATCATCAAAACAGAAAGGGGGCCTGTATTGAACTCCTCTTCCTCATTCTTGGGCTGGGAAAAAAAACTTATAATAAGCATACAAACTTAATATCAAAAGGTCAGAGAAGACAAGATTAGACACAATGAAGGCTGCAAAGTAACAATTCATTTATAAAAGAAGTAAATCAAAGTATCAAATCAAGCGGAACTTGTGATTTCTAAAGTGGTTTAAAAAAATAAAAAATGTATTAGTAAAAGTAAAAGGGTTAGTAAAAGCAAATGGCAGGATACGGAAGATGCTAATCTGATGCTTAAAAGTTACAGAAGAGCCATAGTATACTGACGCATTTCCATAGCGAATCATAATCAAACATACCCAAAAAACTTGAACATACCATTCCTTTTTTTTTAAAGCTTACTGTTATCTATGGCCCACTCTTGAATAGCTCCTTTAATTTTGAAAAAGAAGCCCAAGGCTTCTAGTCTTGAAAGGGTTCGAGGGAAAAATACTTTTAAAACTAGAAGCTAGTGATTGAAAGAACAATAACAAGTCAGTTGGCCACCTCAAAAAGCTTCTAAGGTTTATGAAACTTAGCTAGATTAACAAAGTGGATTAAATAGAAATTCAAAAGAAGTTTGATTTTAAAATAGTCTGATTTACGTAAATTACACTTCTACTTTAGGCTTTGCACTTCTTTAACGCTGGAATTAAATACCATCGATGTTAAAATAAGTGCCAAATAGGTCTCCTAGTGCCCTGATTCCAACCACCACCTGTAATGGGTTGACTCTGCCTTTTAGGGCCTACAAGTGTGAAATAGGATGGACGGCACAAGGAACCAGAAAGATGCAAGTTGGAACACAGCACATATACAAGTATACAGCACACAAATCACCAGTTATCGGAAATTATCACAAGGAAACCAAAACCCACATAAATCAGAAAATTATACTAGTAACTCCACTTGTCCTAACATAGTCAAAGTTAACCATATAGAAGCCTATATGAACGTGTTGACACCCAGCCTACACAAATCATCAAAAACCTTCTTCCCTCTCCACTTTTCCTCACTTGAAAACACAGTAGTACACTATCACTAACCCTCCAAATGGCTTACCATTCTATCCTATCAACAGCATAAGCTTTTACGCTTGGCATTCAAATCTGTAACAGCTGTAGATAAAAGTTATTCTGTTTATTTTTCGCAACATCACAAAATATTGGACTGGACAACAAAAATTATCTCACATAAATAAGGGCTAAATCAAACCCATAGCCTAAAAGTGACTCACAGACAGAAACAAGACCAGTATACCAGTATATGTAGACTTCAGATACGTGTAAACAATCTGACAAGGCAAAAAGTGATTAACAAACATAAACAAGAGCAGCCTGTGTCCTTAGGCCCAACTTTATGAGGCTAATTTCCATTCAGATTTATAACAAACAGTGGATGATGATGATACTCTGAAAAATACAAAACAAAGACATAATTGGAAAAAACTTTGCAATGTGAAAAGACTTACAGCGACATCCTCCTCCATAGGGCGACTGTAAGGAAAAGGAAAAAGGAAGATCAATTAGTATTTAGAGCTGGCAGCTATAAAATTACCAAAGTATTAACAAAGCAGAAACTAACATAGAACTACCTGCCGGCACAAGAAAAATTATTGCCAAATAGATACAACAACATTATAAGGTCTAATTCTAGGTAACTAGACTACAAATGCCGTTTTATTCTTCCTTTATTATGGAAGAGCCTAAGAAAAGTCAGCATCAAGCATGAACAAAGTAGAATAGGCTACCGCGGCTCGCTTGGCTTAACATTGCTATGAATTTGGAGCCACAAAAATCCAAACATACTCAATGTACTACATACAGGGAGAACGGAAATTAAACGCCACCCAAATGACAAAAAGAGATGACAAACATAGGTATTTGTGAGATAACTGAGAGAAGTGTTTATTCGCATTTTAACTATTTTGCTTTATCATCAGTTTTGCATGGTGGAGATTGGGAGTAATTTGGATGTACCTCAAGTTTTGAGTAACCAATATCCCACCACATACAGATTTCTATAGCAAAAAAGGCCAAACCAATGTAGCCAACCCAAAGTAATCGTGAGAAAACCCAAGGTAAGTTAAGGTGTATATATACATGCTTTTCAATAACAACATTAATAAACCCTAGAAAAGGTCTTTTTTCTACGAATGCACTAATCATATCTTCAAAATAATCGGAACAGATCTACATAGGGTTTCCTTTTACATATCTCAGATGGTGGAGAAATAAACCCTAGATAAATGTACAAAAAAAGAACAACGAGAACAAAGAATTAAGTATATACAACACTGATTCATAATTACCTCATCTTCAATCGTGCGAGAAATCCAGATATTACCGGGAACAACACCAAATCTGTAAAAAGGGGTAAAGTTCATGTTAGAAAACCCTAGAAAACAAAGGTAAACGATGCTAGGAATAGTAATTTGCCAACATTTCTCAAAAGTAAGTGAAAATGACTGGAATCGAAAGGAAGAACCAAAGAGATGATCACTTGGGGTTTATAGAAAGTAGAAAGTACCTTTGAGGAAGTGAGGTTTTGAGCGCGCTCGCTGTTTCTGAAACTTGGCTCTTCTGCAAGAGTTAAGTAGTTAACCAACTGACCAACGAAGCTCTGTTCTTGTCTCAAAGAAAGTAAACAGAAGAAGGTGTTTGGGCTTGGGCCAACGGCCTAATATAGTAAAATTTGAAATAATTACAAACCAGTATATTTTTTAAAATATGTTTTCAAATAAATCCATCTATTTTTTAGACATATCTTTGAGATATATATTTTGGGGTAAAAATACATCATTGCCCCTCTGTGTCGTATTTGATGAGCGGGAGGTGGATATTACGTTCAGTTACAGAGCATGACTTCTAATGGAAGCTCTTCACCAAGGCTGTCGTTCTTCAATTTCTCAGCCGCCACCATCTCCCTTTGCCCAAGCAGTCCAGCCAGCGTCCTTCATCTCCTCTTGGTTCAATTTCTGGCCCCAAGCAAACAAGCTCCACCTCCGCCTTCTGTCATAAATTCTGGCCCCCCTACCAGTTTGTCCCACCATTGTTGCCGGCTGATGGGTTAAGCTTTCGTCGTACGGATGGGAGACATACTCCCCAGTCCTCAACAAAATATTCAGTGAGCCGGCTGTCGGACACGAGCTGCAGTGCGTTGTCGGAGTCAAGGATGGCAAATTACCCCAATCTGTCGTCGACCATCATCTCAAAAGACGTAGCTCCATAAAATGTCAAAAGAGTTTTTGATTTTTTGGAGGTATCTGGAGTTTCTCACACCATTCCACTGGAATACGAGGCCAAGGATTCCTACTCCGATTTGATTCGGGCATATCTCAAACCTGGCCACATCCATCGTAGCCGTGTCACCTGCCCATGAACTTCCAGATCCATAGGTACTTGTTCATCCTTTTCAAGGATTTATCCAAATTGTTTTTCTCAAGTTGAATTATTTCAATGAACACTAGATTTTTTGTTTTAATTTTGAATCTGTAAAATAGATGTTAAGTGGAAACAGATCCACAAATCATATGTAATGTTAATCGTGAAATGTTTGCGATTTAATATGTAAGTGATTTCTCTTTGATTGTTAGCATCTGTAAGTGTTTTGGAAGGTAAGTCCTCTCGGTAGATGCTTATGAACTGAAGTTTGGAAAGCTAAGAAGTTTTTCTTGGAAGGCCAGCCCTTCTGTCCAAATTCCTAATTTTGTCTTTTCATTGTCAATTTTTTTTAATTTTATGATATCAACTGATCTTTTACTTTACCCCACGTCATCCCCACAACTATCCCTGTCTAACTTACCTAAATATATGATTAAAAAAGGCTTGAAAATTTTCCAGTTTACGGTAGTAGTGTTAGGCAGGCTGTGGTAATCGATCGCTTGATCAATGGCTATAATTCTTTTCAGATAACATATATCTTAGGTTTTTTCAGAACAAATGTCTCATTAGACTTTGTCATTTAGTTGGTTTTTATGTTACTTCCATCTGACAGATGTGTAATTTAGACAAGAATGAAAATGCAGATCTTGCATAATTATTGAACCAAAATCATTATTTTACAACTTCTCTTTATTAAATTCTCTTAACTATTTCAGCCTCTGTTTTTTTGGTTCTCTAACTTTTTGCAGAGGGGTCATGGCTAATAGATAAGTATGCAGTGATTACAACATTTTCAGTTTCTGATTCAAGAGAACTATCCTGTTGTACTTTGTTGCCTCTTTAACTTGTGTGCACTATGTTCCCAAATGTGGCCAAATGAGGTAGATAAAGACTTTAACAGAAGCTTTATCCCTGCATCAAACATATGGCTTATATTCCTAAATGTGCCCCTGTAAGGCTGTAATTATCCCAAAGCTTTGGCCAAGCTGTAAATCTCACTCCAGCTAAACGAAGAAATGTAACAACTTGGTGGTTTAATCTTGAAAAATTCTTTTATACATTTGGGCAATGTCCCCAAATATGTCTCTCTAACTTACCCAAGCATTTACCAACTTGGTGGTTTAATCTTGGCATCAGAATTTTTTGAATTTTTTTGGCTTGAATAAATTTTCAAAACAGCTGTGATGCCAAGCCTTGACATCATAATTTTTTGAATTTTTTTTGCTTGAATAAACTGTCAAACAACGATCCAAGTCATCATTTTTGGATTTTTTTGGCTTGAATAAATTTTCAAAACAGTCATGATGCCAAGCCTTAGCATCAGAATTTTTTGAATTTTTTTGGCTTGAATAAACTGTCAAAACAGCCATGATGCCAAGCATTGACATCATAATTTTTGAATTTTTTATTGAATAAACTGTCAAAAACTTGAACGATGCCAAGCCTTGACATCATAGATTTTTGAATTTTTTTGGCTTGAATAAATTTTCAAAATAGCCCTGATACCAAGCCTTGCCATCAGAATTTTTTGAATTTTTTGTTATGAAAATTTGTAAAAACAATCCTGATGCCAAGACTTGGCATCATGATTTTTGTTTTTTTAGGCCGGATGACTTTTGTCTTCATTAATGACATTTTTGTCATTTGACAACCAATTTATAGTTATATGAAATGTCCAAAAAATTGATGGTCTTAGATGAAGACATGTTTCTAAAATTATAACTACTTTAAATTTGCCCTAAATTCTAGAATGAAATTCGGGTCGATCCACTTTCAAAAGTTTTCAATCGCTCTATATTTCATCTTTTTTTTTTTTGGTAAAATTTTGATCGATCCATTTTTCAAACTTTTTAACCCCAAAAGTTCACAATTCTTTTTTTCAATCGCTAAAGACCACTTTTCGAAATATTGTTTTGAAAATGTCATTGTCTCATTTAACAACAACACACGTTGGATTCGAAAAACATCATTGTTGTGTAATAAAATGGGAACGAAGGCGAAGGAAGAAGAATAAGAAATTAAGAAGGTTTATGACGGAGGAGAAGGAAGAAGAAAACTGAGGACATGGTCTGTTTCATTATGATTTTGAACCACGGTGCAATTAGACTAGGAAGTTAAACTATTTTGAACCACGGTGCAAAAATATCATATTAAATTGATGAATCGCGGTGCAAATGGACTAGAGAATTAAACTATTGAACCGTGGTGCAAAAATAATACAATAAAATTGATGAATTGCGGTACAAATATTGATGAATCATGGTACACTTAGACTACACAATTAAACTATTGAACCGCGATGCAAAAATTAATGCAATAAAATTGATTAATCGTGGTATAAACATTGATGAATCATGGTACAATTTGACTACATAATTAAACTATTGAACAACGATGCAAAAATTAATGAATAAAATTGATGAACAACGGTGCAATTAAACTAGGCGGTTAAACTATTGAACCGTGGTGCAAAATTAATACAATAAAATTGATGAATCGCAGTGCAATTAAACTATTGAACTGTGGTGCAAAAAATAATGCAATAAAATTGATGAACCGTGGTGAAAAATAATGACTTTCGTAGCGCGCCTACGGTTCATTTAGGGTATCGTAATCATTTTGTCACCAAAAGTGACTTTTTACAGTTGAAAAAAAGGAGGTACTTTAGCGATTAGAAACTTCAAAAGTGGACCGTCCGTAATTATTTTTTTTTTTTTTTCAGTCGGATCACTTTTGGGATAAAAAGACTACGATACCCTTAATGAGTCCGAGGAGCGCTACGGATCACTCACGCACTGCGCTGCATCAAATTTTGCATCACGATGCATCAATTTAAAAGTATCAATTTTTGCACCGCGATTCATCGATTTAAATCCTTAATCTAAATTTTGTACCACGATGCATCAATTTAAATCTCTCATCCAATTTTGTATCGCGATGCATCACATTTTTACACGACGATGCAAAATCATTATGAACCAAACCTTTATGTTTTCTGTCTTCTTCTTCTTTCTCTTCGTCGTAAGCTTTTTTCTTCTTCTTCCTCCACCTCTTCCACCTTAGTCCATACTTAAAAAATCCTCAAATCCAGCACCGATCCATTACAGTTTCGTACTTAATGAATCGAATGTTGCCGATCCCCCACAAAGGGGCACTTCCCCCTCGACCCCTGCAACCTAATCTGGCAGATCGATCTCCGTTTTGTTGCGTAACAATTGTAATTTTTGAACTCCAAAATATTGGTTGGAGATGTGGAAGAAGATAATTTGTGTATTTTAGGAACAATATTTCGAAAAATAAACTTTAAGCAATTGAAAAAAAAATAAATTATAGCGAAAAAATGTTTGAAAAAATATATCGGCCAACAAATTCTCCTAAATTCTAACAACAAAAATAGAGAGAAAAACCAAACTATCTCGAGTTTTCAAAACATATTCCTAAAAAAATTGACCACACCATAAACGCTCATAGACAGTGTTCTAAAACTCCCCGTCTAATTTTGTCTAGGCCCCGCCTAGGCGCTAGGCTCCTCTCTACCGCCACGACTTTCTTAGTCGCCGCCTAATCGACCATGTCGGCGCCGACGTTGCCGGTCTGCCAGATAGATATAGAAGAAAGAAGAAGAAAAAAGATGAAAAAGAAGGGGGCTGTCTCGAGATTCATAATTTAGAATGAGAAAGGATTATGGAAGATATGTTAGACTGTGGGTTGTAGGAGCAATAAGTAGGTGGAGTAATATTTTTTTGTTTTTAGTTCTAAACTTAGCTAGTTTATTGCTTTGAGGTTGTTGAGAATTGAGATTAAAGATAGGTTTGTATATTTTTGTTCATTTTATAAATATAAACAAGTGTTTGATAAAATGACAAATATAAAAAAATTAAATTTGTAGTCAATGTATTTGATTTTTGATGTAAATTATCAAAAAACGGTAATTATGCCTTAATTCTAGGCTCCGATTACGTCCCGACTAGTCCCCTAGGCGCTAAGCGCTAGTGCGCCGCCTAACGATTTTTAGAACCTTGCTTAATCACTACTTGAAATTTTACTCTGATCCAAATATCTTCCATTAAAAATATTTACTGACCGAGGACACATCAATAGATACTCCTTCGATTCATGAAAAAAGTATGTTATTCTATTTTCAGATGTTTCAATTATCAAGTTTATAAAAAAAATTATGGATCGGTCAATTTTTTAAAGTTTTTAATCGCTACAGTCTCGTTTTTCTTTTTAAACTGGAAAAGTACATTTTTGAAGTAAAAAAGACTATGATGTCTTTAATAAGCATAAGACGTGCTATAGAAATGAATCGCGGTACATTAACTATTGAACCACGATTTATCAATTTTATTACATTAATTTTTATAATACTGTTTAATAGTTTAATTGTCTAGTCTAATTGCACCGTGATTCATCAATTTTATTACATTAATTTTTGTACCGCGGTTTAATAGTTTAATTGTCTAGTCCTATTGCACCACGATTCATCAATTTTATGACATTAATTTTTGCACAACAGTTCAATAGTTTAATTGTCTAGTCTAGTTACACCACAGTACCAACTTTTATGTACCGCGATAAATTAATTTTGAACCACGATACATATACATAATCTAAGTTGAACTGTTGTATCAACTTTTATGTACCACGATTAATTAATTTTTGAACCATGATACATAAAATATTATCTAATCCAATGTGCATCGCGATAAAAATCATAAAGAACCAAACCACGTCCTCCACCTGCTTCTTCCATCTCCTTCGTTGTAAGCCTTCTTTTTCCTCATTCTTCTCCTCCTTCGTCCCAACTGAAAAATCATTCAACCCAACACAGAACCATTATAATTTTGTATTTCATGAATCAAAAAAACCTTTTACCTTTCGGGGGACCCCGAAACCTTCATGAAGGAGCGCTGCCCCTTCGACCTAACCGGGCAACTCGATCTCTATTTCGTTGTCCAATAATGATGATTTTCGAATCCAAAATATATTGCCGGAGCTGTTGAATGATATGGTGACATTTTTAGAAAAATATTTCGAAAAGTAGTTTTTTGCGGTTGAAAAAAAGAACAAGATACTGAAGGGGTTAGAAACTTTAAAAAAGAGGTCGATCAAAATTTTACCCTAAGTTTATTTCAAAAATTATGTTTACGATCTTTACAAAATTTTCATCAACCCTTTACATATGCTATTTATAAACATCTTGGTCATGCTCAAACAATTTTGTAATTATAAACATCTTGAATTTTTTATTAATAAAATATTAGTTTCACTATTTTATTGGTCAATATGTTGTATTTAATTCAAAATAATAATAATAATAAAAATGACAATGTTAGGGTCGCTCTCATTTTACACCAAAATATGAGTACTCTATGATGTGACATACTCTCATTGGTTGAACATTTTATGGTCCCAACACTCCAATCAATGAGAGTGTGCCACATTACAAAGTACCTATATTTTGGTGTAAAATGAAAGTGGCCCAAACATTACCCTAATAAAAAAGCTTCCATTTTTTCCTTAAGACAAC
Organism: Codonopsis lanceolata; assembly: GCA_013146195.2. NCBI lineage: Eukaryota > Viridiplantae > Streptophyta > Magnoliopsida > Asterales > Campanulaceae > Codonopsis > Codonopsis lanceolata. The sequence continues at coordinate 52,904,975 of CM028382.1, read as the reverse complement.
ATTTTAAAAAAAAATCTCCAGTAAGACAGTTTTTCGGATCTTAATTTATAAGACAAAGCTCAACTCTCACAACTCAACCCAATAACACACTATGGGTCAGTTAAAGAAAATCATCTTACAAAAATAATATTAGGAAGAATGTTTTATAAGTTTTTGCGTTTTAAAGGAAACTTCAAATCTTTTGCTATAGTCTATTTCTATGGCATAAAATAAGTAATTCACATAAGGAAGCTGCAACAAATGAAGTTCATAAAGAATTACAAATCTGAAGAGTTTCTATATCTGGGAAAACGAAGAAGATTGGAGTCTAAAACAATCAGAAGCTCCATTATTCTAACTAGTTGCTTGCCAGAATTTCTTCTACATAAGTATGAATTAGAATGGCATATAGCTGACAGAATGTGGTTTTTTGATTTGTGCGGCCTATAACATACAGTCTGTCCTCGCGGGCAGCCTCCTGAAGAAATTTGCAGGCAGAGATGGTAGCTTTTGCCGAAACCTAGGATGTCTCAACACGTAAAATCCAGACAGTAGCATCACAACTTGGAATGGCGTAACGTACAGAACCATAGCAGCGATTAGACAGAATGTCACAAACAACGCTGATGCTCTCGGGTCCCTCCAACTCAACAACGACTGTAGTCTCTCCCCTTGTGTTGCTAAATCCCCAGCCACAGTCTGCAGCCTCCCGGCAATACTTCTGAGCCTGTCGTATCTCATTCTCACCATATCCGAACTTTTGGTAGTTGGAAAAGTATCAAACTCTTCGTCCAGCTCATCCGAATTAACTGCATCAGCGTGTGATAGTCGAATATCCATGTGAGGAGGGTGCCTTGGTTTCCATCTGTATCGCCAAATCCCAATAAAGAACAGGTATAGGAATAAAGTGGGCAGGATCAGCTCGGGAAAGATGGCTAGTATGACAAAGAGTATGTGAATTAAAATGGTTGTCAAAGGGTTTTTCCAATGGCATATCTGATCAAACCATTTTATCACAGCAATGAGACTGCTTGTGACGTTCACGATTCTGAAGAAATTAGCTTTGCTCCTTCGCACACTCCAGATATGTGAGCCCACATCGAGCATAAACTCGACTACCTCTTTCTTCAATGGTGGCTCTGCACGTGCCAGCCTCATCGTGATTATCTGAGTAGCTTGGTGCCTCAGCATATCAGTTTGGTTCATGGACAAAGGATGAACGTAGTGCATTTTAGGCAGAATCGGCTGTGTGTATTTGTGCAACATATTGACATAAGACGTGCACGAAAACCTGACTGCTAACTGAACTTCTCCCATTTTCTTTACCCCTGATGGTTGCAAGACGATAAGAGGGTAAGAATGTGTGTAAACACGTTCCGTTTCAAGGGTAGAAAGACGGATCCTTACCTTCCCGATTCTTGAATCTTTCCCCCCACCAAGTAAATGGCCATTGTCAAACACCGCAATTGTGATCATAGTACACGGATCAAAAACTTCCCATGTGTACTGCTCATTCCACTTTGGGGAGAAGCTATCAATGATCGTTCTTGTTCGAACCCATTTTGGTCCGTACTTAGCCACACAATAGGCATCAGTGGTTGCTCGGCTGTCTCTTGTCTTCATTGGTGACAACCCTGCTGCGCTAATAATTCCCAGTTCCAAAAGCCCAATGTGCGACTTCCACAACAGTTTTGAAGTAGGCCTAAGATCACTACTGTAGTGTGTCGATTCATCCAAGACATGATACCCGCCATCCAAACTGATCCGTAAATGCATTTTACTGGCGAATTTGATCTCTTTCTTTTCTCCCTCAACAAGTGAATGTTTTTCAAGATTATGCCACCTAGAAGGCACAGCCTTGTTGTCCAACCTCCTGTGGATGCTCTGCAATGGAAGCACACACTTCCCCAAGATCTCATCTTTGTTAGCCCTATCTTCTGCAGTTATAACCAATGGCTCCTCAAATGGTTCGGCGACTACAAATATTAAGTCCTCGTTCCAAATTGGGTTAACGCTCTTCACCTGAGAAACTCTAGTTCTTAACACCTGATTTCCAAGAATAACTTTCACACAAGCTTCAAGGGGCTTATTCTTATCGCTAGGAATCAAATCTTGACATTCAATGACGTTCACCCTAACGTACCATAGCTTAGGGGATAGATACACCTTCCCTCGGATATTTGCATATCCCTCTTTCCCTATCAATGCTGCATCAGAGTGCCAAGCATCAGGAAAGGCCTCATCAGCCTGAGTTCCTTTCCAAACAGCAAGCATGATCTCTCCATGTCTTATCTTATCCCCTCTCTTGTCTTCCAGCCTGTACCATTGAGGTGCCAACGGACTATCAGGTGGGACTCGTCTCGGGACTTCGATGAGATCAAACATAATCCTCCCAATGAAGTCATCAAGAACAAGGTCCTTATCTTTCACTACAACTTCAAGGAACGAGGCTTGGACTCGATCCTGGGAGAAGGCGAAAACATGATCCCACACGGGGTTGGATTTCTTGTCAAAGTGACGCGTAACTCCCTTGTAGTTTCCTAGCCTCACTTCAACATACGGATCACAACTCCCCGTGACATCTTTTGCTGGTAAGTCCTTGGCTTTGACGACACGGACATAGAGGTAGTGCATCTGTTCAACGAGATCATATGTGCAGGTGAGTTTGTCACCTCCGGTGACACCTGCTCCCGCGATTTTGGGAGAGGTCTCCTTGAGAGAAAATTCATCAGGTGGTGGACGCTGCATTTTTTCTCGTCTGAACTAACCTTACTATGAGAAAATTAGATGATTTCCCGCTGACAACCACCACTAAAGAAAACCCTTCATAACCTTAAATGCAGACCAGACAGCGTAATTTCTCCGCATCAATCAAAAATCTTTTCACCAGGGGAGAAAAGAAGGGACTAGCTAGTTTAAGGGATCTGCAAAACACTTGAGCCGAAATCAACATAATTGGAATTAGCAAAATGAAGTCAAAGTCATGAGTTTTGAACTCAAAGCAACAAAATATGGAAGGAAAACACAGATTTAAGGATAAAAACTGTGTATTGCAGTTATATATAAGTTGGCTATCAAATTATATTGCACTAATCTAAAAGGTTTGGATTGTTTCATTTTCACATGAATTTAGAACTTATTGGTTCAACTACTTTCTCAATCTCACCCATATTATAATATAACTAAAGCTTGAGCTTTAATAAACTAAATCCTGTATATCAAAGAAGGAAACACAATCTTAGAAGTTCTTACAAACAGCTTATTGACAGTGGAAGCTTCGAAACCGAAAGCACGAAAAATCTGCAAAATTCAAGAGAAAAAAAAAACATCATTTAGTCCCATGAAAGAAATACTCCCCCCAATTTTTCTTTGGGCAGAAACTTTTCTCTGTTTGGTTGCTGAGAAAACAGGGGATAAGAAAAATGCTTCTTTTTAACTCCCTGATCAAGTACAGAACTAAAATTTAAAGCATGTTTCAGTTGTTTTTGTTCCAAATAGTAACAAATTCAACCCAACTAACCAAAGTATGGTGATTGCTTTAATTCTTTAGTTTCCTTTAATGCAATTTTCTCAACAACCAAAAAGAAAAACTAAGAATTCAAGTGAAAGAGAACTTAGTACAAAGAAGTTAAAGATCTAAAGATAGAAAATTCTTTCAAATTTAAGCAGCCATAAATAATGCAAGGTCAAAGCATTGTCTCACACACACACACACACACACAAGAACTGAGGACTTGCCCATTTGAGAGAATGCTGAAGTCTTGAAGACAAGAACTGGAGTGTGACTGCTGAAGTTATTAACATGGGAAATAGATGAAGGCTACTTGTTTTTTTTTATGGGAAAAAAGGATGGAATTAAGAACAAGTGGGAGGGGTAAAAGAGGAACAAGAAAGTGTTAGAAACAGTCTTTGGGTATGTGTGGTGTGAGTTAAGGAGTCTCTTTTTACAATCACACACCACTGATTTTGAGTTATGCAATCATATTTGGTTGGACTGATTCTTTATATGCTGCTGTAACAAAAACAACCAACTCAGGTTGGTTCTTTATTTGAGCTCACAAGTGACAAGTTGGATTTATATTACTTTTTTATTTTTTATTTTATGAGATGGAAGTAATTGTATAGAACATATTAGGGTTTTGGGATTCTCTTTTTGACACAAACAACATAATCTCTCTCCCTCTAAATTTTGTATGCTACTCTAATTTCTTCCTGAGATTCAATCTTACAACCATATAAAACTAGAGTGAGTCTTAATCATACTAGGCTAACCATTTATAACAAGATTGATTTTTTATTAATCATGCAAGTAGTTTACGGGCACGCGCTTAGAGCCTATGGGTTCTTCTCACAACTTGGGAGCTTACGGTTTCATGTTTTATTTCACTCTCCAATGGGGTTCTTTTCATCATTGCCTCATAGTATCTACATTGCTATTAGTTATCCATAAATATTTAGTCTTGCAAGGTGTTCCGTGCTAATTCACACGGGATTTCACGTGCATCAATACATGTTATTTGAATCTGTCATAAAATGAGTGTCCATCTTTGTTCATAATCATGAATAAATATGGACCCTCATTTTAGAGTGGAGTAAGTAAAAGAGATAAGAACATGTTTCATATTAGTTTGAAACCTAAAATTACATGAAGATCCCAATTTAACACATAAAAAAAGGTGGATTAGTGTGCTTTCTTTTTTTGGAAAAAAGTTTCTATACTAGGTTTGCTTATACAAATTATGATTGTAATCATCCACATATCAACATGTGTGTTATTTTTGTTCAATAAACAATGACTATGACACAAGTTCACTATGAATGACTTCATGTATGATATATATAAAAAATCATGTAAATTTGGTTCATCAATTCATAAACTTCAATTCTTAAATACTCCTTTCGTTCCGTGCAAAGAGTCCACTATTCCATTTTGAGATGTTTCACTCTAATAGTCCACTTTTAAAAATTAAGACATATAAATATCATTTTATTATTAATAAACTACTAAAAATATTATTTTCTTAAAAATTTGAATTTCAAACAAGGACTCTTTATCACAGAACGGATGGAGTAATCATTTTAAAATTAATTAATTAAATATATTTATAATTAAAACACAACAACTCTAGTCCCCCTTTCCTAAAAAAGAGTCAATCTTTTCTTTTTAGACCATTCCACAAAAAAGTATACACTTTTTAACTTTTCATTTTTGAATGTTATCTTTATCGTTTCACACTTAATTTGATCTCCCTTTTAATTAATGGACTTTAATGTTACATGAGTATCCTTGTAAAATACATAATATCCTAATATCTATAAAATAATAAATTTTTTTTAAAACTTTGTATCAAATTAAACAAAATAGTACCTTTTAAACAAAACCTAAGATGAGCCTCAGTTTCTCACAATTCAACCGATTAATATACGATGATTTTGATCAAGATAATCTATCTTACATAAAATACTCGTAAGATCGTCTCCTTTAAGTTTTTGCCTATCTGATACCTTAGTTAAACAGGAAATGACAACTGGCGCATTAGAAAAGGAGATTCATTTTACAACTCCTCCCAACTAAAGAGCAGAGATCAAGGCTATTCCCTAATGAATTTGAGGCATAAATCAATGATGAGCTTGACCCATGCCCATCAAACAAGGGAAGCGGGTATTTAGGCCTATTTTTGGCTGACCTGGGCTGAACCCTTACCATAATTTTAGTTCTGGGTCTTGTCCTTTCAACTTGAACAAGTAAGACCTTAAGGTTTACAAATGATTTCATTTTGGACCTTCCTTGGTGACATGCCCTTACTTGAAGATGTTGGAAAACACAAAGTGGCAATTCGGATTCGATTGAAAGCGGGACAAGACCACATGAGAGATTAGTGTCTGAAGTTTGCATTAGTTGGGGCAAGCTTCTAAACTATGTGGGCAAAATGGGAAGATTTGCATTTTGTGCTAAATCTTTGTTTTCTTACAAGTTGAAGGTGGTACTTTGACACTTTTTAGAAACTTGGGGGAGGGAAATACCACCCATCCCTTTCCTTCTTATCATTTTCCAACCATAAAGCTAAGCTTGTGGAGTTAATATTAAATTAAACTATTCCTTTAAGAAGATTATCAAAGAATCAAGAAATTTGATTCACTCATCGCCACTTAACCAAACTAGGTAGAAAAAGCTTTACCGCATCCTATCGAACTCGAACTTTAGTCTTGGACCTTCACCAAACTAGGTAGAAAGAGCTTTATCATGCATCTTACCGAACTCAAACATTAATCTTAGAGCCTTCGAATCTAAGAATACTGAAAAAACACTAGCTTTATTAGCTTATAACCAAAATAGTCGTGTTAAGAGGGACCTCCTTCTCCTTCTCCTTCATATGGAATTCTCTTCCAGGAAATCACAGAATGCAGCATTTGGGCCCCAAGCGAGTGACACACACACACACACGAGGACCTAAAGGCAAATGAAGGGGGCTCAAGCCCATGTGAATTTTGCAACAAAAAAAAAAAAAGAAAAAATTGTCGGTCAGTTCTCTTTTTAAAGTTTTCAACCATTTCACAACTCTATAAATTTTCTATTTTTAAAGTTTTCAACCATTTTACAACTCTATAAATTTTCGCAACGAAAAAAAACACTTCATGGATCGTGCGATCATTGGCGGACCCATGTTATAGGGCTTGGGGGCAATTGCCCCCACTTTGGATTTTTGAAAACAACATATTTATTAATAATCTCTCAAATCTCACCGGTTGCCCCCACTTCATTTCTCTCTTCCAAATAATTTGAAATAACCTTAATTTTGAAATAGTCATAAATCCTAATTTAGTAATTTTGAGAATTTGAATTAAGTATTTTATTTTTGTAATTGTTGTGAATTTGTGATAGAGGATAATATTGTTTTATTTCCTAAATTTGTATCATGTATGTCACTGTAAGTATGTGGTTTTGTACTTTTGTGTTCAACATATTCTTGGTAGGAAATCTCTATTTATTTAATATGTAATTAGGGTATTTTAATTTGTGGTTGAAGTAGTTGATTTAAATTTTTTTATTTGTATAGATTTCCAAATTGTGGTTGATTTTGAAAAAAATTGGTTTTAGTGATTATGAAGAGATTTTTTAAATGGAAACTATCAGAGGAAATTTGTGCCCTCAGTTGAGAAAATGTCTGCGTCCGCCACTGATCACGATGTATCAATTGTACATTGTGATGCATGAAAGTATCTTATTTTGTTCACCGTGATGTATAATTGTGTGCATCGCGATGTATAACTTGCCTTTTTTTGCTACAAAAAAAAATAGGGGTAAGCGATTAAAAATATTTAGAAGGAACTGGCCCGAATTTCTCCAAAAAAATTATATATATATATATGCTAAACGTCAATATTAATCTTAAGCTCTTTTATAATGTAATATGTAATGGGTAAGTTCATTAAGTCACCGATTATATGTAACTTTTATTTTCGATTAATGAAGTTATTTTACATGATTTTTTACTTTTTAGAATATTCTTTAAATACCTAACCCACGTGATAACAAAATCTTGGATCCACCTATATATATATATATATATATATATATATATATATATATATATATATATATATATATATATATATATATATATATATATATATATATATATATATATAACATAGACATGATATAAATTGCAAATATGCAACTTGATTGATTAGGTGGGTGGAACTGTCTATTAACTCGTCTACTTCTCCCTACGAAAATGACTTAAATTATAAAAATTAAAGAAGTTATTAAATACAGTATGTTGTGTGTATATATATATATATATATATATATATATACACACACACAATCATAGATTGGCGACCAAAGTACTATGAACAATCTATTACTCAAGAAAGTTAAAATATTTGGGTTAATGTTACACGTATGTAATTATTTCAGTTAACTTATTGGTGGCAGAAAAATAATGATTTATTAGACACATTTTCAAGTAAAATTATATCGGTGACTCGTTGCTCTCCCAAAAAAAAAAAAAAAAAAAGAAAAAAAAAAAGTAGGTTTCATGTTAGACCGTATTATAAATCTTAATTTGTACGACGGAGCTCTACTTTCTCAAAGCAAAACCGATCAATACACAATGAATCGAATAAAAATAATCCGTTTTTACAAAGAAAAATATCCGTAAAACCGTCTTACTCATTAACTTGATTAGAACAGAAACCATGAGGAAAACCCCAGACGTCACTTATGAGTTATGAGAGACATTCCATAATGATGAAGGAGAGAGAACTTGGGATGATTAGTATATCTAAAGTATGGTATGTCACTTCTTAAAGTTATTCCCTATGGATTTTTATATGTCAACTTTCTTTAACCAAGCTTCATTTAATATGCTATATATGATTGTTAGCTAGATTGACATTAAGATCTAGAGAAAACCTACTAGATACTTGAAAGGTATTCTTTTTGCCTTTTTTTTTTTTTTTTATTAGGGGTGCTTCAACCGAGTTTGGGGCGATACACATGGATTGACCGGCGTTAGAGCCTCGAGCCCTAGCTTAGCTTAATTTTGTTGCATTCAAGGTTGTACATGCTCAGGCAAGGGTGGTTCTTTCTTTTTTGTGTATGCTCTTTGAATATCCGTTAATGATTGTGTAGTCTGTAGGTACGATAATATAAAAGTTGTAGTTGGGTAGGTAAAAGGTAAAACTCGAATTTGAGGTGAAAATAGTTTGCATTTTTATTTATTTGTCAAGACTCAAGATGCAAATATGCAATTCAAGTGGTCCATGTTGATAAAATTGATGGATTTTGATGAATTGGAGCTTTCAATGGGTCCAAAACCAACTACTAGACTCAATCAATGGCGTGTGTTGTTTTCATAATATTAATAATCAACAATGGCCTCCAAGCTTTCTAGTTTCTTCAGAACATGCAAACCCTTCCCATGTCCCAATCCAAGTTTTCAAAGAACAGTTGAGAATTTTATGAGCAAAATTTGATGTTAGGTATGGTTGGTTGGCTTCCTTGTGAAGTAGCTTGTCTTCCTCCTATCTACCATTGATTTAAACTAAAGTTACGTTTGTTTCACGGAAAATACTTTCAAAAAACGTTTTCTTCATTTTCGGTGATTTGGTAACCTTAGGAAAATGCAGTCAACGTAAAGGTTTTGAAGTCGGCGGAAAATGAAAACTTACTTATTCATTTTCCGTAAGTCATTTTTCAAATGTTCGGGCACCCTCCACCCCCTTTCACAATTATACATATTTACTTACACACACAATATTTCACTCAACAAATAAATTATTTATAAATATAAATGAAGTTTGTGCATACTATTTATAAATTATAATTTTAATAAATGCTTAATACGTTCTAAAATTAGTGTCACATATATTATTTAGGGACATCCTAACCATTGTTAATTTTCTATTTTAAAACGTTTATTTCATATCAATTATCAAAAAAATTATTTGTAATTGCGAGATTGAAAAAAGATAGACATTGATTAGACATAACTAATGATAAATTGAGGGTTACTAAATAAAAATTACTTAAAGTTCAACACTATTTTATATTCAATATGTGCATTAATATTAGAATATATATTTTTTGTATTTATTCATATATAGTTTTCGTAACATTTTCTAGGGACATCGTAAACATTGTCTATTTTCTATTTTAAAACATTTTTTTCATATCAATTATAAAAAAAAAAATTGTAATTGTGAGATTAAAAAAAGATGGACCTTATTTAAAAAAAGATGATCCTTATTGATTTTCTAGGGACATCCTAAACATTGTCTATTTTCTATTTTTATTTTTGCATTTATTCATGTATTGTTTTCTGTAACATTTTTCATGTGTTTGCCAAACACCCGTAAATGTTTTCTGACACATTTTCAAAAAAATTATCAAACACCTGAAATGAAATCTATTGATTTTCCGGAAATAATTTTCCGTGAAACAAACGGAGCCTAACTTTTCTTTCCTTTTCCATCAAAAATCTAAACCCCTAGAAGTTTGCTTTACTCATTTTTAAAAACCTTAACTGGATAATATAGGGCTGGTAAAAGTCCCGATTTTCCTGATTGGACATAATCTCGATCCCGAACTTTGTCGAGATTTTTCCCGTCCTGACTTATTTCGGGACGGGATTTGGGAAATATATCAATCCCGTCGGGATTCTCCACCCGTCCCAACTAATTGTTTTTATTTTTTAAAAATATTTTGAGTGTGTACTGTTGTCAAGCCAAGAGATTATCTTTCAAACAATGTTTATTTTGTGTTTGCTAAAATTACTTAATGATATTTGTTAAATTTATTTTCACAATGTTGTTGGTGTTTTTTTTTTTTTTTTTTTTTTTCTATCAAGTTTTTGCACTTAATGCAACTCTTCTCATGCGAATGAGGGGTGCATTTTGTTCATAATACAAATTCATCAATATCGACTATTAAGTAAATATTCAAGTATATTTATAAATATATAGTCTGAAATCTTAATCATGATGAAGATATTTTAAAAATATTTTAGTATCAGAGATATTGTTCATAAATATTATAATCGGATTACGGATTTTAATCTCTCAAACTGTCGGAATTCTCGACACTTACCGGAAATGAGATCGAGAAGGAAATTGAAATCCCGAATTCTATCAGGACAAAATCGGGATAAGGCTAATCGGGACGGATTCCATCCCGATTCCACCCCTAGAAAATACTATGGTACATTTCATCTGAATAAATCAGACGCCTCAACTACCCATATCGCTGCAATAAAGACTTTTCCTTTCATGTTTCAAAATTGAAATAGAGAACTACCAATCGGGAGGTGTCTCGTCTACCCCGTCGCGAAGAATGTGACTCGTATTTTTAGGGGGGGACGATGATACAAAACTGTGCTTCTATGATGTGTCCATCTCAAAAAAAATATGGACGGGTTTCATCCCCTGCAGTTCATATATCATTGAAGCTGATTCGAATCTCTGTTACAAAAGGTTTCAATGTCCCCTAACAAATGCTATTATGTCTGTGTTGATGTATAAAATTCATGTAACATTTATTTGAATAGATGTTTGAACAATGTTGAGGACCACCAAGATGAAAACTTAAAATTTCTTCACTTGGACAAGAGCACCTTGCCTCGTTCCAGATTCGAGCATAGCCTCGAGTACAGCAATATCTCTGGCACCTTCAACAAATGAGGAACGGGGTTCTGCTTCCCAGTTACTAACCTTCTACACAAGTCAAAAAAATATTCAAGTTTTTCGGTAACTTTCAAGCTTTAAGGGGTTAAGAAAAAGCAGATTCTTGGAATTCTAAGATGTTTTCGTTACATCTGACTTTTTAAACTACACGAGATAAACTAGGAAGCAAGGTAGATCAGAAGACAAATTACTGAAAAGGGAGTCGTTAACCGATATAGAGATATTTAAGGTGGCTGGATAAAGCCATATGAATGCCTCTTTTGGAGCTTAAATCAACCTCTTGGATAGGAAACCTAATTAGTTGGTATAGTTTGTAGTATCTTACAAGCAAAAAGGGCACGAAAAAAGAAAACACATATGAATTACTCCGTATTTAACATATTATACTACCTGAATGGTAGCCTGTGAAATGTCACTCAAAAAGGTTTTCAACTCTTCGGTCACCCCTGAAAATGGGTAGAAGGAGGTCTTGGTTTCCCCGGCAGCAGTATACAGTGAAATCTGTTAATAGCAATTGAGGAAGTCAGGAAAGGAAGTGTTAGAAGTAAGATGTACCTAGACATTGAGTTTATAAATAATTCACAAAAATCCATTTGGAGAAATCTACAAGAGAATGAAGACAGTGAAATCTGTTAATAGCAATTGAGGAAGTCAGGAAAGGAAGTGTTAGAAGTAAGATGTACCTAGACATTGAGTTTATAAATAATTCACAAAAATCCATTTGGAGAAATCTACAAGAGAATGAAGAGACAACTTCCACATTACCAAGTAACCATGTTTTCCGTCTTTGTTTCCACGTTCAACTTGCAGTGTTCCCTTCAAACCAGAAACTCGCCAGATAATCTGCAGTCACTAGGGCAGCATTAGTATGCTAAGATTTGATGCGTAAGTGGAGAAGTTTAATGGCAAAATATAACTTGAATACGTGCCTTTGGCGATCTAGAGGATACCAGCATTACAAACACTCCAGAGCACCCATTCTCCAGTCGACTAAAGAACGAGTGAGTGACGAGTCTTAGCTTCAAACCTTTTAGTGGAAAAACAGAAAATAAATGAAATGAAATTGCTGCAAATTAAATTATACGTTTCACTTACAATAAAGAGGAGATGCTATCAGGCGGGGGCAAAGTCGTATCCACATGAGAGGTCATAGCTGAAACTGAAGCTACCTCACTCCCAACAATCTGTTTAGCGGGAGAGGAAATTGTGTCGGCACTAACAAACCAAACTATATTGAAAAGAGTAGTTCTCTCTTTAATTAGATGGAATTCGACTTGATTATGTGCCCTAGCAGACTGGATTTTCTTGTATATATACATCCACGTTATAGCATAGCAAGTGCACATTGCACAATAAAACCAACAAAGGTGGGTTCAATTACTTCCTTAGAAAATTGGCACTCATTTTTGGCACTCTTTTTTTTTTGAAAAAAGACAGTCATTTCTGGATGAAGGGAGTGTTACTTTAGTGCATTTCAAATGAAATATAGAGAAACAAATATACGATGATAAAATGTTAGACTTGTCAAGTGCAACTTTTTTAGTTTATATATATATATAGGGTCTGTTTGATTTAACTTATTGATATGTGCTGATGACTAATAACAGCTGGCGATGTTTGATTTAACTTTTTTTAAAAGTGCTGATTAGCTTTTATAAGTTAGTATGTGTGTGTTTTATTAATAAGTTGAAATAGTGTTGAAATCAAATATAAATATAAAGACTAAAATAGCATCATCACAAAATGTGATTTACATGATTATTATTATTATTATTATTAATACAAATTTTATCACTACTACTAACTATTACTATTATTATTATCATTAGGCTTAAATCACAATTTGGTCACCCTACTTTCCCACTTTTTGCAATATGGTGACTCTACAATTTTTTTTTCAATTTAATCATTATACTTGGCAACATGTAACACGTTCATCACTCCATCCAATTTTTTGGATGGAAAACTTAAAACAATTGTAGAAACCCGAAAATACCCTTGGGCTTAAATCACAATTTGGTCACCCTACTTTCCTACGTTTTGCAATAAGGTGACTCTAACTGGAAAATTACATATTCATCTTTATTTGGGTCAACAATGTTCATCGATGATATTCAAAATGGAGAACCAACATTACAGTCATCCAAGAAATTGATCTAAGAGATGTACATTCATATTTGATCTGTCTTTATTAGTAATTTCGCTAAGCAAGCATGGTCTGCCATCTAAATCTTCTGCTTTAAAACCTGGCGCAACTATACCTTTTGACTCTCCATCCTTGCTTCCATAAGCTTTGATTTCAAACTATGCTTCTGCATTCCACCACGAGGCCATTCAATGCACCCTTTCATCCCACGAGTTATGTGTGGATTGCCCGAGTTAGGTGAGCTCCAGTGTTCCATTAAATCTAGCGGGCTATGCCCGTCTTTGCCGGAGCCTCGGTATGGGGAATTCACAGCACCATTTGAAAACCGGGCATTGGAAAGCCTTCCATTTACTCCCTCTAGATATAATCTTATAGTTTTCCCGTTGCTTTGGTGTGATTTCCGAGTCGAGATATGGAAGACCCTTTTTCATTTGTTTGGTTGGCACCGAACATACTTCACTAATTTCAGTGATTGGTGCATCCTCCCCTGCATTTCCTTCCCACTTTGTTGCGCTACCTGACACGTTACTGTCACGTTGCATATTGTTGACAGATGGGTCACTCCCGTTGGGGGAATAACTTTAACCCTGATCCTCGACATGGCTCGCAGTTTCCCACCCACTTTCATCATCATCATCTTCTTCTTCTCCATCTTCAATATCATCATTTTGATTGAAATACGGATTGGAATGTCTCTGAATACCATCTTTATTGAACATATTGACTTCAGGGCTTACTGTATGAACTTTCGGGCCATGGCTAGCAGGACTATAAACAGGACAAGCTTCCCTGACATTTGTTTCCCCAAAATTAGCATCTTCAAAAATAGAGAAAATATCATCAGGATTTGGGGGATCATAAGTAAATTCCCTCATCTTCCAGTTCGATCTCCCTCAAATCAAAGTCCCAGATTCGGGCGAGCCTCTTCCATTACCAGTCTAGCTATAGCTCCCCCATATCTCTTTTCTCCGTCTCCAGTCAAGCGGCTCCAAGCTGCACCAACCCCCGCCCTCTCCTCACTCAGATCCATTTTTTCTTTATCTCTGTCAATCGTCGATGGCTCCTTCTCATCTCCCAGTTCGCTCTTTTTCCGTCTCTTCATCTTCGGTCAACACCACCATCTGCATTCTTTCTTTCAAATCCAGTGAAGACGTACAGTTCCCAAGCTTCTTCATCTCTGCCAATCGACGGCCTTCATTTTCCATTACTAGCCCAGCAACCCAGCCACGAGTCCTCTCTCTTATTTCTTGCTGCAAACAACCTCGTTTCCAAGTGAATTGCCAGTCCCCATTATTAATGGTGGTGCTGTTGTGTTCGCCGGAGAAAGCCCCAATTTTGGGGACGGCCTAGTAGAGAGAGTAGACTCAGAATGCACTGAGACTTTTTGATATTTTTCCCCCTTTTTTTTTAAGTAGAAAGTTACCTTATTGCAAAAGTGTGAAAGTAGGGTGACCAAATTGCGATTAAGCCAAAACAGTTTGATTTTGTTCAGAGGGTATTTTAGTCTTTTAAACCATTTACATCCAATATAACGGACGAAAATGAATATTATTTATATTATTATTATTGATTTTATTATTATAATATTGATTATAATATTACTTTTATTATTATATTATTACAATTATTTTTACTATATTATTATTAATATTAATTTTTAGTATTATTATTATTATTAGTATTGATAATAATAATAATAATTATTATTATTACTTTTTGTTTTTATTATTAAGAAGAGTAATTTTAGGATATATAAAATTTCAATAAAGATGATGACTCACATGTTTTTAAAATGTAGAATTAAGCACTAGGTTTAGTGCTTACAGCTTATGGCCTTACATGTGTTTTAAGTGGCTTGTACATGACTTATGACTTATCTTACCATAAGTGAAATCAAACGCTTCAAAAACAACTTATGGTAAGTCATAAGTTATAAGCACTTCCAGATAAGTCAAATCAAACATGCCCTATTATATATATTGGGATGGAGGAGTATCTACTCAAGTAAATATCGGAATTCCAAAGTGTTCTAATATCTCTTTATACTTCTAACATGAAATGTAGAAGATCAGAGGATAAGGCACATCGTTGGAGATTAATCTTCTTACAAAAAAACTGCTCATTTTCCCAAATGTACCACAACCATAATTACTTTTGCGTGAAAGAGAGAACTTACCATTCTTAACCCAGCAATGAAATGTACCCCCATATCTAGTATAAAACCACCCTGCCAGATTTGGGGGAGAGAGAGAGTCAATAGCACAATATTAAATCATTTCAACGCAGTATAAGTGGCCAAGTGGGCAATTGGGCATAGAATCTGTCAAATTAACATCACATTTCAGAAAGGGTTGCTCTAGTTGACAAGAAACACATGTAGTTGGGAATCAATGAACTAGTCAATTGTCATTCTAAGATACATACTCTGAAAGACATGTGCTTATTTATATAACTAGCTTTACACCCATGTGTTAAACGCCGACAAATATCTTTTTCAATCAAATTATACATAAGCAACATGGATTGGAAAAACAAAATTAAAAGAATAAATTAAAGAGAATATATATATAAACTGAACAAATTATTATAACGCAACAATTAAGAAAAAGTAAAAATAATAATAGAGAATACAATAAATAAAAAAAATCTTTTATAAATTTTAAAATACTTTTTTAAATACAACATTTGTCACTAAATATGTGCGATTATTACTACTATCACTATCATTAAATATGTGCAATTACTACAACTATCACCATCACATAACAAAATGCACTTAATCTATATTAATATAATTTTTTAATCTTTTAGTTAGTGTGTTAAGAAAATTAAACACATAATTAAAACGTAAAGATAAAAATATAAGTAAATTTAATTATTGCTTATTACATGAATGAAATATCTATCTATATATATATTAGAATACGTCTTTACACGAATATATATTTCTTGGATGATAAAAATTGCACTACAAATTCAAATGAGGATAAACCAAAGAAAACGACTCAAATTACATACTTCTTACGACCATCCCTTCCCCGAAATGACCAAAATGTCCCCAACTCAAAAACCCTTTCATTAATAGTGTCACCCACTCACCCTAACGAGGTGACACTTAATATATGTATTTAATTATTACAACTATATCTACAAATATTTAAGCTCAATTCAATAAATAATAAAATAGACAGACATTTAGTCTATAATTGCTCTCAATTCATTGTACCTCACACAGAGTATAATGTACTCGCCCATATAAATTATCACACCTCTTTAGAATCATTGCACATGTTCCCGAATAAATTAGACTACGATTTACTTGCTCATATTCATCCTCGCTTTTCTACAATGTCAAGAAGAAAAAATGGAATCCGATAATGATGATGCTGTCACCTTTCACTAGGATCGTGTTGATCTTTAAAAATTGACTCACATTACTTTTGCTGGTGAAATTACTTGGTTATAGGCAACAAAGTGGTCAGAAAACATTTATGTTCAAGGAGGATCAATCACATTTCTGGCAAAGTAAGCAATGTTGAGTATCAAATTAGACATGATAGACTTTAAGGATGCATAGTTGTTCATCAAAGTATATTGCACAATGTACTTGTTCTTTAGCTCATATAGATATAATTTGTCTTGACAAAGCTCACAAATAAATTAATATCAATATAGGAAGACCTTATAATATAATTAGTTTTTAGATAGTTATTCTTGTGTCTCTTGCATATTGGAATAAAGAGAAAATATATTTCCTCTTAGATTGGTGGTATTTGATTTCTTAACAGCTTCTCATGTTTTTTTTTCTTTACTTCTCAATACTTGAATATGTGTTCATATGTAAATATAATCTTGATTTTGTAAATGATCAACATTAATCACCTTTCGAAATACTTACAGTAAAATTGCGCCTCCAAGAACTTGAGAAGTAAGGATTTGAACTGTTCATTGATCCTTCAACAATAATTTGAATGCTCATCATATCTCCCACTTCAGCCATCAGCTTTCTGCTCTGTGAAAATCAACAGTGATTTGTCTAGCAAGCTTCGCAGATGGATGCAAATAGAATAAGTAAAATTGGAAATACCTCTTTTTTTAAAAATATTGAAAAAGAAGAATATAATAACAAGGAAAAGATTACAAGGAAGATGGACGAGGGATCCATCTAGAAAATACCTCCACAAAGGCAGGTTCAAACCGATAATTTTCTGCAACAGCCCAAATTGGTCGAGCAGATTGATTTTTGCAAAGAGAAGTGTAGTGCGATAATGCAGCTTCCGCCTCACTTATGGCTACATGATAAAAAACCAATCTCTTGAGTTGCATGGCATGATAAATCCAAGAATAAAACTTGACTGACGTTAATGCGATTCTGCAATAAATAAGGATGAGGACAATCAAGTGTAAAGGGTATATTTGAATCACAAACTGAGCAACCAAATAGTTGCATGCTAATTCTATTTTGAGACCATGTTCTTCTTTCCATTTTCCTCATTTTCGTTCTCCACGGAGAATGTGAAGAAGTCAATGGAGTTTCTGAGTGGCAGTGTACTACTTTGGCAAAGGTCAATATTTTTTTTGATAAGTAATCCTGTATTTTCCAGTCTGCGGATATTTTCCAGTGTACTACTTTGGCAAAGGTCAATATTTTCCAGTCTGCGGATACAATCTTCTTAAATTATTTTTTTGATAATGGTAAATGTATATAAATATCAGAGCGTCAAAACAGGTGACGCGTCCTATATACAAAGAAGAAAAAAGACAAAAGATTAACTATCGTAAAGGGAAGTTCTGCACAAAATCTACAAAAGAGGAGGACGGGGGAGAATGTAAGTGCCCAGCCCCTGTACACCACACAAACAAGAGGTGAAGCAGAGCACTCTTCAAATTTGAAATAGGTCCTTCCTCATTATCAAAAGCTCTCCGATTTCTTTCCTTCCATATTGTCCACCACACCCCCAACGGGGCGACTTCCCACAAAAGATTTCTTTCCTTCCTACGCCGAAAATACCTCCAGCTCCACAGCAAGTCTTTGGAGGTCTCCGGGAGTACCCACTCCACTTTGAACAAGCGGAACAAAAGGTTCCACAAATCCCCAACCACCGGGCAGTGCAAAACCAAGTGATTTACACTCTCCTCACTCTCCTTGCATAAGAAGCATCTGTTAACATATATGATCCCTCTTTTCCTCAGGTTATCCCCGGTAAGAATAGCCTCGTTCGCCACTTCCCATGCAAAAAAGGCTACGCGACTTGGAGCTACCGTCTTCCACACCGACTTCCATGGAAAAGATGACCGATCTCTATTTGACAGCTTGGCATAATAACCTTTCACTGAGAATTTGCTGTCCTTCGACCCTCTCCAAACCACCCTATCAGACTCGCCACCAACTTTTTGAGCGTAAAGGAGCTCAAAGAATCTAGTCACCGAATCCATCTCCCAATCCTGAAAATTTCTTCTAAACGTCGGGTTCCGTGGATACTCGACCTCCCTCTAAAGAGAGCATTGAGCTGATCAAACTATTCCTTTCCCTAGACAAGGAGAAGAGCTCTGGAAATGATCTGGATAACACCTCATCTCCACACCATAAGTCATTCCAAAATTCCACCTTCGCCCCCGACCCAATCTCGAATGAAATATTCCTACCAAAAGCATTCCAGCCTTTACTAATACCTTTCCATACTCCTGCCCCAAACGCTTCATAGACCTCTGCTGGAAACCACAAATGATTCCCTAAGCCATATTTACTCTCCACCACTTTCCTCCATAAGGCCCCCTTATCTACCAAGTACCTCCACAACCACTTCCCAAGCAGGGCTTCATTAAACAATTTGAGATTTTTCACTCCTAAGCCCCCTTTCCCCAAATCAGAGCAAACTATGTCCCAATTAACAAGATGAAGTTTCCGCGAAGACCAACCATCCCAAAAATCCTTTCCAAATTTCTCTAATCTATTACGAACCGAAGTGGAATTACGAAGAGTGACGAAGCGTAGGCAAATTCGAGAGAGTATTTTTCACCAACACCAATCTCCCTCCTTTCGACAAATCGCTTCTTCCAGCCTGCCAAACGACGTTCGAATCTAGCAACCACTGAGTTCCATACATTCTTGTTCTTATATGTGGCTCCGATAGGCAAACCAAGGTACACGGACGGAAGATAGGCAACCTTGCATCCGAAAAAAGAAGCCAAAGCGTTAACATCCTGAACGTCGCCCATTTGGAATGATATCACTTTTGGAAATATTGATGCGCAACCAAGAAAGAAAAGCGCACCATCCTAAGATATCCCATTGAGGCGCTCCGCACCGCAAAAAACTAGAGTGTCGTGCAAAGAGAGAGATGAGACACCAAAGTCCCCCTAGAGTGTTCCCCACCCACTTTGAACCCACTGATGTAGCCACCCAAAGTAGCTTTCTCCAGAAGTTTGCTAAGGGCCTCCATGACTATGATGAACAAAAAAGGGGAGAGAGGATCTCCTTGTCTCAAACCCTCGAGCTCGGGAAAAAACTCGGAATCTCCATTGACCAACACCGAGAACCTAGCCGAAGATATGCAAAACTGGATCCATCTTCTCCACTTGAATCCGAAACCCATCATTTCCATAAGGTGTAACAAAAAATCCCAATTTACATGATCATAAGCCTTTTCTATATCCAACTTGCAAAGAATCCCCGGAACGCCACTTTTTAATCTAGCATCCACAATTTCATTAGCAATCAAAGATGCATCAAGAATTTGCCTTTCCATGACAAAAGCATGCTGGGAATCGGAGATGATCTTGCCCAACACCTTCCTCAACCTCTGAGACATCACCTTGGAGATGAGCTTGTACACCCCGCCAACTAGACTGATAGGCCTGAAGTCCTTGACGTCACTGGCTCCTTTTTTCTTAGGAATCAGCACAATAAAGGTAGAGTTCAGACTCTTCTCAAACCGAAAGTTATCGTGGAAATGATTAAAAACCTTCAGAATGTCGTCTTTCACTACTTCCCAGCAATGCTGAAAAAAGGCCAAGGAGAAACCATCTGGCCCTGGAGCTTTATCTCCACTCAAGCTACGCAAAGCTGCCACTACTTCCTCCTCTGAAAAAGCCTGTTCCAGACCATCCGCATCAGCGGAGCTTAGAGATTTGAAGCCGACACCGCCCAAATCAGCTCTCCATTCACTTCTGTCCTTGTACAGATTCTGATAGAACTCCACAATGCCTTTCTTTACCTCTACAGGATCTTGCAAAGTTATACCATCTATGGTGACCTTATGGATCTGGTTTGCTGCATTATGAACACTCGCCATACGTTGAAAAAATTTAGTATTTCTATCTCCCTCCCTTAGCCACTGAATACGGGATTTTTGCCTCCAACTAATCTCCTCACTTTTAAGAAGGCGTTCCAGCTCTACAATAATTTCCTCTCTACGACTTGCCTCGACCTCATAACTCTCTTCTCTCCCAGAACTTTCATCTATACTCCTTATCTTCTCTTCCAGCTCTTTGATTTTAAGGTCTACCCTTCCGAAAACTTCTCTGTTCCATGTTTTTAAGTCCTGCTTCAGCGCTTGCAGCTTCTTGGCCACTATGAAACCTGGATCCCCCTCGACAATATACGACTTCCATCTCGCTTTAACCCACTCCATAAAACCCTGCTCTTTAAGCCACATATTCTCAAACCTGAACGGACTTTTCCTGCTAATCACTTCACCACTTTCAAAAAGTAATGGAACATGGTCTGATACTATTCTGGGAAGGCAGGATTGTCTAGATACGCAAAAACTATCTCCCCAATCTGCGGATACGAGGAACCTGTCGATCCTAGAGAACTGATGTCTACCTCCATTTCTGAACCATGTGAATTCTCCCCCCTCCAGAGGCAGGTCTACTAATCCTGCTGTATTGAGAAAATCATTAAACTTGTCATCGCAGACGTGAAAGCGCTGGCTCCCGACCGCTCATGAGGAAAGCGGACAACATTAAAATCACCCCCTATGCACCACGGAATATTCCACCTCCTCCTAGCTACTTCTAACTCCTCCCATAAGTTCCTTCTCTCCACTACTGAAGAGGGACCGTAAACTCCAGAAAACAGCCAATTTTTGTTGGTTTCCTCAAACTTCAGAACACAAGAAACAGAGTGAACACCGATAGTCGCTTCTACCTTCGAGACAAAACTCCGATCCCACATAACAAGAATGCCACCCGCTGTACCCGAGGCCTTTAAACAAACCCAGTCGACCCATCTATTATCCCAGACACTATTAACCAATTCCCAATCCATAGCCTCAATTTTTGTTTCGATAAGACACACTACATGCGGCTTCCATCTTCGAAAAGCAGCCCTAATGAGAAGTCTCTTCTCTCTGTCATTAAGTCCCCACACGTTCCAAGCTATAATTCGAGTATTCATAATTACAGTCTATTTTCCACCCTATCCAGTAGCCCACTGTTATCAATCTGTTCAAAATTTAGACTACAGCGCAGTTGCTTCAATTCCCTTAACCCCTTCGCACTGTAGCTGCCTGGCTTTTTGATACTGTTATCCTTGGGGAACTTACGATGCTGATCCATATCCCGTAGCAGATCCAAAATTTTGTCTTCGTAACCCCCATAAGACACTCCTAAAAAATCTCGAAAATCTTCAATTCTGGATTTAACCCAAACTGATAAATCCTCTACCCATGTAGCATCCTCAAGAGATTCTGCAGCACCCGACACAGGAGGGTGGATCTCCGCAAGTGGGGTGCAAACCAAAGGCTCTTCCAATTCATCACCTGAACACTCACTAATGGCACCACTTGGAGAGTAGTAACCCTTTCCTTGATTAGGATCTGAAAAGCCAACGCCCATAACAGGCTCTGTCTGAATAGCTTCCTCGCAAGTCACAGGTCCTTCCAAAGAACCTGAGGAAGCACCTGCAACAGGCCTCTCCAAATTCAGCAACTCCGAAATAACCAATTCCTCCAAAGATTTCGAATGGTGGCTTTCTCCCACAGGAATCCTTTCATTCTGGGACAGAACACCATCCTCCAAGACGCGCTCAACTCCAGGTCTCTCCTTGTTTTGTAACCTCTGCACCGCCTCTACATCGATGATAAAGACCTTTCTACCTCCGACCATATCGACGAAGGCCCCTTCCAGGCCCTCCTTCCTTGACAAATTCTGCCCTAAAACATCATCTTTATTGAGAGATTGAGCATGCGAGTCGTCTGCCCCCTTCTGTTCATCAGGCTTGAGATCGGATCTAACCACCGAACTTCTGCCCCTCTCATCCGTAGATGGGACTCCAGAACTGATCTTCGTTGCTGCCTCATCTCTGTTGGCGCTAACAGAAGCTGGCCCAGAATCAGGCTCACCAACCTTCTCACTAGACTTCCCCCCAGGCCCATCAGTCCCCTTTGAAAAATTTCCCCCAGAAAAATACAACTAGAAGGTCCAGGCCCATTAAAACCCTTCAGCCCAACTGACTGGGTATCACGAACCACCCATTTGCCCTTGTCTGCCTTAGAGAATTTAGAAGATCCACTAATGCGTCCATGTTTCAATCTGTTTTGACCAGCCCAATAAAACGGCCTGGAATCTGAAACGCCTTGAAAAAAGTCCCCCCTTCTTAAATTTTTGGACTCAATAACAAGGTTTTAGCATGAAATCAATAGAATCATTTCAAGTTGCAATCCTGTATGAAGCAATCTGAACCCTACTTGCATGGAGAAGTTAATATATCAATAGTGAATTTTGTGATGAATTGCAACCTGAAAACTCAAGGTGCAATTTTACCCAATTCGGGAAAAATGTTGCAGTCAACTAGAAGAGAAAAGAAGTTTGAATTCAAAGGGAGGCCAATATCAACAAATACATTTAATTTCATGGAGTCAACCTGAAAAGAAGTCTTGATTTAAGTCCTTCTGATCTGTCATCATGCCTTGCTATATTTCTACATTTTTATCGTCTGGAGAGTAGAGGAACGTTTGAGCTTATTTAAATCATTTGGTCCTATTTGCAGGTCTATGGAGCCACAGATCTATCTGATTGATGGAGTCTGTCATAGGACCTATGATGGGCTTGGACATAGAAGTTTACTCAGTCATTCTTGATCCTACTACATGTAGTATATTTATACCAGTTGTTTTGACCTTGGGCTTGGCCGTGGGAACTGTGGCAGCTATCTTTCTTTTCACATCAAGGCCATAAGTTTCCCATGGGCCTCATTCTTGATCCTACTACATGTAGTATATTTTACCAGTTGTTTTGACCTCGGGCTTGGCCGTGGGAACTGTGGCAGCTATCTTTCTTTTCACATCAAGGCCATAAATTTCCCATGGGCTGAGGGTCACAGTGTCATGCGCAGGCTTCAACCATTGCTGTGCACTTATGCATGGGCTTCGTGAGGTTGCAAGTGGTCTGACCATCCCAGGGGATGGAACTGCTGTCCCAGGTTGATAGAGAGCTTATCCAGAGAAGGTGAAGGGCCACTTCTGGAAGGGGGGAGGGGGTTCCCTTCTTGACCCATTTAGGAAAAGGCAGATGATTAAAGAACAGGGAAACTGGAACACTAAAAAAATTCTCAGAGTTTCATGTGATCAGAAAGCAAATTCAGTAACACATGCAATTTTACTGAAACTGAAAGTCACTTACTAGCAGCTGCCGGTTTCTCTTCAGATCCACAATTCCAGTGAAGCAATACATAAGGCCAGCACAAACATGAGAAATGTCAATTTGTTGCATAGGAAATGTTAATGAAGGGGGCCTACTATTTGAAGAGTATTATACTGTTCCGTTATATATATCATAGATTGCAGGCAAGATGCAAGTTTCAAGTTATGCAGATCATTCTGAGACGTTCTAACACGCAAAAACTTCTTTTACCCCCTTTTAAGTTGTTAATAAAAAGAAGGTACAGCCTGTGGCTGGTGGTCCCTTGGAAAGAACAAAGAGAAAACAAAAAGAATGTACAACCTTGAAGAACATGCTTCCCTGCTGTCAGCAATCTGAGTGACATATCCACCTGAATAAAATGGTTTACACATTGAAACCAACATAAGCACATAATTTTATTACAATGAAGCAGATATTTTTCAACAAGGGCAAATCTCAACTTTTCCAGAAAAACCGTGTCTCGCAAAATGTAGAAGCAGAGGTCCATGAGCTGGATTTGCCACACAATTCATCATAAACCAAGTTAACTACTCAACCCTTTCTTTTTTCATTTTTAAGAGCAGGGTTGAAAAATCTGCCTACAAAGAAGTTTGCTGTGGATGGATGAGGCTATTTAACAGGGGAATTTGGCAATTAGATCTTCCTATTGTAAACCTCCTGCTTGGCTTAAGCATGAACATCTCAGTCGTAACTTGAGCTTCTAGGAGAGACTTAAAGAGGGTACTAGGGATCCAAAACTACCTGCCTCACATAACTAGAGAAGAGAGATTTTCTGAGAAGTCCCCACTTAAGAACTAGAAACATTAAGGGTAGTTTTCTAAAATTATTTACGAAGGATTGTTTCATACTCCACCAATCTCTCTTCAGTTGTGTCTTAAAAACAAGGAAGAGTTTGCTAAGTTTTCTCTTTCCAATGTATGAAAATGCTATGGGTAGACCATTATAATAACTTTTTTTCACACTCTAACCTTTTGTTGGGGAAAGTGGCGCAGCGGAAACAATTTGTAACACAAATTTGTTCGAGATCACTTTCACGGAAACCAAATGGTAATAGGGAATAATAAATAAAGCCAAAGAAAATATAACAAGAGAGAAGACAATATTTGCGTGGTTTGGCAAAACCCTACATCCACGGAGAGCCATTCACCCGTGTTTATACTCAACACAGTATTCCTTACCCACCGAAATAAGCCCTTTGTACACCCACTCTAAAAAACCTAGTGAAATTATATACTCTCACCCCTCTATTGCTTTCTCCCGTAACTAGACTTTGACACCCACCCGAGCCTCTTTGGCCTTATCTCGGTACCCTTGCCTGTAACCAGCCTTTGTCTATATCCAACCCACTCGGCTCCCCTTTTTTTTGTGTCACATGTCTCCGGCACTCTTTGGTACCTTTTGGCACACACACACACTTAGGCTCACACCCACAAAATGCATGCAAAGAAGTCCTATTTATACTAAGAGCAGCCCTTCAATAAACCCATTGAAGTTCCCGGTGCAATGCATGAAGAATCAAGAGTCTCATTGGTTACCCCAAGAACTCTTTGAATCTTTCCTTGACTTTCAAAGTTCTAGAAACCAATTTGCATTCCGCATGAGCTGGAACAACCCAACACCTTTCTAATTTTTTCTCAGTTAAGAAAAAATTATTAAAACAGGACAAACCTGATGGAGGGATTTCACACTGATTGGATTTTTGGATCCAACAAAAATACTTCCTCATCCAAACCCCCTTATACTTATGTCAAGTCATTGTGCAAATAACATCTCTCTGATTGACACAAAATTCACAAATTTAGGCTCCTGTGTTTTAAGGAAATGACTTCTAGATTGTTAAGTTACCAACTCATCTAAAAGCTTAAGCTATTAAATAGGGGTTCAACAATGTATATCAAGATTAACACTCCCCCTCACGTGTGACCCGTCCACACGTGGAGTGATACACAAACATGTCTCACCAAGGGTATCACAAACCAAACAGAGTGACAACATGCACCCACAATATTCCGGGTAACAAATGCAAGTGGAATGACTCGAACTCACGACCTTGCCAATAATGTAAAGGCTTAAGCTATTAGATAGGGGCTCAAAAATATATATCAAGCTTAACATAGATAATAGCTTCCCCACACTTCCGCTTTATAGACAAGTTATGTCTACAGAAAAAAAAAAGGCCAAAATCCTAAAGAAGTTAACACACAGAAGTGAAATTGATTAAATAAAAGATTGTCTCTCTATCTTCTCGGTTAATCCATACTCTCCCTCTCCCTCTCCCCTATTTTTAATGTTTCTTCATTGATCTTTCTTCAAAGTGGCTCTAAGATCCTAAACAACGCATCTATATTTTTCTTTTTCCCAATTTCAGATCTGCTATACTCTACACTATTGTTTTAACCAGTTTTTCTTTTTCCTCAGATCTCAGAGGTTCCCCACCTGCTAAAGGCAAGTTATTACAGCAATAAACACCATCATCGCCCTGAATGTTAGAGCAAGACGACAATTTGTAACTTTTTCTGTCTTTATGCCAATTTTGGATACTTCAATGGAGTTAATTCAGGGAGTAGTGACATCAATTATTGTTGTGTAGCAGTTATCTGCTGTAGAACAATCTTTCCACTGCAAAAAACTATGAGTTAGGCAGCCTGAGATGATACCGTACATGGCACGTTCTTAAGTGATTATATATGATCATAATTACATAATTAAGAGTAGCTTCTTCATATTAAACTACATATACATGTCCTTGGGGTCTGTGGTCATCTACTTGGTCTTTAGTGCTTGGAATTCACTTTTCATCTCTAACCTAATCAATAAGAAGGTTTGGTTATCCTCCAGGACTCGCGCAGAGCAGGGAAACAACACTTCCCACCTCTTCATTACTTGAACTGTATCTTACGTATGAAGCAATCACTTGATTTCCAGAACGGGTATGGGAACGCAGTATGCCATATTCTCTAAGACATGATATGCTAGTGGTAGCTCTATGCAGATGATATTGATGGAGCTTAAAATGTGTCTTCATCTTCTTCAGTTGAATTAGCTCTTTCTTTAAAGAAAAAATGTAAAAGATTATTTCTGCAAATTTTGTTTTTGAAATAATCAGCCCATAACACTGTAAAGCTTCAGCATCCTATATTAGTACAATCTATTGGTGTTTGTGTTACTCAACCATTGTCCCAATCACTTGGGATCCACCACACGAATCCCTTTTTGCCATTGTGAAGGTACAATGGAAGATCATCGATCAAGCTAGACTCACTTGTATCCTTCTTAATGAAAACTGTCCATGTTAATTTCGGTCTTCCCCTACCTTTATTGTGGTTGTTGATATTTCTGTTAAACTTTCTGATTCTGCTCTTAGAGGTATAGTATGTCTGTCTCTGAACCATCTCAAGCAATTATCTCCTACTGGGGCAAATTTTACTGTCTCAAAAACATAAACATTTCATTTCAACTTCCCAAATTAACTGTCAAACATCTAAACACTCGCATTCTGGCTACACTCATTTGTTAACATGCCTTTTCTTAGTTTTCTAATATTTTGTTCCTAAAAATACAAGGGTCTAAAAGATGTCCCATAAATTTTTCCTTTCAACTTAACAGTTACATGCCCATCACATAACATAACACACAATATACACACTTCTCCATTCTATTATCCAACTTGATTTAATATATGGGAACATCCTTGATTTATTCACACACTTCTCCATTCTATCCAACTTGATTTAATATATGGGAACATCCTTGATATATAGCAAAATAATCCATTGGTGATATTTATTGGCCATCTAACCTAACTCTATCTCGACTAGTACTCCTTATGCGAATATAGTTGTAGTCCATATGTTCCCTTTTACTCCGATTTATTCATTAAACTCCTTTGACTTCAACAGTTTTTCATCTCAATGACAAGAACAATGTCATTGGGGAACAGCATGCACCATTTTACATCATTTTGTATATGCTTGGTCAATCCATCAATCACTAAGACAAAAAGATAATGATCTCAAAGGTCAATCCTTGATGTAGTCTAATGGTAGTTGGGAACTCATGAGTCTCTCCCCTGTTGTACTCATAGCGACTAAAGGTCAAAGGCATGTTGAGGCTCACATTGAACAAAATCAAGAAAATAGATTTGGCATGCAAAAATATCCAATCAAACTAGGAGCTTCGAATGACAAAACAAATACTCATCCAACCATGGGGCATAAGTTTCCTCAAAATAAGACCCTCAAATTCTTCTTCATCCTTTAAATCCAAATCCTCATTCACAGAGTAGGAGAACTCGTTTCACTCCTTAGAAATGTTGCAGGCAATCAAAGCAGTTTTTGCTGCCTTATGTCACACTAAAGAAATTAGCAATATCCCCTACATGTGAGGTTATAATCGCCTGACACACATAATGACTATCTACAGTATTATCTCCATCTATACTACTAAGCTAACACTCAACAAAAGGCTAGATTAATGTTTTCTTTTACCATCTAAGACATCGACTTTACATTGAAATTGTTTAAGCTTGGGAGACTACTCTAACATATTAGAATAATCATCACTGCACATTAGGCGGCCTTGTGAATAGAGCTAGGTCTAGGACAGGCGAGATTTTGGGGTGAGCCAAGATAGCCTTCGGCCTAGGCACACCTTTAATAGCAATGGATGTAGTTCCAACAATAGTCACAATTTCACGATACTTATCTTTGATCACATCAATATCTTTAAGCCCTTTCCTCTTTAACCTCCCCACATTATCTCTTTGGGGAGGATCAAACGCCTCCTCTAAGTCAATAAATACCCAATGTAAATCATGCATTCCATCTCTATATATTTCCATCAATCTTCTCAATAAACATATAGCTTCCAATGCTACCTCTCAGGCACAAACCCAAGCTAACCTAATTCTTTGTTTCTAATGTTTGTGCTACTAATGTTGGTTAGCTAAAAAATTAATGTCAGAAATAAACAGTGTTTTAGAGCATTCATGCCAAAACTCAATTCGCTAGGGAAATAGCTTTTGTTGGTGGATTAGCACCAACCTCATGCTCTCTAGTCTATAGAATGCTAAACCTATAATTAATACTCCCTCCGAGCAAAGAGTCCATTATACTATTTTGAGATGTTTCACTTTAAAAGTCCACTTTCGAAATTGAAAAGAACTCGGTAAAATAATGCTCTTACCAATAATAATGCATCTCATGTTTACAAAGTTAAGCAAGAACCCCCAAAAGAAGAAGACTGAGTTTTTGTTATTGAGAAAACAATAAAATTTTCTTTTTGTATTTTAACAATAGTTACAATTAAAATATTTATTTTTTAGTTTTCTTAAAAATAATTACACTTTTCAAATAGATATCTTTAGTGGAACGGAGGGAGTAGTATTTACTTCATTCTACAAGAAGCATATGGTAAAAGAGCATGTAGACCCAAGACCGAGTGACACACTGACACCTACCCTTATCCGAGTTCTTTTCAATTCTAGTCCTCCCATCATGGTTCAATAGAAATTCAGCCAATGGACTTCATGAGTTAGTTTTCTTTTGATAAGGACTACCAAAATCGAAGTCTTAGAGTTTACCCTTCTCTATGTTAATTAATGGGAACATTGAATTGCAAAAATTTTCACCGAATTCTAAAATCAAACTAAAAAAATGACATTTGCATATAGATATTAGAGAGAGAGAGAGATTGCCTGAGATTGACCAGCAAGAACAACAGCAACCCCAAGAATGGAATCATCTTGAATAATTTCATCGAGGCCAGTGTCCCCCCACTTGCATTCCACTCCGGGAAACACTTTCCGAGCAATCTCAACAGCCCCCCTTGCCGATTCCTAATCATAGCAAGCCCAAAACAATTAACAATGTCTTTCTATTGAAAATCCCACAGTTTGGAAGCCAATAAAATCAAGAAAAAAACAGAAATATGGTGGTCGGCCTGGGATTACCTCGGAGCGGCTCCAAATAGCTTTGAGAACGAGGAGGTCAGAGATCTCAGCTAATCTGGGAATGTACTGAGATTTGACAAAAATCCCAGCCCCAATAATGGCTATCTGTGGTGGTTCACTCATGATCTTTGTTTATGTAAGAGTATTACTTTTGATTTTTATGTTCAGATCTTTGTGTTGCTGTTCGTTTGGCATTAATGGCAGAATTGAGAGGGGACGAAGTGTGGTAATGCACTATTGTGGTTAGCTCCGTTCCAAAATAATTCACACCCTAAATCGTAACGCTTTCGTTCCTAACGCTTTCGTTCCTAACTATTTAAGTTGGTGATAGGTGGAACAAAGAAGCCCAAGCAGGTTGCGGTTCGAACCCCCAGCCTCAACATTATGTCTCGTTTAGACATTGAGTGTGTCAGTGATTTAAGTATCACTTTTAACATTTAATAGATAATAGATGGGTCACATTATTTAGACCATCGGTTCCTCATCAAGTGTAATTTTAGGTTTTAAGTGTGTCCTTTTAAGTTTTAAGTATGTCTTCTAATAATTCTACAATAAGTGTATCACCTTTTAGTATTAAGAGTGTCATTTTAAAATATTACTTTGAATTTTAATGAGAATTATAATAAATTTTCTTTATAGTGTCATACCTATATATGTACCCTCTATTTTCCTATTTTACCCATCTTAATTTTTAACACATTAACCCCTCAAAATTCATAACAAGCAATAAAAGTGTTCATTCCTTCCTCAAGCCACAACCCACACAGTTTTCCTTCCCAGACCATTCCTTCCTCAAGTTTTCGTCTCCTTCTTCAGCTCTTCATCTTCCGGACATTATCAAAAATGGAAAGATGTATGTATATTTTGAATTGATTTTAGTTTGATTTATTGTGTTTATACAATATATTAGTTTGTTGAGTTTAGATATGAGTAGAGTCACGTTTTGTGTTTATATTGGTATTAAAATTTTGATTTTTGTAAGGAAAAATTTGACCCTGAACTCCGGAATTAGGGCTTAATGTTCGGCATAGCACCTCCGAACATCTTTAAAATCTTCGGAACTGATCTTCGGAACATTTTGAATATGATCAGTGAACACCTACCGAACAGTTTGAAAAAGTTCGAACATAAAGGGCCGAACATGTTGGATTAAAATTTTGGTCCAATTGTTTTCAAACAAAGGTAACATGTAAATCTGTTCGGAGACCACCTTCCGAACATTTTTAAAATGTTCGGACATAATTAGCCGAACATTTTGAAAAAGTTTCAATATGTAGTGTCGAACAGTTTGGAGTCTTTTTTTTTTCAAAGTGGATGAGCATGTTAATCTGTTCGGAGACCCCCTACCAAACATTTTGAAATAGTTCGATAGGTCTATACCGAACAGTTTCGCTTAAATATTGTGTCTAATTTTTTTTCTAATTTGATGAGCATGTTATTCTGTTCGAAGAACCCTTGCCGAACATTTTTCAATTGTTCGGAGTGGCCTCACCGAACATTTTGAAAATGTTCGTTAGGACTTTGCCGAACAGTTTGGATTAAAAATGTTGATGAGCATGATAATCTATTCGGAAACCTCCTACCGAACATTTTAAAAATGTTTGGTCCTGACTAGCCGAACATTTTGAAAAAGTTCGGTAGGAGAGTGCCGAACAGTTTTGATTTTAAATTTTGTCTATTTTTTAAAAAAGTTGATGAACTAACATGTTAATTTATGAATGTCATGTATAGAGACATACCAAAGGAAGAAGAATAGACTCACCGCCTCGATTCGAAAAGCAAGGGTTGAGGCACAGGCCCAAGCTAAGGCTGAGGCTGAAACACAGGCACATGCCCAGGCCCAAGCACATGGACATGCTGAGGAGGAAGAACCGGAACCAATGGAGGAACAGGGAGAGCCCCCGATTACTTTTCCATGTCATGGGGGTCCATCAGAAGGCAGTGTACTTCGTTTCTACCCAAAACACATAAATGTACATATATATCAAGGACTAGAGCAACCGGTGCTAAAGGTGAACAACCACAAACAAAAACTTTTAGCATGCAAAGTAAACACAAAGACTGCTTCCCAACTATGGACGGACACTCTTATTATGACCAAACTAATGCAATTAATGCATGTTTCATATCTGGAGAGTGATAAAGTATTGGTTAGTGTCTTTGTGGAGCGGTGGCATGCATAGACCAATACCTTCCACATGCCATTTGGTGAGATGACTATAACATTTGATGATGTGTTCTGCATTACTGGTCTTCCAATTGCTGGGAAGTCGGTCTTTTTGGAAGATTCAGTTTCCGCGCAAAGTTCGGTTGATTGCGTTTGTCGGTATTTAGGAGTGTCTGAAGATGAGGCAAGAGAGGGAATGTGTGGTGCTAGATGGCCGTCTGTGAGGCTAGGTTGGCTACATACATGTTTTGCTTCGGATGCATCATCTGAGAATCCAGAAACAATTGCTTTCTCTCTCCGCGCTTATTTGTTATACATGTTGGGTTGTACAATTTTTGCTGATAAGAGCGGAAGTAGGGTTAGCACGACATACTTGGAGTTCCTCAGCGATTTGGATGTTGTGCATACTTACTTATGGTGAGCGACAACCCTAGCCTTTCTATATAAACATCTAGGGAGTGCAACAAAGGTGAATATGAGACAGATGGCCGGATATTCCACATTATTGGAGGTAATTACTTGTATCCATAGTTAAATTTGTATACTTGTATTTATATTTTAATTTGCATACTTGTATTTATATTTTAATTTGTATACTTGTATTTTGTTCAAATAGGCATGAATATTTGAGCGATTCGAATGTGTACAGCAGCTATTCCTAACGTGCACTATTACGAAGGTCAGGAACTTGCAAGTAGGTGGGAACACAAGAGTGTTTCTGGTGTGCCCACTGGCCGATTGGTAGGTTTGCGGGAACAACTTGACGCCCTTCGTGCGGATGATTTGAGTCTTAATGTCTTTATATGTATTGATTATATGTAGAAAATAACCATATTTTATATATTATTAATCAATTGTTTTTCAATTATTGTAGGTTATTTGGATGCCATATACCAAGCAAATTAGACATCATTTCCCGTTTCATCGGATAGCCTTATACCACGGATGCATATGATCAATTGATCATGCTGAGCCATACCACCCCGATAGCATTCTCAAACTGTTTGGATACGTGCAGACGATTCCGGGGATGATTATTGCCCTTGATATCGAGAAGAGAGATCTGCTGGAAAATAATAAGGTCTTGACAATGCTCATCCGATACTTCGATATTTGGGAAAGACAAATCATATCTGAGCAACAACTTAGTATAGTTGCCGAGCGACCATGGCAGTGTACACCTGGCTATATGGATTGGTACAACCGTGTATCTCATCTAATCGTATGTAACCATGAGCATCATTCCACCTTCCAATGGACTGCTCCTGATGTAGGTTTACCAGATCCATGGAATATGGTTAGCATAGCACGCGGTTTGTTGGAATCGATGGCGGTGCACTATGGTGCGGGAGACCGAGATATATCTTATGACGAAATGGGAATAGCGATCCAGAGTGCATACGAAGCATTGAGAGGGCAACAACATGGGAGACCGGGACCGTCTACAAGTGGCCAAGCAGGGGGATAGCGATCTAAGCGCCGTCGTAGAAGAAACACTTGATTGTGTTGACAAGGTCAACGATCTCATGCGCACAGGGCAAACCACACGTCTTTCTCGGTACACAACCACACAACAAATAATCCACAACAGTATCTTTGCCAACCACATATTTTACTTCATAAATTTTATTCAACGCTTGTATGGATACCCTGCCTCGCAGATCCATGTATATAGCTGATTTAAATTTGTGCATGACTACATTTCTGCTCTTCTCAAATGAGTGTTTGATTGTGATGTGAGAAGTCTCAATAAGAGTGTGAATTTGTCGCCAACAAGTCTCAAAATTACCTTGGCTCGATCCAAGTTGCCTTTTTCAATGACGTATGTTGACTCTTCGCCCTGAAAGTACAAACAATATTCAATAATTTGAAGTACGTATGTAACAAATAAACGAAAACAATTAATACCTGCTTGTAGAGGTATTGTCATAATGCATGACGGTATTTGTCCAACATGGCACAAATCTTTCTTTGTATGGCTCAATCCATTGATACATCACATATGTGATGGCACTTGGATAATCTTTGAACTCAGACTGTAGTCTTCCCAAATAGTCATTATATTGCGACTCAGTATCAGACTTTACCAACTAATTCCAAAACATATTAAACAAATCCCACTTTTCTTTAGTCGTTAAGATTTTCCTACAATTTGCCAAAGCATTCTTAATGATGTGCCATCGACAAAGGAAATGTCTCGAGGTAGGAAACATTATCTCAATTGCATTCATTAAAACTATTTTTCTATCAGTAACGATCACATTAGGCATGCTCCATTGGTCCATCAATGATTTCAAGCATGTGCACACCCACTTATAGCTGTCTGCTTTCTCATTCTCTAAATAAGCAGCTGCAATTAAAAAAGTTATATTTGTAGACGTCACACCAACAATCTCCAACAAAGGTAACTTGTACCTATTTGTCTTGTACGTGCAATCCATTAATATGACTTTCGGAAAGGCACGCAATAAATCAACACTTCTTGGGTGAGCGAAGAACAAATCCTTCACATTGTTCGTCTTCTCGCACCGCTGATGATGATGGACATATCCATGCTTCTCTAACATAAACATAAGCTGCTGCATTTGTGATCGACCTTCACGCTCGATAACTCTATTCTTCAAACGTGCATTGTAGACCGTCCTTATTGCAGATCTATTTTCTTGAAATTTTTCTTTCAAACGCGCCAAAATGTTCTTTGGTCTACTATTGGCGTGTGTCATATCAGCCACATATTCCTCCTCAACTTTTGATAATCGACCGACATATGAATGACATTCTTTGTACGCTCCAAGTTCATGATTGTGGACACCACACTTCACAACCAATGACCATTCTCCAACTGACACTTCTCTGCCCCTCAAACTAAATTGACAACCAAGCTTCTTAGATCCGTTTTCTTTCCGATCTTTCTTTCTACTTTGATTTTCATCATTTGTTTGTGATTTCTTGGTCCACTGTAATTACCAACACGTTCACAAGTCATTAATACCCGGGGCTTTTTCTTACCCGCACCATTGTCCGACCTCCTAACTATTATTACCATTTCAAGCTCATTCCCCCTAACACGTACCCAATCAATCAACATTTGATGAGATGAAAAGAGTTCATGCGTCATGAATATATCAGTGTAATCTGCCACAATATCTTGAATAGGAACTATCGCATTATTTTCAACTTCAACAATCTCAATATTAGCAGGACTATCAACACTAGGATTTGTTGACAACGTGTTTGAATCCTGTCATCAAATACAATAACACATAAAAAACACAAGCTCCTTTAGTTTTTTTAAAACTGTTCGGTTAGGTCTGGTGGAACATTTACAAAATGTTCGGCAGGCATAGGTTGGACAAATTCAAAATGTTCGGTTGGTGGCATCCGAACAGTTTGGAACTAGAAGAACATTTAAAAAATGTTTAGTTATCTCATACCGAACAATTCAAAAATGTTCGGTTGATACAGGGCGAACATTTACAAAATGTTCGGTTGGGCACATCTGAACAGTTTGGAACTAGAAGAACATTTCAAAAATGTTTGGTGAAATCCAACCGAACATTTCAAAATTGTTCGGTTGTCACCAGTCGAACAATTAAAAAATGTTCGGTTGGTTGTAGCCGAACATTTAAAAAATGTTCTGATCTACAGTACTGAACCGTTTACAATGAGGACTTATTTTTTAACAAGAAAAAAAAGATTTTGTACACAAATTTAAGCAAAACAACGTTTTAAATACTTACCACAAAAGTCATAATGACTTGTTTTTCATCCATGCTTGTTATCTTCACACCTAATGTTGAAGCCCTAGCTTTTTTTGGAAATTAAAGATTTTTGGAAGGTGATTTCTTCACAACAAAAGAAGAGGTAGATGAAGGAGAAATATTGTGTTAGTAAAGATGTTTAGTTGATGAAGAAAAATGGTTTGAAGAAGAATGTATTTAGAAGACTTAAGGATTGTCAGGGAAAAAAGATGAAGAATGAGAATGAAGGGGATGAAGAAAATGAAGTTAGGAAGAAGGTGTATATTTGTTTTGGGGTGGGGGTTTACTTAGAGGTTGTTTGTTTTATAAAAATAAGATGAGGGTCTACTTATAAGTTTAAAGGGTATATTTGTCTTTAGACTTGATGGTATTTTTGTCATAAAGAAAAAAAATTGGAATGGGGGGTCAACTTGGAGGAATTGGGGGTCGGATTAGCGCAACCCTTAATAGATACTCATTTACGGTACACACTTACGGATGTTTTGTCCGAAATCGAAAAAAAAATACAAATCAATGATTTTTTGTTCGTAATTAAAAAGAAAAAAATAAATCGAATCAAAACCAATTCAAGTCACATGTGATATCATGCCTTAATAATAGAAACTGAATCAACAATGACACGTAATCCAAAGGCAAAGATTTGTGCAAGACGGACAGAGCCTCCTTTAGGAATTCGCGGGTTAATAACTAAACATATTAATAAAAATCTTAATAATAGGTTAGTCGAGTTTTCAAAGGCAAGGCTTAAAGGTTTAGCCCAAGGAGATCATTTGTTCGCTACACTATTTACTTTTAATACTCACTAGTATTTCACCCGTGCGATGCACGGATAGTTTATAGAGAAAAAAGTATATATTTAAACAAAGATGAATAACATAAAACAAAAAACTTCAATGCTAAAATATCAATAAAGAATTAATAAAATGTGAATGTAAATTTATAACATTTCATAAATTTTGAAAGATAATTACAGATTTTGGAATACTTCTTTATACACAACATTTGTCGTTGAACATGTACGACAATTACTACTATCACAATCACATACTAAAATTCGAAGACCTTTAGGATTAGTAACTCAAGACAACGCAACATATAATTGCCCATAATTAAAAACATATTTTTTCAAAAGAAGACCCATATTAGACAATGATTGTCCCCGATTTTTATTTATAGACATTGTGTAAGACAACATCAACGGAAACTGCCTTCTTTGAAATTTGAATGGAATTCGGTGATCAGAAGGTGTCAATGACATTCTCGGAATCAAAACAGTATCGCCATAGGTACCATTTGAAAGAACTCGACCTTCTAAAACATGGTTTCCCAATCTTATAATGATTAACCTCGTGCCATTGCATAACCCAAGAGAATGATCAATGATACGAAGGAACATAACTGGAGTTCCAACCTTCAAATTCAACTAATGATTTGGTATTCCAGAACATGTAATTCCATTTAAAAATTTTAGAGTATGTATATCGTTCAGAAGATCAACATTTCTGTCTGAATGACACGGAGAATCAGAGTTCAAGTAAAGTCTTGCTTCAGAATTATTCATCGATACCATGTAATCATTGATTGAATTAACTACATCAAGAGTCGGTGTCAAAATAGCTCTATCCTTAAAAAACGATGACTCATAGGAACAACTTCCAAATGAAGGATATGTACTTTGAACAATTGCAGCAATCGGATCGTCGAATTCCTTAAGAAGCAGGTGATCGGGAATATCTACAGAAGCACAACCATCATTTGGTTCACCAATTTTCCCATCGCCAATATTTGTAATCCACTCAGCAAAAAGTCTCAATTCTTCGCAATTTTTGTAGACCCCATATTTTGCAATCTCATATTAGTTGTCAACTTCAATATAGTACAATCATTCTACAAATACGATGAATTAATAGTGGCATGAACGATGTCCTATCTACTGCCCTTTGGAATTACAGACAATATTTGACAAAAATCTCCCCCAAACACAATCGTCTTACCTCTAAACGGAATATTAGCTCTAGATGGATGAATTACTTGCATGATATTTCTCATACTTCTGTCCAATGCTTCAAAACAATACTTATGCATCATTTGAGCCTCGTTCCATATAATAAGCTTGGCCTTAAATATAAGCTCTGCAATAGGACTCCCTTGTTTTATGTTGCAAGTTGAATCTTCATACACAATATAAGTTTCAATTAAATAAAGAAGTAAATAAATACAATAAAAATATTAAGCAAAATAAAACTACCGATGAACAGTTCTTTAAATAGAATGTTTATCATACATTTTGGAAGATTTCTTTAAATACAACATTCATCATAGTACAACTATTTGATTTATCATTTTTAAATAACAAAATTTAAAATCCTTTCAGATTAGTAACTCTAGTGATTTCAATAACGACGATTTTTATTTATAAGGTAAAATAACACTTGTACGGTCAAAAGTAACACATTTAATTCTAAAAAGTGACACTTTTAATGTTATAATGTAACATTTTAATTTCAAACGTAATGATTTTTATTTATAAAAATGATACTTTTCAAAGTGAAAGTAACACATTTAAGACTAAAAGTGACACATTTAAGCTCAAAAAGTAACACTTTTCAAGGGAAAAATTATAATTTTCATTAATAATGCAAAGTGACACGTCTAAGGCCAAAAGTGACACATTTTATACTATAAAGTGACACTGTTAATAGTAAAAAGTGACACTCTGCATATATAAACATGAGGGGTGGCACTGTGATTTTCAAAAACTAAGGGGTTTATTGAGATTTCTGAATTTTACCTCATTTAACCTGGATAGATCCATCTTACAGGAGACCACCTCTAATCCAAATTAAGTGAAGGGGGAGGGAGGGAGGGAGATGGCTAGTATAGTTTAAATGTGGAGAGGGGTAGCGAAGTAATTTTACCCCTTAAATAATGTTACATTTAAGGATTTGAGTGTTACGTTAAAGTATTCTGATAATTCACATTACTTACCTTTTTGGGTTAATTACACCGTCGGTATACTTTTTGACTTTTTAGGGGTAAGTGTTCGGTTTGATTTGGTTTAGGCCAAAATCATGACCGAATCATCCCTATTGATTCCAAAAATCTCAACAATATATTTTTTTATTAATTTCATGAAATTCACCTTTTGTAGTAGTGCATTTTAATTATTTGTTTCATTTTTATATATTGTAGTCACTACAAAGTTAATTGTTTTTTAATTGATTTCGTGCATCGCACGGGTGAAATACTAGTTTGTATAATAAATCAAAACATTCTGCTTCACTTGAAAGTATTAAAAAAAAAATTGGTACGATGATGCATCAACACCCGTCAATTTTATTTTTTAATTTTTTAATTTTTTGAATGAAATTAGTCTGCCAACTAACTTGAATATATATGGCTTGTCTCACCCCACACTCATACTCCTGACCCATTAAATCCACACTCACACTCCTGGCGCATTGAATCTAATTTTATCGGGTCGCTTCAAAGAAACAAAGAAAGAATGTGAAAAGAGTAAAAAAGATTTGAAGCCAGCATGAGCCCTATTGTATTATATATATATATATATATATATATATATATATATATATATATATAATAGGGTTCATACTCGCACGCTCGCAATTGACTTGGGATAAGTACTGGCTAGGATTTACTGTTTTACGGTGATCCAACGACCAGTATTTTCTTCAGCTTTCACAAGTGCGAAGGCTGTTTTATTGGTTTGTGATTTACT
Organism: Codonopsis lanceolata; assembly: GCA_013146195.2. NCBI lineage: Eukaryota > Viridiplantae > Streptophyta > Magnoliopsida > Asterales > Campanulaceae > Codonopsis > Codonopsis lanceolata. The sequence continues at coordinate 52,865,396 of CM028382.1, read as the reverse complement.
TTGAAACGATTATTTTTCACGGAAACCTCCTTATTTTATCCCTTCTTTTTCTCTCTTTAAGTCACTTTCTCTTTGCTTTTCTATCTCTCTTCCTCTCCTTTCTCTCCTTATTCTTCCCGGTTCTATTCCTCTTCATATTCTCTCTCTCTTTTCCTCCCTATTTTATCACCTCTTTCTCTCTCTTCAAATCACTTTTTCTTTTCTTTTATGTCTCTCAGCTCTTTCTCTCTCTTCCTTTCCTTATTCTTCCCGGTTCTATTCATCTTCCTATTATCTCTCTCTCTTCCTCTCTTTTTTTCTACATAATCTTTACATAAAGAGGTTAGGGTATTATTGTAATGGGAAGCTGCAAATAAGAGTATGGCTTTCCGGATTATTAATTTGAAAGAAGGACCCCACTTCTCATAACTTAAACTATTAAGTAGTCCGTCCGAAATAAAACACCCGATAAAATCGTTTTTTAACGTTTTTATCAAAAATTAATTGTATCTTATGAAAAACCGGTGAATCTATCGGTATTTTTAAATAAATATTAATAATCAAGTTAATATTCAAGTGAATTATTTTACAATAGACATCAGTGTGGCACGCTTATAATTGACAAAAGATAAAGACGGTTTACAGTTACAAAAAGGTTTACCAAGTTTACAAGACGATTTACAGTTATTATTTTACATTTTCGTTTTACTTAGATATTACGGTTTTACAGTTTTATGGTTGCGAAAATTTGTATTTGTATTTTTTTTAATTTTTAATTGTTATCATAATAAACTTGATCAATTTAATTTTTTCCAACCTGTAATTTCGTATACAAATTTTTTTTTTTAAATCATAAGTTTTGTAATTTGAAATATTTGTTTTTTTTCTTTTTAACTGTTATCGTAATTAACTTAATCAATTTAATTTTTGTCAGACCCGCAATTTCGTATACAAACTATTAATTAATTCCTCCGTTCCGGGCAAAGAGGCCCCGTTTGAAAGTCAATTTTTTAAAGAAAATAATATTTTTTGTAGTTTATTTCCACAGTATCTGTTTCATTTATTGATAAATTCTCAAACTGGCGCTGTGCCATCGGCACGGGCAAGAGTACTAGTTATAACTAAAACAGAAGCCGCTACTACCACGTGGCGACTTTCTGTGAAATGTAAAAAAAATTATGTGATGCCACGTGTCACCCTCTTATAAATTGTAGTTTTTTTTTACTCATAAAAGTTTTATCACATTTGATTTTGTAATTAGTTTAGGATAAATTTTATACGGTTAGTTATGATAAGTTTGATATTATCACAATTGATTTCAAATATTGGTAAAATGTGATAAAGTTTGGAGCTTGATTCCACTAATCGGATTATTGTGATATTATCCCATTATTGTGTATCAAGAAGACGAAGCACCATCGCTACAAATCTATCCCTTCGTTTTGTATCAAATCTCAAATGCTCAACTCCTCCTCTGAATCAGGTCACAGTTCTTCACTATGCTCAATCAAATAATTTCATTTTTTCTAATTTATTTTTCTTATTCTCATTTGGCATGGAATTGATTTTTGACATTTATGCTTATGTTATGTTGACCAGACAATGGCGATTTCGATAGCCATTAGAGTGAAAGATGGCCAAGAAGTTGAAGAGGATGGGGTTTCAAGGACCATGAGTCTCATCCTTTCGTAGAAAATCCTCTCTTCAAAAGATAAAGCTTGCTTCCTAGAAAAGTTCAAAACCAAACTAAAACAACATTTATTATAGAATCTGAAGTGACATTATTAAGAGAGCTCCACCAATCGATTTAAACGGTATATTTTACAGAATTATCAACATAATTGATGTGGCATGGATTCAACAACCACTTTATCTTCACTAATTATAGTTAATGGTCCAGAATCTGCCAGATTTGTAAACCTTCCTATAAATATTTAATGTAGATCTTTTCCTTTTCAAGAGGCCTTACTGTTGATTTGACCTCAAAATCGATACAACTAGATGTCATGTAGCCTACATAGGGCTCTATTGGTCCACTGTCCTTTACTTATTCTTCTTATTTAATCTACTTTATTGAAGCATTAGTAATAAAGGAACATCCTTAGATTCGGTAATGTTGATCATACCACTGGACTCCCTCCTTTTCTATCTTAAGCTTGAGATATTATGTATGCAGGTGCTTCTTCATGGATGTCAACCAATTCCACTTATCAGGATAGTTTTTCCAACAATGGAAGAAGGCGGGGCCGTCTACATTACTGTGTTTCCAACTTCAGCTGTTGAGATTCCTCTATGAAGGATCTCTTTGAATTTATATGCTTGGGCCCCTTATCGACAAAATGGGTCTAACCTCAAAGTCATAGCCGACTCCATAGACAAGTGGCTAGAGTATGGAATTGTCTCGTAAATTGTTTCGACTCAATGAACTCTTCGACAACACCTCAGAAAACTAGAATCTATCACTATTATATACCAGTCTTCTTAAGGTGTGAACAGAAAATTTCTCATCATACGTCCGCATTTAAAGATGGAGAAGATGTCCCTCCCCTCGTGGTATATCTATAATCTTCTACCAGTGTTGTCCTGTTATTAATTGATTAATTGATTCATTTTAATGAGTTTTTTTTCTTCAAATATCGCTTAATTAAACTAGATTTTATCATATATAATTTATAAAAGTTTAATTTGACTAAAATTCTTCTATTTCCATATATTAATTATAACTAAAAGCAGAAGCACTAGCGTGGCGGCTTTTAAAAAAATGAAATAAAAAATATGTCAAAAATATCATGATGTCATGCGTCACCCTATAAATTGTAGTTTTTTTTTTTAATTTTACTCATAAAAGTTTTATCACATTTGATTTTGTAATTAGTTTAATTAGGATAAATTTTATACGGTTAGTTACGATAAGTTTGATATTATCACAATTGATTTCAAAGTTTTAGAGATAAAAAGTTAATTAGTTTTTATCACATTTGATATTATCACAATTGTTGCAGATAGATTTTATCAAATTTGAAATGATAAAAGTTTTTTACTTTAATTAAATGTTCAATGTTGCTGCCACGTGTCATTTTTGAAATGATAAAAGTTTTTTCTTTTTTCAAAATCGATTAGTTTAAGATAAAAATTATAATTCTAATTAGATATGACTAGTACTCTTGCCGTCAGTACGCGGCATTTGGTATCAATAAATGAAGCAAATACTGTGGAAATGAACTACTAAAAATATTATTTTCTTAAAAAAAATTGACTTTCAAACGGGGCCTCTTTGCCTGAAACAGAGGGATTAATTAAAAATTTGTATACGAAATTGCGGCTGGACAAAACAGGCCGACAAAAATATACTGTGGAAATGAACTACTAAAAATATTTTTTTCTTTAAAAAATTGATTTTCAAACGGGTCATCTTTGTCCGGAACAAAGGGATCAATTAAAAGTTTGTATACGAAATTGCGACCGGACAAAATGGGTCGGACAAAAATTAAATTGCTTAAGTTAATTACGATAACAGTTAAAAAAATTCAAATTACAAAACTTCACGTTTTTTTTTTTATTTTTTAAAATTTGTATATGAAATTACGGGTCGAAAAAAAATTTAATTGATTAAGTTAATTACGATAACAATTAAAAAGAAAAAAAAATACAAATGCAAACTTTTATCTTTTATTTTATTTATTTATCATCAAATTATGTCGTTACGTAATTTCTCTTATCAAAATTTTATTTAAATGAGAATGAAGGACTTAACTTATTCATCTATCTTGGACTCTGTTAAGTTGGATTTCAAGACACTGTGTAAGCGTCAGATTGAAATTTGACTATCCAATAAGTCGATTTAATAAGTCGTAAATTAAATAGAGACCTATTTAAAATCAGTTATATGAGATAAAAATAGTTTAGATGAGATTTATATATGAGATAAAAACAGTTTAGATTAGATTACAGCCGTTTGATATAAAATAAAATAATCAATCTCAGCCATTTGATATAAAGTAAAATAATTAATCTCAGCCATTTGATATAAAGTAAATTAAGCGATCTGAGCCGCTCTTTATGAGACTGAGCTCTATTGTATAATAGATGATAAAATTCATAAAACTAATTTGATAAGATAAATCATATTTAGGATATAGTTTTACGAGAAAATTTATGATAGAGATTTAGGATTTTGGTTTTTTTTTTTCAAATATCGCTTAATTAAACTAGATTTTATCCTATATAATTTATACAAGTTTAATTTGGCTAAAACTCTTTTATTTCTATCTTTTTTTATTTTCATAATTTTTAATTTATACAAATTATCCACGGGATAATTCTATATTATTTTTTATTCTACTAATCTATATTTATTAATTATTAATTACTAATATATTAATTATCTATCAACTATTATTAAAATAGAAGTTGTTGTTGCCACATGACGACTTTTTGTTGTACGCTTAAAGTTTTAAAAGAATTATATGCTTGCACATGTCACCTTCTATACAAGTTCATAATTTTTTTTCCTATCAAAAATTAAAACCGGATAAATTTTAAAACCGGTGCCTCCTTTATATATGGTGATGCGTCCAAAGAATTCTGGATGCACTGTAGAAGCCCAATCTGAACACCTGACTTTCAACGTGTCCGTGAATCCTCGAAGCCCAACTCTGCAAATGGAAAGAATAAGCGTAAAGCGGGCGGGGGGCAACCTGCAAAGCCCTCGTGAGAATCGATGCAAGATTCAACAAGTAAACAATTTGGCAGAGTTTCAGCTAAAGAATTAGATTGCGCATACCTTTCTCCTTCATTTTCCAAGGTTTTTATACTTACCGGAAGGCATAACTGCCAATAACCATTATTAACCGCTCATGATTGTCATTAACTGCCTATGACTGCCATTAACTGCCCATGACCGCCATTAACTGCCCATGGTTGTCATTAACTGTCCATAAATGGGCGTGGCTCTTAATAGCCGACACATTTAATGAGGCCACTAATGACGATGCTTTAAATAAGGAGCTCCCCAGTCATTACTGCTAATTGGAACTCTTGTTCGGACGTGACCCTCAATACATTGATCATTCCCGGACAAATGTCCTCATCTGATGACGGCTCATGTTGGCGAGCATCAATAATCATGCTTGCATATCAGTATTGCTCGTCGATCGAAGCCCCGGCTTCGTAGGGCAACTCTCATGACCAAGTCAGAAGCTTTGCTCGCTTGCCCTGGATGAAGGCTTTGCTCGCTTGCTCGGATGAAGCCCACATGCTTGATGCGTGACTCGTGGCTTGGCCTATTGGGCCGAAAGATTCGGTAACCCCTACTTGCTTCACCAAGCATTCATGCTGGTGACGAGGAGGAGCCCAAAAATTTCGAAGAGCATTTTCCAAAATAATCAATCCTTTTAAATACGCTACCCAAATAATTTTGGAGCCAAAAATCTGAATAGGCGGCAACCCAAAAGACGTTTAAAGAGGCGTTTCTCGAAAGTTTAAACCGTCAGCCGCCAGCCCTGAGAAGACAGGCCCAATTTCTTACGCCACATTAAATGTTGCCTCGTTCATAACGCCTCGTGCTTCGAGCCTAATGATTTGTACCCTCAACCGGCGGTTTTGTTTGAGTATAAAAGGCAAAATCCGTCTTCTTTCATAACTTTACCACTTACAAACTCTTGAAGATACTTAGAAAGAAATCAACGAAGGATTCTGCAGATTCCGTCCAAGAACCCGCTTCCAAATTCAACTTCTTGCAAGACCTTGAAAATCAAAACCAAGATCCTCCGAAGCTACCAGGTATTCCACACTTCCCTCTTCAATCTTCGATTGTATTTTCTCTTTCCAATTTTTGAATTAGGGTTTATGCTATTTAAACCCCCCTTTTTTTTACATCACTACGAACTGTTCAACCACCTTGATGTGATAAATCAATATCCAATCCACTTTGCTCTTCACTATCTGTCAGCCATTTCAATCCAAACCGAGGGAATCGAGAAATCGTGATCGATACCTTGTTCTTGATCTCACAACTGTTACCACAGTCAATTTCACTTTTGTCGTACCTCACCCAATCAATGTCTAACCTGCACTTCTCGATTCCTCTTCCTGTAGGATGTCTAGCGAAGAAACTGTTTCCGAAATTGAAGGCCAGAGTTATGACCATGGAGCACCAGAAGAAATCCCTCCGTCTTCGACTTCATCTTCTGAAGAGAGCGAGCAAGAAGAGGTTCCCCTTATTACTCGTCGACGAAAACCCGTACAATCAAGCGAGCAAAGAGTAAACAGTAGCCCCCAAATTCCTTATGAAACCATGCGAGCAGAAAATCCTCCTTGTTCAAACGATCAACCACCTGGGCCAAGCCAAACTTTGTTCGTTCCTACCTCTTCATATTCTTCCCCTTCAATCAGGTGGGAAGATTTAAATTCCGAGGAAGAGGTCAGCACCTGGTTCTACTCTCTAGGAATTGACCCCAAACTTTACCGAGTCCGTGCCTTCGATTTAGACATAGACACCGAAGGCCATAATTTTCAAGGGGATAATATGGTGTTCTACTTCGATTTCTTCTTGGTCGGGCTTCGTCTCCCCCTTGATCCCTTTATCGTAGAATTTCTGAATGCCTCCAATACTCTACCTTGTGACTTAACTTTAACTACAGTTAGGTTTTTGGTTTCCTTCACCGTTGCTTGCAGGTCTCTCGGGTTCGAGCCCGACATGACCTTGTTTCGAAAGTTTTTCCTTCTTTCCCTAGACAAAAAATCTGGCCGAATTAGCAGTCGATTAAACCACGGTTACTTCAAACTCATTAATGAAGGACCCAACAAAGTCGATGGTTGGGATTCAAAAGCTTTACTTGTCGAATCGAGCATCGGCTGGCCCTTCGCCCCTTACCTCTCCGATTATGGACTTCCTGAGCATGATAAAAATGCCTCACCGAGGCTGGCGAACCTCGAATAGCCAAGGCTTTCGTGGCTCTATTGGGGCGAAATGAAGTGTTGGACGAGACTTCGTGCTTGATTGGAGAGTTCTTACCACTGATCTTGCTCTTCTTCGATTGGCCGGAATCTCCTTCCTGCCCATAGAAGGAATTGAACCTCGAATCACTCTTGAGCCTGAAGTTCCACATCCGTACTGGGGTTCATGCCACGGGAAAAATTCGACCGAGTGCGAAGAATGTGCTCGCACCGAAACTCTCTCCGACCTCCTTTCGCCGACGGTTAATAATTGATTGCACCTTTCCTTTTCGATAACTTTACAAACTGCTTTCCTCTTGTTAACACTCACTTTATCTTATGCGGACATGAGACAATTAACTCGGCGTTAGTAAATTCATGCAAGCTGCGAAGAAAAGCTCCAACAAGCGAGCTAGCATCTCTCAACCCAGCCTCTTGCCTAATCTTCCATCTATCCTCGCCAACACTTCCAAATTGTGGGACAAAAACGCAATCAACCCGAGCCTGGCCGACTGCAAGCAATGTTACTATCCCAGCTCCTACTATGCGAGAAAGTCATCAACACTTCCCCGCCTATCATTAATATCGAACTGCAACGAAAGCCCGAGAAGGACAAGATTTGGATAGACAAAGTCACATGATCGAGGAAGATACTCCCCTATATCCCTTCGTGGGAGTAAAAAGATTTCGTCATGCCCGATGACCCGCCCAAAGCCGCCGCTTCTCATTGTGGAACTTGCCAACGTGTTCGATCTCCACAATATCGCAAGATAAAGTGTGAAGTGGTTTTCAAGCCACCGCTGGTCTTGTTGATGAAACGACTCCACACGGAGTCCAAAAGAAATACGCTACGACCGATCAAGCAAGCTGCATTTCACGCATCGCCGAAATGGGCACGTGCAATGACCGATGTAATGCTTTCTTCTGCATCGACCTTGCTTTCCTTATCCTTTCTCTCTTTTTAAGCAACATCTTTTGACAGATTTCCAATAAATCTATTTTGATGTATGGCGCTACCATAACCAACCTCAACAACAATACCCTCACCGCCCGTGAAAAACACTGACCACCGAAGAATGAATTAGAGGAAAAATTAACCGTGCATCCGAAGCATCTCAAGAGCACCGAAGAATCCTCACAAGAAAGTAAGAGCTTTCTAAAATTGAAGTCGAAAAGAAATCCCCTCCCTCTACAACTCCAAAAAATCAAGAGACGGACTAAATACATATTGCCTAAAAGTAGCAGCTTCGCTCTTGTCGAGTAACCTGGAGCCACCGGAATGCCATGGTCGCCGATCTCAAGCAAAAATTAATGGAGTCCCATTGACAAACGAAGAACTAAAGCGAGAAAATAATTGAAGATTACAAAGAGCTCAAACGACTTTGCTAAGCGTGTTGAAGGTGAGGCTTACCCATTCTTTTTTGCAGCATGAATCACATATTGAGACATTGCTTGCGGCCGGAAAGCTAGAAATCCGAAGAATCCCGAAGTGGGCGCCAATCCATCGTGCTTAGCTCGCTCCGCCTCCCGCCACGCTCTCGTGCCTTTCAACGAAGACGAACTCGAATCATCGTGGCCGGCCGATGTCGAGAAGGGTTTATCCCCATGGAATCCACCTCCCGTCACCAAACCCCATCGTTATCGAACTAATGACCCAAATATGGGTCTCAAGCTCCCCCATCAACAACTCAAAATGCTCCGTATCAAACCGATGATGGTTACAATCCTAGAGACAACAACCGAAGGAACCGAGGAACCCGCTCCCAACAACAAATGACAACAATGTAAGCCGCTCCATGTGCATGAAATCATTATTATGGCCTCGCTGCGTTTCCTCGGCCTCCGTGCTCACCACAAACAATTTATTTTTCATGCTCGCCAATATTTACGCTACTCACTTTTCTTTTTGGATGGCTTTTATATAAGTTTTCAGAGCAAAACATCCTTTACTCGGACGAGCGATCACTATTAACCACCTATCGGCTCGAACACCAACTCCTTTACGAGCATAAAGCTCTCTATGCTCGTAAAAAGAGAATGTCGAGAACCAGGAAACCTCACCCCTCAAACCAACTCTCTTCTCGAGCATAAAGCCCTTTGCTCGAGCAAAAAATGATTCGATGCTTTCGAACACCAACTCATTAAACGAGCAAAAATCACCTCTTGCTCGATAAAGAGAATAATCGAGATAAAACCATCAATTTCCAAACAAAATTGGGGAAAGCACAACTTAGCTATACTCATTTTTCACGGGATAAAGAATCGAAGGGTTACATACTTCGATGCCAATTACCGGTAATATTTCTTTAAATGATCGGCATGCCATGGATGTTTCAACTCGTCACCATCCTCCGTTACAACATGTAAGTGCCTTCCTTAATGATCCTTGAAATCTGCGAAAAGGCCCTTCCCAATTTGGTGACAACTTTCCAGCTATTTCGATGGCAGTTGCCTCGATCTTACGAAGGACCCAATCCCCGACAAATGATTGACCCACGAACCCTTTTTATAAATGGTGGGCTTTGCTCATTGCTTATAATTTTCCATTCTCGTCTTGGCTTCCGGTCGTTTTCCTCGACAAATCCAAAGAATTTGCGAGGCTGCCTTATTGGACTTCGATGTCATAATGTAAAACCACATGAGTAGGTAAATACATTTCCACCAGGAGCCATATCATCGGAACCATAAGCTAAAAAAAAGATGTTTCTCTGTTGGTCCCCAAATTTATGCGTTCTCGCCCATGAAATTTGAAGGAAGCTCGTCTACCCCATCTTCTGCCTTATCTTCCAAATTCGTTTTAAAACATGCGAGGATTTGTTTATTCCCGGCTTCGGCTTGCCCATT